>JAGXOD010000002.1:8290000-8622500 GCA_020368025.1 Brachyhypopomus occidentalis | reverse complement strand
CAAACACAAAAAAAAGAAAAGGCAAAATCTCCAGGCCAAGAGAACAGCATGAATATAGCAGCATGTATATATCATATCATTTGAATGGCCAGTGTAAAAGTAACACCACCGATAACGTCCTTCGCGTATATTCACCATAAGTCAGTGCAGCTCAATGGACGCAGCATCAGCCAGTTCGAGCCAAACTAACACTTTAATGACACAGTGCTTGAATTCAAACTACAGAACGTTGAATGTGACACTCGTCCAGATCGTTGTGGGTGGTTTTAAAAGCTGGTTGGGAAATAAATCAAGCAGCCTATTATCTGTCTTTTATAGGCATTCAGAAACAGGCAGTTGCCTCAGCTCCAAAATCGGAATTTTACTGATTAAATGAGAAAGCACAGAATTGATTCCAGAATAGCAACTGAAAACTTTCAGCCAACACTGGGACGTCATCTGTGGCAAAATCCAGCTGAGGAGGTGCTGTCTTCTCGGGGAGATTCAATACAACCCCAATGAAGTGCGCTCTCAGGAACGCTCACATGAATAAGGTCGACTGCAATTACCAGATGTTTATCACTAGATGTATGCGTCGCAGTTACATTTTTAACTTTCTCGAGTTCGTCAGCACCACACTTACATAATGTTACAATTAAGCATGACTCAAGCAGCGCGCGCGCACACACTCGCGAGGGGTAATTGAAGAACAATGTAGAGTTTGATAAACATGCAAGTAATCTTGAGGTCTCTTTGTCCTGGTTCCAATTTCGACTGCCACATATTCCCCAGTGAAACGGAATAACCTTCCTTTAGTTACATAAGCTTCTGCATTTCATTACCATACATTACTCGGGACCGTAACAGCATGACGCTAATTTGCGAGCTATGGATGTCTTTGAGAAGGTCATGTTAATGAGTATGTAGAGAATAACTTATTTAACATTTAATGTTTATATTAAAGATGTATTTATAGCGAGGGGTGATTTTAATATGGACTTAGTAATTGTTTGTCCATTTGACCTACAAATTGCTGTTCAGGTTTCTGTTTCTGTTTTCAGAGGGATATCACCTGAACTGCTGAGAAAGGGAGATTCATTATTTACCTTTTTTGCAGTATTTAACGGAATATACCATGTGGGAATTAGTCTAAATAACGGGGTTGTACAATTGATTGTTTCATTTTTATTTATTTGTTTATTGTTATTTTTATTTTTGCCTCCCTCTTTACTGACTTCTTAAACTTGCTAAACTCCCGGCTGGGGTGAGTGTCTCTGGGGTGAGTGTCTCTGGGGTTAGTGGCTCTGCTAGTCATGTTGCAGCCTTATCTGTCTGCTCGTATAGTGCCTGTCTGACACCTCGCTAGTCCGAAGTGTTTCAGCCTCAGTGGCCGACATCATAAATCAGGCTAATGGAATATCCAGAGATGGGTGGAGAGGGAGGTTACCTCAGAGCACCGCAGAGCCGTTAAAGCCGTTATCTCTGACATCTTTGGGGGTTGTGAATGCTAAAAACTGTTTGTGATAGAGGCTAACATTCAAATCCACATATTCATTGCTCACATTTATTAAAATAATAATTTAATAATTCTTTCTAGGTGTTCTGTACACTTAGTAAATATTTACTTTATTTGTAACATTAATTCAATTTGAATTTAATATTTTACAAATCTATGCTACATAATGCTATTGTTAATTTCTTATGGGTGCACCAGAAGTGTACGTGGAGATCAAAATCACTGCAGGCGGCTACTTTATTTGGTACACATTTCATATTGCTATGTAAGCTTTCCATACGTCACGGTACATATGCTCTTTTGGGACATTTCGACAAGGTAGGACAAAATCGTCAGAACACCGGTCCGAATTAGAATACGCTGGCACTGAGGAACCCAAGTCATGTCTGAACAGCTCGTGCAGTTGCATTTTCCAGAACTGGGTTTTTGTTTTGCTTTGTTTTATAACTTGAAAAGCCACTCACAGTGCCCTCTGAGCACCACCTGCAAAGACAGAGGGCAGACCGCCATCGTTTCACAGGCACCCTGCACCTAGACATGCAGATAGCAGCTAAAGAGCTTATTTCCCAAATCTCTTTATCCTCCCCAGACCTGTGAGATGTTGACAGAAAGTCAGTTAACTCTAGCCAGTGGCAGCTGCCTGGGTTTTGCATAATTAATTATTTATACCACGCCAGACACAGTAATTACCATCCAGATGAATATGATATTCTAATCAGGCACGCTTTAATTTTAATTGCCCTCCAGCATCTAACTGTCAGCATTGGCCTGGCGTGATAAAGTGGGGGACTCACAGAACTCTATTAGACATCTGCTTTAAGACCATTGCCTGTGCTAGCTGTCTTCTGCCGCCATTAAAATCAATACAGGTAGGATGTGTGTGTGTGTGTGTGAGTGAGAGAGAGAGAGAGAGAGAGAGAGAGAGAGAGAGAGAGAGAGAGAGAGAGAGAGATATGAAGGCTTTAGAATAATCATCCAATGACAGATGGGACTGTGAGGACAGTCAGCCAATCTCATATGGCAGAAGCTGTATGTATCCAGTACATAGGAGGATTATTGCATCCACTCACTTATGCGCTCTATTATTGTAACTCAGAATCTGGAAGAAGCTATGTCTCATAGCGTGTTACATATACATGAGCAGGAGGTGTTTCGTGTAGAACAGCATACTAAATATAAGACCTCTACCACACAATTCACACAATATAAACACACTCATAAATATACTACAAACATGCAAAAAAGCTTAGCTAAGCAAAGAGAGCTGACCCCACCCTCAGTGTGATGTCACCCCAGCAATAACTAGTGGCAAGGACAGCAGACAGGGGGGGGAGAGCAGAAACAGTTGTGGTTGTAGGATGAAGTGGAAGCATGTGTTTTGTTGGTGTGATCTGGCCAAGGAAGAAACACATGGAGAGGTGTTGACATGACTCCGCTGTCTTTCCACGAAGATGGATAGATCTCTGTGCATGGCTTAGAACTGTGATGATGAGCAACTTGAAATTCACTTGCACACTGCTTTCTTTATGCTTTTGGGGGGGAATGATGCATTTGTTCACTTATTCACAAGTTCATCCTTACATTACAGCACTCAATCCAAGCCCAAGGGATTATTCACTTCCCTTTCCATGTAAAAATCTAGGATCTTTGTACCAGCATGTACATGAAGTTCGTCATGAAGTGACTCCTGTGGGTGAGGATCCAGCCTTGCTTATAGTGCTCTAAGCCCCTACTGACTCTCAGATACATCTGTGAATACAGTTAAGGTTCTCCAGGCCACATGTTTCAAAGGATCTGAAAATGTAAAGCGGGCTATGGGGGGAGCTTAGTCCAAACTCACTGGGGCTGGACTCTGACCTACTGAGCAGCACCATGAGCAGATCTGCTGTTACATGAGCTGGACCTCGTGCTGACATGGCTGTACAGCGTGCACCTGGATTTTGTTGTTGATGAAAAACACGTCCACTCACCCTAACCCTAACCCATCATTTTAAAAAAGTGCAGAGTTACTGAAAAATATGACTTACGGTACACTGCATGCAGAGGTCGGTAGAACCGCCTCATTTTACGTTACATTAAATCCTCAGTTAAAAGCTTACTGATGAAACATAACTTGTGGCTTCATGAAAGAAGTGCCCTGCTTTTAACTGTGGAACGTTTGTGGGCTGAGCGAGCCACACGCCAAGGCTTCGTTCTGCCGCTTCCTGCCGTTTGAGGGAACAAAGGGAAGCGGCCGTCTGCAGCTTCAGCGGTTCCGCGGCTCTTTCGAGCTGTTCTCAGCTTGACTCTGAGCACAGCCGCACCCGGTTCCAGCCGGCCCGAAACGGGAGGCGCAACTCTGCGCTAATCCTGCCTCCAAAGGCTCCGGGGTCAGAGGTCGGGAGACGGCAGCCAACAAACCCCCGGTGAGGGGGTGGGACAAGAGGACGCTGAAGCGCTTTTTTGTAGACCCAGGTCAGCCGAGGAGGGACTAATGAAGAGGATCTGTCAGTCAGCCCAGAAAACCTCAGTGCGAGTGCCACGCGGGAGCAGAGGGGAGAAGGAAGGTGACTCCGCTCTGTCACATAAAACAGGGAGCGACGTGATAGGCGTTCATGGTTTGCCATCCCGCCAGAGCACCTGGACAACTCCTCTGTTATCAATAACAAAAGCCGGTAAACAGTGTAAGGTCGCTGGAGGAGCCGCGTCTAATAGGACTCTACGAAAGACTCGTGGTGGCAGCTTGTCAGAGAAGAGGAGCTACCTCTGCGCCCTGGATACTTCACCAGCTTCATTTTGCTTTGATTAAACAAGCCTCACTTGGACCATGAAGATCATTAATAGGTGGGATAAAATTCAGAGCCATGAGGGACAGAGCTGATCGATTACTGTGCACCTTACAAGGAAATACAGGCCTATATACAGGCCTATGTATATACAGGCCTATGTGTATAATTAATAATGGCCCAACATATTTTCTCACTGTAAAATGGAAATCACCATTTGACCAATCACAATGCTGGCCTGAGTGCCACCAAACAATCTTTTGAGTGTCCACTTCAAACCCTCAAACTCACCAGTCTCAAGATATTCTTGTGTTATCTGTCTAGATGGCACTTTTGATCATCTGAAGTCTCAGAACCTTGAGTGACGCAGAGGGTGACCTTGTTACAGCTCTGCCACACTAACCTCGTTGCACTTCTCATTAACTTTGACTTACTGCCTCGTGCCTTTATTAAAAAGATCTAAACTGTAACAATAACCCATGAAGTCTCTCAACCATCTTAATTTATGATAATCTACCCTCGTGGGAAGGTTTCTGAAAAAAGAGTTTCAGGTCAGATATTCTTTGAAAGCTCATCAGGTACCTGAAGAAAAGACATAAAAAAAAATGATAGCAGTGAAGAGACTGCACAAGGTCAGTTAAATCACAATTCTGTATTATTCACAGTGTTTCATATGTTCATGAATGATAGTGTGTGTCCAGCTTCATCTCAGGTTGGAGGTAAGAAGTCCGTCATTGGCTTGTCTTGCTAGCAAACCGCCACGATTCCCAGCCTGCAGTTGCATGTCTCACTGCCGCTCATACAACCTCTACAGCATGTCCATTATGGTCATGTCAATTTGTTTCCAGGCCTTTTAACTCGGGCCGCCTGAGTGGGCCCACACAAATCCCCCTGAACGCAACACCCTCGAGCTAGTAACCTGTGCCGGTCTGACCGGCCGCAGTCTAAATTGAACCCCCCGAGACCACTCACCCAGGGAGAGCGATTGTTAGCCAGCCACGGAGCAGAGGGGGGGGGGGGGGGGTGGGGTGTGCAGGCCCTTAGTCTCACAACTTGAGGTTGAAGCTGAAGATAAGGGCGACTGGGCCCCCCACGGGCTCCGGCAAGATCAGGGCTCGGGATGGGCCCGGCTGAGGCCCGGCGCCAGAGGCAGATGTAGGCTTGCATAAACCCGGGTCCTGAAGTTTCTGATGAAGAATAAGGCCTTGAGAGCAGACAGGCTCAGATCGTAATGAGAAAATGTGCACTGCATACTAATACGAGGATGTACCACCAGGCATGGGATGAAAAACTAGACTGAATCAAACTAGGATCTTCTCCAAATGAGTGAGGGCCGACAGCAGATACATTTCCTTACATGATGTTCCTCCTGAAGCTCGTGAAACGTTTGAACAGAAGAGTCGTTCTCTGCACTGAGACACAGACAGAGTTCTTATGGAGATCAGGACATTATCATTCAAGCATTGTCCTCAAATAGCAGACTGCGCTGCTTTTCTCTTATACAACATGGAGAGTTTAGCTTCTGTAATAACACTTCCAGAGATGATGACTATATTATAGACGTTCACTGAGGATGTTGCTTGGCCTATTCCTCATAAATACTGATAACAAGGGTGTCTGCCTCCAAAGGCACTTTCACAGAAATGTCTGTTTATTTGTTTACATTTAATTTACAGAAGTATTTGTTCTGTGCCTTTTCATATACATTAGGATACACATTCAAAACCAAAAACAAACAAGACAAGAATGTCGTACAGACCCAGCGTGTCACACACATATACCCTTTCCCACCACTTTCATGTATTTCGATAGCTAATGTCTTTGTTTCAAGCTCAGTAACTTTCTTTATTTGTCTTTGTAGCTGCCATGGGAACGAGTGATTGCTTATCTTTCTCATTTGCAGGTGGAGATAACTGTAATGTGGTGGAGGCTAATCCACCCTCTTAGTACTGGGTAGTGGATCATTTCTAGCATGCAATCCTTTAATGAAATTTGTTTGAGCACTGAGTTGAATCATTGTAATAATTATGGGAAGAAAGTTATTATTTTCAGTTATCTATAATTGTGTGTTTGGTTTCCTGCATTTGCATATATAGATTGCGGTAATAATGTCTCATTAATTGATATGATTTGAGTAAATTGACTTATTATGATGCATAGTATGTAAAAGAGAACACAGCTTATAGCTATGAGAGGAAAATCTTCTCTCTTGTACACAGAACTAGTTTGCCCATCAAGCTCTACCACAATGTAAACTATTATGTACTGAACTGTTGTTGGTTGTCAATTAGTCTAAATAAAAAAATAAAGGACTTCTGTCATTGATTCAGAATGTCAGTAACTTTGGGGCCTTTTGATAGTATAGTTTATTTCTCCAATTAGGGTTTTCACATTCTTGTGAAATTTCTTTTGCATCTCCATTCAACACTTTGAAGAGCCACGTTCAGTAAGCAGTTATAAAAGCCAGCTTGCTGATTTGCTGAATAGCTTATGGGGGAGGATGCCTGGACATGCCAGCGTGTTATCTCCTAACCCTGAAAGTGCTTGTGGAAAATGGTTACAAGTTCCCTGTAAATGTCAACAGGACCTGAAGTGCCTTGGACGTGAAGCTCAATTATCAAACTGCATCATAAGCCAAAATGTGAGGACTTCTTTATTCAATGTTTACCGAGAATAAACAAGACTCTGAGAGCATTATACACATGGCTATTTTCTACCGACTCTTAGGTTCTTGCATTTGGCTCTGTGTGTTTATCCTTCAAAGAGGGCAACATCCTCCAATTTCCTTCCCTTAGCAATTCAAAACCTTCAGTGACAACACTGCACGCCTGCTGATCAGAACTTCCCTGACCCAGCTCTTAAAGCAGCAGACGCAAATGGCTACAGCTAACCATCCACTTTAGTGTCCAGCAAGAGTGCCACTACAGCACATCCAGTAAAACACACTTTTGCTCTCTGTTAGTAAACTCTGTCATGGTAGCTTTCCAGTAAGCATGAAGCTGGTTTCAAAGACTAATTAAATTTTCACATGAAATTCTCAAATTCTTTTAAATACTGTACATTACAAATTAGGCCTCAAGTCTTGTACTCATGTCTGTGTTTATTTCGACTTTATTGCCCATGCACTGTAAAACACAACACCCAGTCTCATTAAATTAATTGAGCAGTGAAATCGGAAGTTAATGGCCCTGTGTGCAAATCAAGTTCACCTGACCAAGCTTTTGGGTAGACACCGAGTTAAACTGTCAACAGGACATAAATGCAATGCGCATTCAACTATCAAAATTTATTGTTATTTGACAACATTGCAATATGGTCAGGAAACTATTGGCGCTGTCAGAAATTCTCTTGGCTAAAGGAAGAATTCATAGGCTCATAGACTAATGAACATACAAGGTTAACTGTCTCTCCAAGTTACAAAGCTAAATATGAGATGGATGATTCCAATGACTGCGTGATTTGTTTCCTGAATACACTCCCTGTCCTTTCCAGCTGGGTCTCGGGGTAGACAGACCTCTGGCAGGGAAGGACAGTAACACACCATAAGTAAACCATTAACATATATAAGTACCAAGTGCTTTAGTATTCATACTGTATTTACACTTTTGGATTGACTTTGGATTGACCTACCATGGATCTCATCGTTGACCCCTATCTTTGTCTAATAAATAGTTACATTGGTGAGGACATAATGTGTACATGTTTTATGTTTTGTTGAGAGAAACCACCAATTTTCAAATGTATTTTCAATAATTAAAGCAAAATGAAGTGCAGTTCTTTAGACATAAAAGTTCTCATCAGATCTCATCAAATTCACCTTCAGACTCGAGCTGTTCATCCTTTCGTTTGTGCAAAAAACACATTTTACTGTGTCTTTAAATTCTTTAGCAAAAAAAAAAAAACAAAAAAACATGCAAGCACATTGATTTTAAAACACTTGACTTTCAAGTTGAACTGAATATCCGATTAGCTGAATTCCTCGTGGCCTCTGGTGTTCCTGTAGGGTCCTGTGTGCTGAGTCACATGACTGAGAGCAAATAAGCCCAGCTCAGGCAGATACACGCTGGTAAATAAATGATGAAGGTTAACTGTCATTGTATTCCTAGAGCCTGACTCATGTGGCAGCTCAGGCAGCAGCCCGGGCGTCTGCGTGTGAGTGTTGATGAGACATGTGCCACTGCTGTTTCATTTACTCATGCTCTGTTGGGGAAGCGCATTGTACTGTCAGTTGTACGTTACTGCATTTGCATGCTCACTCTGGTCAATATAATGGGCCATTCAAAAGAATTTTACAGTTACATAATCTCACCAATTAATTTATTGGAATGCTCTGCCTAACCCATGCCTGTCCTCTTTCACCCGTGACTGACCACTAAAACTCTCCATTAGTAGACTGCTGCTTGGATATCTTGGGGTGACGACCATTCTGAACACATCAGACCGTTCTATCTTTTGCAGAAAACTGTCCGTTGATGAATGGCGTAGAAGGTGGCTGACAAATCTCGGTATCAAATGGACTGCAGTGGGTAACGTTTTATCAGTGGTGTGATAAATTGCCCGACGGAACGATTGTTTACTGTGAATGGATGTTAATAATAAATTAAATGATTTATTGAGCACCGGGGTATTTTATCATATTGTTTTTGTCACCATTTCATAAAAGCAATAAGGCACTTGAGTCCGTATGTTACAGCGATGTTATCACGGGGAGAGTGCTTTAAGCACTCTGCATGGCATCGCTATAAAGCATGGCCTCTCGTAGCTTACTGCTATAATAGCTTCTTGTCTGAGGAGTTTTGTCATAGTTTACCTTCAAAAAAGTTCAAAGACTGATTATTAAAGGGTTAAGAAAAAGGGGAAGGGGTAAGCTGTCTTATTCACTGTACACCACAGCATTTTACAACTATACACGGACAGCAACTATAGGTTAAAGTAAGGAGTGTCTAATAAAATGGTCAGTAAGTGTAAATCCAGCACATTAAGATATGATATGCTGGAATATTTCTTTAGGAACGTACCCTCCAGTTATTGTCACACAGATGGACCGTCTGCACCCTAATGGTTAATAGCTATTCAGATGGACAGCACCAGCTGTGGGTGATAACAGTGAACATCAAAGCTTTACACTTCGTTAATGTCAAGTACCACTTGCTTTGAAAGACGGTGAGTATTACACTGCGGTACACGGACACTGTCTGATGCCAATAGCTGATCTGTCTCCACCGGTGACGATTCTCCGCTCCACTGTACACAGTTGGTCATACGATCGCCCTGAAGTCTATTGTCTGAGTGTATTTCCCTGTGTGTCTCTCTCCCTCTGGGTGAGGTATTCCCCTCTTGGCTGCAGTTCAGCCAGGCTGTCATTCGCGGGGCCTCCGCCCCAGTGCGGTGCTGATGCGGGGCGGGCACTGGGGCAGTCGTGCCAGGCGTCTACCAAACGAGCAGCAAACTGTCAGCCTCTCAGCCTGTCTGCCGGTGAGTAATTGGCACACACTGGAGCAGACATGTGCAGGTGGCGGCCTCTATACTGAGCCCCTGGCCCCCTCCTCCACATGCCTCATGGGAAAAGTTTGAACTGAGCACCCCCCCCCCTCCCCCAAACACACACACACACACCCGCCCCCCTTCGGCTGTACGTGTACCCATTACAGCCAATATCCTGCTCTTGCCCGCAAACTTTAAGTGTCCGAATAAAATATAATTGGCCGTCTGGAGGCACATGCTCTATGACATACGTTCGTTTTCAAACCTTGAACCTTCTAGTTCTTAAGAAGGCCCTATTCTCTCTCTCTCTCTGTGTTTTTTTATTCTTTGTTTGTAACAGATGGCGTTTGTCCGCAGGTCCTGCAGAACTAGCGCCTCCCGGAGAATGGCAGAGTTAAAATTCAGCAGCATATGTGATCCAGCAGGGGTGTTAGTCACGGTGCAATAGCCAAATCCCAAACAGGTTGTAAAACCAGGTCTGCCTCTAGTCCCTCTGTCTAGATCCCCGATGGCTGACGGAAAAAGCCCTGCTTTCTCTGGGTGTATAGAGATTTGCAGAATACGCACCGCTACTGGTTACCTGTCAGAAAAGCACGGCGGAGTTAGTGACCAGAACGTGGGGATTCGGCGGCGGCAGAGCAGACGAGCGTGCGCTGACAGCCCTGGTCAGGCTGGTGGGCACAACAACGTCCCCGCCTGTTTGCTGCAGCTAGTAGGGAAGTAGACGGGGTGATGTAAGAGATATGTCATCATGCCTGTAAACATAGCTCCACGTTTACCTCCGAGCCTTAATCCATCTCACGCACATCAAATGTAATTAGAAGTGACACCATTTTGGGTGGCCCCAGACTGTTTTTGAATACCAGTCTTGCATGTGGAGATTTTCTCAGGATCTCTGCTGCATTCTCAGCAAGGCCATCCCTATGCAATAAGTGGATAGCCTATAGCACCTGGCTGGGAGCTATAGTGTCAAGCAGACCAGTATTTCTCTGGATTTATAAGAGGCTATTAAAAACTTGAAATTCCTGGGTGCCCTCCAGAGTGGGGATGGATTTCTTCGAGGGCCAATGAATCATTATGTAATGATTTAGAACATATAAACCGGTGCTAATAAACCCAAGACAATAGGAGACCCTGCAAAATAATTCCGCTCTGAGGGAGAGACTCGCGCCATTAAAGATTAGGCTTTTATGGAAATCACTCACTTCTATAATCTCTTGCAGAGGAGCTGGACTGTGCAGATTTCCAAGAAGTGCCCTTCCTGTGTATTTCAAAGTTGATGTGCTAAACTAAACTGAATATAACAAAATTTAAGAGTTAAAGTATTGCTGGATACCAAAGTGATACCAGCTAATACACACACCACACCATCTTATATCACCATACTTCATGATGGCAGCAAGATTTGACCAGGTTACAAAACTGCACTTATTTTTATAAACTCCATCATAGACGTCATTCTGCGGGACCTGTTCAAATCTGCAGGACCTGCGGGACCTGTTTCAAATCTGTAATAACGAAAGAGGAATGGTACCGTCTGAAGGATGTGTCAATTTACATAATATGGCGATGCAACCCTCTGCTTGAAAGGCAGGACAGCCCACCTCCCTAACGAGACCTTCCTGGGTGTTGGGCCAGCCCACTCGGAGTGAACCTGCACTTGACAGCATTCCTTGGTGACTGCTGGCCCATCATGGTCTCTTTAACCAAATCGCATGTAGAAGGTTTCTCATGAGACTCACCTAAGGGGGCCTCAATGATATCCACACATTTATCCACAGACAGCTGGTCAATTCACATACCATAAACCCAAAACAGATTGTAATCTATGTTCTGATATCCAAAAACACATGCTAAAAAGGTCCCCTTTCATGTTCAGGCATTTCTGTGTGTTTTTTAAGGCTGTTCTAAGACCCCAAAATATTTGAAGGCCTCTATAATGACTCTCATTCTGTCAGAGGGCTTTAAGCATAACTGAGCAGTAAGAAACAGACTGTGGTATGAGAAGGCAGGAGGGTAGATTCGCAATCTCATTAATCTTGTTTTTTTCTTCTTCTTTTTCTTTCTTTTTTTTTTTTTTTTACAGAGCAGCTTTAAATGTGCTCTGAGGGCAGGAAAATCTGAATGTTTCCTGATGTGGAGGGAGCACTTGTGGACGCACAATCACTTTCCCAACTGCCGTTTCCATCTACGCGGCCTGCAGACAGGGATCTCGGCCGGCCCCCAGGAGCGTGCC
This sequence comes from Brachyhypopomus occidentalis, assembly GCA_020368025.1. NCBI lineage: Eukaryota > Metazoa > Chordata > Actinopteri > Gymnotiformes > Hypopomidae > Brachyhypopomus > Brachyhypopomus occidentalis. Next base: position 8,610,520 of record JAGXOD010000002.1, on the reverse strand, counting down.
GCGTGTGAAACGGCATGCCAGCGAGGCAGAAATCAAGCCTAAGTGGCATTATACAACCCTCCCAAGAGGGCAGTCTCCAACCAGACTGCGGATTATGGTCACACCATTCCTGGCCTTAATAGCCTTGCTCTTTAACACCATTCACCGTCTGAAAGAGTCGTTCCAGACTGGACACGCCAGTGCAGCAGGCCATGCAGAGTTTGCAAAGGACACATAAAGGGGGTAGTGTTCTCGCTGGTGACAGAAGGGTTACTATAGCAGGGGTCAATACATAATCCAAAATGATGTATAGTGCCATCCATTCACATGAAGGCTTGTGTTCGCCATATACCCATTTATGTGACAAAGAGCCAAGAATTGTTTACTTAGATTATAGAACTATTCATGTCCAGATGCTCTAACTGACTGATGCTCTAATATTTTATGTCATTTCTTGTCAAATAACTTTATATACCTTATAATCTATAGGTTCGCTTTTGTGAAACCTATTAGGTACCTTTTCACTTGTAGCTCTGCCACAGTCCAAAATGCAGCCTGGACACGTAACTGACACAAAATGACAACCAACATTAACCACCAAAAGAACCAACTAGGAAGAGGTGAAGAGAAACAAGTCGGGGAGAGAAACAAGGGGCGGAACAGAACAGAACCAAAACAAGGAAGCGCATGGGAAGTAAAACCAGGAAGAAAACCAAAACAGAACGTCACGGTTCCCACGGCGAGGAGAGAAACCATGACAGTTATATTCATCAGCGTTCCCCCTGTTACATTTTTAAATTGTTTTTACATTCATTTTTTACATTTTGCCACAACTTGTCATGTAAGGGAGGGTTAGTGAAATCCCTAAAGATGTTCACTAAGTGCCACCGATCTGCTTCAGCAAGTTAGACAACGAGACAATAGACTGACATAATGAACAGTGAACTGGCATATTTTCTGGTGTGGGACTCAAATGATTACATTTATGAAAGGTAGCTCGCAATATATGATTCTCATATCTCTGTGTATGTATGTGTGTGTGTGAGAGAGTGAGAGAAAGAGAGAGGAAAAAATAGAGAGAGAGAGATGAGAAGCAGAGAGGTGGCAACTCTACCCACCTCTGCATTTGTTAAATATTGTTACAGAACATTTTTCTTTTATTGCTTTTTATAAGTTTATAAATGCAAATAATAATTTACAATTAAGATAATTTTTACATGTATCATAACATGAATACACAAAAAAACAGCTTAGATATTTGTTTGTTTTTCTGTTTTCCAGAGTCAGTTAAAGCCGAGTATCAGATGTAAGTAAACTGCTTGTGGCTTGTCTGAATCTTTGCTTAGGAAACCAGTTCAAGGGTTCCAGCTGAAACAACAAAGATGGCTACTAATCTAAATCAGTATCCCTGCTGCTTTCTATAGATATGAATGAGCCTTTCATTTGAACTGCTGGTAGATCTAGGTGATGCATTTAGCACAGTGGTTCAGTAAGCACTGGTCTCATAGGAGGCGATCTGTACATGTCCACCTCTATAACTGCGGTTGTACTGTGGCTCTGTTCTATTGTGTTGTAACTGAGGTTGCAGTGTTTCTGAAGCTGCATGCATTTTCATTTCACTTTGCGTATTTTCAGCTTATTTTTTCATTTGCAGTGTGATGGGTCTTCATGACCATGACACTCATCAATTTGCTCTTCCCCCACTGTCAGATTAGGCAGTTGGTGAGCTGTCATCTACAAACTCTAACTTTCAGTGAGACAAGCCTCAGGGTTCAATTATGAGTCCAGCCACATTTAATTCGTACATAATTTCTGAGAGCGATTATCAGACAGCACAGAATTTATTTTCATAACTTTGTGAATGACACAGCTATATGTTTCCCCATTGATTAAGTAATCATGTGAATCAACAAAATAATAATGGATACATCTAAACCTTTCGCAATTAAGGGGGACCTTGCAGTTAAGGGGGATCATAATAGCACTTTGTGTTATTGGATTCCAGAGAGGAATACTTAGTCCCCATCTAAAATACAATAAACTTCATTACCAACAAAGGTAAAAAAAAAATACACTTTTAACACAGTCGCATCATTTCTGTCACCCATGTGACATCATTCATGAATATCGGCAATGTTCAACTTTTCCTCAGTCAACATAATATATGATTTATTTTGATATGCATGGATACTGTCCCTCTTTCTTGGCTGATGCTTCCTGGAAAGCCCTTTATGAGGTACAGTTTGTTCAAAATGCAACAGCACCTCTACTAATGAAGTGCATCACGCCTTCATTCTAGTGTAAAACTGATCACTGGTGTTCGCCTCTGTCTTGAACGTAAGAGCAGTTCTCAGTGATCCTGCAGGGATGGGAGAGATAGCACTGCTTGGTTGAATTCTGCATGGTAACAGATGGGTCACAGTACCGTACACATATCAACTTCCCCTATAAAATAAGTGAACCTAATAAGGTGACCAGGCACTTCAGGTGCAAAGTATGTGGTTCTATTAAATAATGGGTTGCTGGTGTGTTTACGGTAGGTGTGCTTTATGGTTTATATACCACCCGACCCCTGAAGTCCACTGGCATATGTACCTGGAGTCAGATACAAAATCTGTAGGGAGACATTTTTAGTTTTTATGGTCTCTGTTTGTAGAAGAGTCTTCCAGAGGACCTGAGGGCACCTCAGTCTGTGGACCCTTTTAAACACAATCTTAAAACATATCTTTCTGACCATGAATTTTCTTATTATACTCTTTTTACTGGAGGTATAACAAGTTGGATTAATTTATTTAAACTGTGTCTCTCTTGCTGATTTTATTTTTGCTTTCTAGTGGTGGTAATGCATTCTGAATTGGAAGAGGAGGAAACTAAGGGAGGTATATAAAGTGTGACTGACTGACAGGCCTCATTTCACCATTTGTTGCACGTTGGTCCTGCGGTATTGAATTATTTTGCCAATGAGAACACATGCAGCGCCCACTTCAAACGTCTACCTCACACACCACAGAGTGCTGTCATTTTTCTACTTGATTAATCAATAAATACCCTGCAATTTTGCCCAATTAGTTTCACACACACTCTCCATCGATTCTGGGAAGAGCGACAAAAAAAAACGAACCCTATTTTGATGCACACCGGTGGCAGCCAGACACCTCATCAGGTGGTATTGATTAAGCCTGGCCACACAGGCAGAGGTGAGCAGGGACTGCAGTAGCATATACACCAGCGTCATTAAGCCTGTGTTTCCACTGTTGCAGCCCCCTAGAGTAGGCAACCCTGCCAGTCCCCTCCGAGTTCACCCTCCTCCTCGGTAATGTGCCGGCGGTGACCCCCTGTTGGCGATAATGGGGTGGAAATCAGGCCCCGGCATCAGGATGCATCTCATCCCCCAGGTGTTACAACGCTGGTAATGAGGACAGGTGCTGTCATCCCGCATATCCGTATACGCACACGGAACACACACACATTTACACGCACACTCTGCCCGTCTGACAGGAGAGGAAGGAGTCGGGTAGGTTTCTGCACCTGTTATGAGCTTGATGTACTGCGGGCCTGCTTAGAGCCCCTTGTGCCTCCGGGAGACACCCTCTTTATGGTCGTCACACTCCCATCTACGTCGGCCGCATTCTTATGCAGACGCTTGTTTGCAGTGAACGTGTGGCTTCAACACATTCGGTGTCACCGTGGTTATTGGTTAATATGTATTTACTTGGGGTCAAATACATGTTTAGCGGAACCCAGTGGAGGCAAACGGACTGATATTTGAATTGCTAAACAAATGGACATGTTCACATTGGCAGCCCAGGCAAGAAGATGAGTCTGAGAGTGCAAACTACTGTAGCTTTTACAGTAGTTTTACAGAGTCCTGACTGCTCCTGTTTACACTGCCTGTCTGTACCTTCAGGCTCGCCCGCCTCTTATTGGACCAAAGGACACGTCGACGTTTTCTGTAGATACAGCCTCTGCCTCTGGCGCTGATGGGTGATGAAGTAAGGTGCACGGTCAAACTCAAGGACTGAAGTCATAAAAACGAACCCAGAAAGTGCCAGCAGCAGAAACGGGTAGAACACAAAACATTGCATGATGTCAAAATCCAGGGACTCTTGGGCCTCCCGCCTTTGGCTGAAAAACACTGCGTTTTCACCTGTGGCAGTTCTGGAGCAAAACTTCAAACACAACAAGTGAAGAAAATTCTCAGAAAAGCCTCACTGTTTCCAATATTGCTACCTACAACCCCCCCCCTCACCCCACCCCCCCCCCCCCCCCACCCCCCCCCACTTTTTTTTTTTTTTTTTTTTGATGGGAACCAAATAAATTATGCATGCCCCGCGTAAGGGGCCTCGTCTTAAAGCCCAGTGTTATACACCAGCGCCTCGAGATATTTTAGTTTGCAATCGATAATTCCCAATCAGTGCGAGTGGATTTTGAGAGGCCAGCACAGGCAGCTTTGAAGTCGTCTGACAAGTTAAACCCGGTCCAGTTCTCCGCATGCTAATAGCCACCCTCTGAGGCACATGCGTGCAAGCCTGCTCATTTTCGAGCATCACAATTGTATGATAGTCAGGGTATTATAAGACCGGCCTTCCTCTAAACCCTTGATCGTCTACATGAAGGTGGAAAGGCAGAGACCCGATGCTTTGAAAGCAGAACCTGTTCACCCACAGCAAGAGGCAAAGCCTCCGATTGTTCCCCAACAGCACTCAATATGAAGGTGTGACCTCCACCCCCACCACACACCCCCCAAAAAAAAGTCTGGTATAATTTCAATCGCAGGGTTTATTGGTGAGAGAAGAATCATGCCCTCTGGCTCTGTTTCTCTCCAAGAGGTGTCTGAGTCAAAGATGCCTTACATTTGAGTTAATGAGGCCAGTCAGGCTCCTAATTCCTTGAACAAGCCATTGATCAATTAGAAACAAAGCTTCCTTTCGCATCCCTCTGTGTCTCATTTACAGTGCGCTTTGATTGATACACTGATACCAGCAAGAAGAAAAGTCAGTCCCGAGAGAAGGGCACAGGCTGGGGTTTTTTTTCCCCCCGCTCCACACAAGAGCAGAAAAGAAGGAGGATTCATCTTCTTTCCCTCATTTCTTCGGAGCTCTTTGCGAAGGTAACAGATGCAGCAGGGGGCTCTCCGCCATGGTGCAACTCAAAGGCAATCGCAGACATGGCAGTGACAGTACTGAACTGTGCTTCACTCTTCACAACCTATTTCTGCTTCCGTTGTTTGTCAATTTCAAGGGCTCAGTCAAGTTCAAACCAGCGCTGTGATGCTGGGGTGAGGGAATAATGACTCAGTTCTTCGCATTTACATATAAAGAAACACATATCTATTTCTATATCTATATCCATTAGCCTATTTAAAGTCCGGGTGTATTATTTAGTTATTAATATGACATGTGATTCAGTAACTGCTGTGAAATATCCAGTAACTACACTGAAACTAGTAAGAACAGTATATGTGAGAGTAAAGAATGAAGTCTGTGGATTGAGATCCTGGGCCCACCGACAGGTCTGTGTATTGAGACCCTGGGCCCACCGACAGGTCTGTGGATTGAGACCCTGGGCCCACCGACAGGTCTGTGGATTGAGACCCTGGGCCCACCGACAGGTCTGTGTATTGAGACCCTGGGCCCACGGACAGGTCTGTGGATTGAGACCCTGGGCCCACGGACAGGTCTGTGTATTGAGACCCTGGGCCCACCGACAAGTCTGTGGATTGAGACCCTGGGCCCACCGACAGGTCTGTGGATTGAGACCCTGGGCCCACCGACAGGTCTGTGGATTGAGACCCTGGGCCCACCGACAGGTCTGTGTATTGAGACCCTGGGCCCACCGACAGGTCTGTGGATTGAGACCCTGGGCCCACCGACAGGTCTGTGGATTGAGACCCTGGGCCCACCGACAGGTCTGTGGATTGAGACCCTGGGCCCACCGACAGGTCTGTGGATTGAGACCCTGGGCCCACCGACAGGTCTGTGGATTGAGACCCTGGGCCCACGGACAGGTCTGTGGATTGAGACCCTGGGCCCACCGACAGGTCTGTGGATTGAGACCCTGGGCCCACCGACAGGTCTGTGGATTGAGACCCTGGGCCCACCGACAGGTCTATGGATTGAGACCCTGGGCCCACCGACAGGTCTGTGGATTGAGACCCTGGGCCCTTTGATGTACCACTTGCACCAGGGTATAAATGAAACTGTGATAACATTGTTCTGTGTTGTACTGAGATAGAATTCTTAATCTCAACATGAGGTGCATATTTGTGTACTGCCTACGGCATTTGTATACAGTGCTAGTAAAACAGATGTTACATATATTGATATCTTCCATATGATTGTTACCACATAAGAATATGTTATATACAGAAATATTTACATTGGCAGTATCTTTCAGTGCTAGCTGAAATGATATTCTGTCAAGATCATCAAACTGCATAAAGCTACAGTGAAAGTGAATCTCCCTGAAATTGTACTGCTTTTACAGTGGGAAGTCAAAAGATTAATGTGCTCCAGATTCAACTGCGCTTAAAAGTATGTGAAGGCATCCTCTCCATCCCCCAAGGCCTGGAGGGCTCTGACTGCTGATACTCAATTACCTCTCTCACTTTGTGGTCCTAGACTCCAGAAGCCAACTGTGGACATCCGTCTGTGGACAAGACAACACACTCTGTCTTCACCTCATGATGCAAGAACGTGAGAGACAGTGAGAGAGAGAGAGAGTGAGCGAGGGAGAGAGAGCGAGAGAGAGGGAGAGAGAGAGAGAGAGAGAAAGAGAGAGAAAGAGAGAGAAGTCCACCACTGACAACTCGCAGTACCTTGGTCACGTCAGGGACCAGGCGCAGACACTGTTGCAATTGGTGCTTCCTGGATTGGAACTTCCAGGCAACTGGTTGCCAGGCAGACTATGCTCACTTTAGGAGGCTGTCAACAGAGATAGTGCGTTCCCCACAGACGAGCGCCTGATTGCTGATGACAGCGTACAAGGCTGCGCACCAGACAGCTTTTTTTCCCTGAATGCGAGACCCATTTCAGCCCTTTTGCACTTTTTTTTTTTTGCTTTTGTTAGACTCAGGGGTGGTGTTAGAGAAAGGCGTTTCACAGACTGAGGATGTTTGAACTGCAGTTACTGTCCTTAAAGCCCTAAAAAGAAACACTCTCTTTCCAGTGGCCTAACAATGGCGCTCTTAAAGAACTCAACAACATCAACTGACTTATTTTACAAACGAGAAATACAGCTTTCAACTGTATTTCAATTTCAGCTATTCGAACTTCTGTAAATACAGAAAATAACCGTACAAGAATCTATCAATGGGACTGATGAATGTATCCATAGCTAATCATATTATGGTAGCATTTTTGAATCTTGTGAGACAAGAGACATTTTTCTTCATGTATCCTCAAGGGCTGTACTGCCTGTGCAGTTCCAGGATGAGGTGCTGACATGTAGTCAGAGGCAGCATGCAGTGTTACAAAATGGATGTCTGGAAGGCAGTTTCATAATGGCATTAAGGCCCTGAGGCTGCAGGGCACACAACACCATTTTTCAGCCAGTGGAGATACACACTAAACCTCATATAGACAAGCAGGAGTGGGCCGACTGTAAAGGAACAGTGAGACCACTCACTGTCAGACAGAGCAAATCTTAGAAAGCACATTTCTGTCACATATTCGGTTCTCAAGGCGTCAGGTTCTACAGACCCTTCACAGGTTAAGAATTGTCTATGAGGTCTCCTCCTTTTGATGACGCCGTGTGCTTCAGCATTAATAAATTCAGGACAGTGCTATGAACCATTAATTAACCTGGCCAATGAAGCTTGTAATTTGGCATGTGCAGAGATCTCAGCGTTGGGAGCTGCAGATATACGACTTCAGAATCCAAATGTTCCTCGCGGCCCCATTACATAGGCTTCCACATCCGTTAAAAGCTTCTCCCAACAAAAGCGAGTCAACCATCGCACCTGGCAGCTTTTTTTCGGTGAGTTTCTTCCTTTTGTTCAGGAATGAGAAAAGGAACAGAACAGCTGTCACTGGGATGTGAAAGCGCTTTTTTAGCAAAGCCATTGATTGCAGCAAGGACAATGGAACAAATTGGAAAGTGAGGCGATTCACCTCCATGCATGAGGGGCAGTGGCCCAATTGATCACTGGCTCCAAATAGGCACTGATTTTAAAGCAGGCGCTCGGTTAAAGAGGGCACCATCAGTTGCAGAGCAGGGAGAGGTCCTGGGCTCCGTGGCTTCTTAACTGCAGGAATGTCCACATGACGTATGGATCCAGGGTTTGGGGCCGGACGCTTGGTAGACATGCGGCTAGCAGGATGACCGTGAGCTCAATTACCAGTGTTTTGCTTCAGGGAGCTCAGCTCCAGTCAGAGGTCGGGGGGCTGTTGATGGGGGAGGGGAGCAGGGTCGTGGGGTGGGTGGGGGTCGAGGGGCAGGAGTGGGGCAGCGGAGTGGGGGAGCGGAGTGCGATCAATGCACTCCGCCAAGAGGCCGTGTCAGACCACTCGCTGCTGCAACCACTTCTCAATGTTCTACAACCTCTAGCTGCTTCATAGATGAATTCTACACCCCTCCCCCACCTCAGCTCCTCAAGAGTACCTTCATCAGCCTATAGCGGACTGGGAGAGACAGCACTGGGGAGGCAGGTCAGGGTAGAGGGATACTGCTCAAGATGTGAGGGGTGGAAGAAAAGCACAATCACCAGTGGTCACCTAACCAGAGCAATAAGGCACATCTGCTGGCTGACGGAGGTGAGGTTTGTCAACGGGGGATGAGATGTTGGAACGTATAGGGAGGTCATCAGTCACTGTGGAGCAGGTGCCTTTTCCAAGTGCAGTACACGGACAATAGCAAAGCAGGCAGGAGTGCACCTCAGGGCTCTGCTAAGCTGGGTGCGCCACGCAACCTCTAGCATTGCTTACCCCTGCAGCCTATTCTGTCACGCGCATTCATTTCGTTGCAGAAAAGGGACGTTTTGGTTTCGTGGGACAGTCGACATTCCCACCACAGATTCCTACCAGAAGCCTGACACCTTGGTTGCGAGGAGCCACCTGTGTGTGTGTGTGTGTGTGTGTTGTCTCGCGCCCAGTCAAAGACGGCGTCGCTGTAAACTACCTGTATGAATGCATTACTGTCAAGGGCTCGCGCTACCGCCCAGGATACGTCCGCAGCCGCGAGCCTATCATTGTGGCTCACCGGTCCGCGATCGCCGCCGTTCGGAGGGTCTGTTCGCAGGCGTTAATTGGCGCGCTCGCCTGGTTTGTCAGCATCTCGTTAATGAGTGAGCCTGTTCTGCCGGCCCCGACGGTTCCGCTCCACCGGGCACATCTGCCCACGCTAAAAACGGGAATCACAGAGGTGTCAGATTGAGGAGTGCGGCCCCACCAGGTATTAGCATATTGTCACTTTGGCTATTAAAAGCAAAGCTGGGCCGATTATAATCCCATTGCGTGGGGGAAGAATGACACGCGGGTGTGAATGATGGCGCGTCATACGGTCCCCCGTAAAGAGAGTACGGGGAGGCGTGGGGCGGAATGCATAATTCCGTCTCTTCCACACAGACTGTCTGAATACTCCTCTCCCTTTCACTCTCTCTGTCTATCTCTGTTTCTGTCTATCTCTGTCCTTCCCGATTTCTCTTTCTCTCATTCTCCCTTACTCCTTCACGCACACACACACACCACACGCACTTGTGCCTCCGCCCTCTCTCTCCCTCCCTTTTTAACGTTCTCACCAACTGTCTCTCTCTGGTGGTGGGGGACCCTAGAAACCATGTAAAAATAAACCAGTGTAAATTACTCGCCTCTGTGAGTGTGTTTACACCGTGGCTCCTAAGGGCTACATCGATTTGTTTACGGAGGTCTTCATGCTGTTCATGAAAAATGAAGATTCCTGCAGAATCAGAACCTCTTTCCCCCCCCTAAAGAACAGAACATAAAAAGGTACCAAGGTAGCTGTCTATTCATGTGCAACACAGTGGCAACGCATTTTGACAACGGGCGGGGGCGTTGGAGGGGGGCAAAACCGAGCCGAGCAGACACGCATGTGTTTTTCATATTTTAGCTGCGGCGTCTTTCACCTGCAGTGAGCGCTCGGGGCTAGGGGACGCATTAAGACCTCTCCATACTGTCTCTCATTAAAACGGCTCCTCAGACGGTGGGACAGGGCTGGGGATGAAGAGTGGAGGAAAGCACTCCTGGAGGAAATCAGCGGGCCACATTCACGGAGGCCTGGAGTGGAACTTTTAATATGTCAGCTGGTTTTACCCCGGCGGCGTCTCGGCAGAGGAGTTTATGTTAGTGATTTTATTGCATAAGCCCGCGTCCTCGGGGGTGAGTGGGGGGGAGCACGTTTATGAGATTAGTGCGAGTAAACTTGTCAAAGTAATTCTCCCCAGCAAAGGAGAGGGAGCTCGGGGCTGGAGGGAGTCTAGTTGGTAAGCAACACCTTAAGCTCGTACTGCCTGCCTGCGTGTAAGTACGTATAATAGTGTCCATTCATGGGTTCGAATGCAGCTATTTTCAGCCTGTGAGATTTGGACTAAGTGCTAATAAAGGTGAAATCTGAGCACTAATTTTTTTTTGTGGCAGGGCATTTTGTGTCTCTTATGTAAACTGACCCGTAAATATCCATCTAAAATGACTTGGTTCAAACATTGTTATTCCTGAGAATATTTATGTCTGGAACTCGTGTTACGTATGCCTCAAGATGGGCCCTGTTATTTACAGTGTGATGAGAAGCGGGGGAGACAGCCCGGTTCCTCTGCTCCTCTGCTGTGGAGAGGTGGCCACAGGCACCAGCAGGCCCACAGATTCATTTAGCCATGGGGGTTGTTATTCAGTCGCAGTGGCTCTTCGGAAGGTTACTTGGAGTGCCTACAAATTCAGAAGCGCTACTACACATTGTTCGTTCCACTGATTTTTTTCAGAGCTGAGAAGCAGATGCTGTGGTTCATGGCCTGTGATGAACACAAGAGCTAGCTTCAATTACGATGTGGCTCCACAACTTTGGTTTGAGTTTGAGGGACAATAGAGCCTGCTAAAAAAAATCAAACCCATAAATCTTGTGGTGATAATTAGGACACATTTTTATCAGCGCATTAAAATCTTGCCTGGTTGAGCCGAGGTTGCCATGGTTCTACATTAGAAAAGGTCTCGTTTGTCATGGTTCTTCAGAACCATAATAAGCTATTAGGGGACAAAATGTTCAGAGATAATGAAATATGCATTGCATCTAGAACCCAACCACACTAAAGAACCCCTTAATGATTACTTTACTACATTTAAATGGAGTCTGATAGACGCTGGCTGACTTTGAGATTCTTAATTGCAGGTGCTGTGTCCAAAATTCAATGCTTGAGTCAACACTCCCTGTAATGTTTCTATTCAATTAGTCCTGTACTGGAAAAAAAAAACTTTAAATTATGGTAATTAGACACTTCCTTTCTACTGTATGGTTGCATGTCAAAGTTAGCATGTAAACTCTCTTCCTTAAGAACTTGGACATGCAAGAAATACCAGATGGTGGAGGTCTGAGAGAGATCTGAGGAGAGTTTGTGTCTGCTTGTTTTAGGCTTTTCTGCCCAAACATTTACATAGGACTGCGTGTGTGTATCATGTGTGTGTATTCCACATGTGTTCTCATAAGCATTTTGTTTTTCTCGTGATATGATCTTAAATGCTTCCAGTGCTCTTAAACAGAAGATTCCATTTGTTTTCTTAACAGTTCTCTTCATTGCATTCTTTATCCAAAATATTTAAACATTTAAGTCAACCGGTGGCATACACTTTGGAGTAATCATTCACTGAATTTGGAATGGAAACGAGTTTTGTAATTGGCAAGATTAATATTATTTGCAGCATGGCAATGCAAATCGTCTCCACAGCACATGAATAATGAGAAGCAAGCAATCATTTTAAATAATTCATCTCTAGATATTCTTTAGTGTGATTCTTTTAATGACCGGCGGCAAATCCAGCTTTTCGTGACAGCACCACTACGGCTCTGTAATTACCCAGTGTGCCCGTGCTTCCTAATTGCTGTGAGAAAGTTCTTCATTGCCGGTAGGGTTTTTTTTTTTTTTTTGGAGTAGGGGGGTTGGAGATAAACAAGAGAGACGGGGTTCGTTACGGAAAAGCCTCGAAAAACTCCACAGCTGCAGCTCCCCGGCTTAACCGCGTGGCTTTTCCCTCACCCGTGTGCACTCACACTCGGATCAGACCTCATGAGCGGAATATTGATGTTTGGAATTAATTACTTGTTTTACATAGATCCAGACAAAGCCCTCAGAGGGGGAGAGAGTTCGGGGAACTGAACAGACTTTGATGGAGGTGGGAAATTAGAATGGGGTTTTAAGAGCCAAGCTGATATGTGCTTTGGGAGGAGGTCTGAGTTTAGCGATGATTACAATTAGAGCCGCTGGAGGAACAGCTCTGTGCTGTGCTGCAGACAGAAATGTTATATTCGAAATACGGTTTGTCTTATTCTCGCGTCTGACTCAGGGACTCTTTTGGCTGGCATGAGAAATCGCTCTGCCGTGCTCAGTTTAATAATTACAGACAATACAGGTTCAACATTGTATAGGTTAATTCAAGTCAAACTAGAGGCTGTGTTGTGCTTTTGATTTGAACAGTTCTGCCTGCGTATAATAATATTTGGTTGTAGATAGGAGACAATACAAAAAGCCATTCCGCCCTTTTTGTATGTAGCACACAACTGGTTACTATTGCTTATAATGTTTACACTAGTCATGCGTATCTTCTTTTTCTGTGTGTGTTTGTATGTGTGTGTGTGTGTATTAATTACCTCCCACAAACAGCTCTGTATCATGTTGGCCACACAGAACCCTCTAAGCGCTGTAGGCCATTCACATCCCATTGTGTCGGGCGCGTGCTAGCTAGCCCGCTCTGAGCCGCTCTGAGGCGTGGAATAGCGCGATCGATCGGCCGGGCGTAATGATGGCCAGCAGATTGCCTGAATCAGTGCCTGATCTGGACGCTGCAGCTGGATTAAGGGAACCATGGACAACCATCGATTTCTATCCGATACAATCATTTCATTCAGGTTTAAATCTCCTTCCTGTGGCAGCGAGGCAATCCCTGCACAGATCTTTTAATTCCCGATCAGCGGCTTCATTACAACACCGGCCCCTCCAAACACTACACACCTCAGAAGTCGCTGGGTTAAAACCTGTTGTTGCTCTGACTATTACTGCCAAACTTATTAATTAAGCTGGAACCTCGAGCCAAGACCCAGGAGATCCCCAGAGAGTCCTGCTTCCTCTAAAACTGACCTGAAAAAGCTCTTTGAATAAGTCCACGGTGCCTGTACATTTGACATTTGAGATCTGATTGGTTCTTTCCATTTTCCATTAATGTGGAGTTTTTCTCTATCCAGTTTTTACTCATCAACAATTTCAACATGTTTAGACCCGATTCGTTTACAATAAAGCTGTGCTTGCTTCGATGTACATCAGCGGTGATTCTATTAGAGCCTGCACGTATTTACAGAAGTCTAGAGATACTGGTGCCACTGGTGCCACTGGTGCCTGGACCCCTTGCCTCAGACTTACTGCAACCAGCTCAGTTGCTCTTGATCAGAGCGGCTCAATTATGCGATTAGCGTCCAGTGCATCATGCTGACATGGATAGGCTTCTCGCAGGCCACCTTCAGAGTGCGCACTTCAATTAGTCCACTTTATGCAGCAGGGCCCGTTATTCACCCGCTAAGCGCCAAAGCAAACAAGCTCAGGCCGTATTGATTTTCTCTGGCTTTTCTTCTGACGCTGATTAAATCTCCCACGTTAGCTCCAGAGAAGGAATGCATCATGGCAGAATGATTTCACGCGCTAGCACGTAACTTTGTAAGAGCCCTTGAAACCCGTGCCATTTCTCATCCCGCAGTGACGTCAGCAGTGGCATTAGACTCGCAGTAAAACGCTCCGTCCAGAGCGCCTCTGGAATCCCGAGGACCCTGCATTAAAAGCAGCGGTGCTGAGAGAGGCCAGGAGAAAGCCTGTGAAGAAAAAAAAAAAAAAAAAAAAAGGCTCCTGCTCAGCAGCAGAGCTCCGCCCTCAGCAGCAGGGCTCCGCCCTCAGCAGCAGGGCTCCGCCCTCGACCGCTGCACACGACCCCTGGGATCGATTTACTGCTGTCAGCGGGAGGTGAGGAGGAATTCAGGGGGCCGGTGTGTTTCGCACCGAAGGAAAGGCACCTCGGGCCAGCAGCAGACAGCCAGCCACTCCGCATCAGTTGCCAGACGACAGGAGCCGAGTGCTGGAGGAGAAAGGTTGAGAGCGAGAGGATGACTGAACAAATGAACAGGTGTGGCTGAGGAACTAAAGAAGATCCCTCAGGCGCTGCTGCTTCATTAGCTCTGTGAGGAAACATTTAGACTAACAAGCAAAACAAAAGTTGGTAGATTTCTCCGTTTTTTTCTCCGCGTGCTCTCCATAGCTGTGTCTGGTTGGGCAGTCCGCCCTCGTGCCCCTGTTCCATCGGCAGACTCCGCCCCTATACAACACATAGGGGAAATCGTTATCTGTTTAATGGGGTGGTTGCTTTGCCTTTGTCGTCTCTACAAAGCAATGTCACGGGACAAGGTGAGCGTTTCTTTGGCCTTAACAGATGCAGATGCTGTTCTGATGTGCAGGTGTGCGCTGTGCCCTGTTCAGGGAGATCCTGTCTGTCTGGGGAGCAGCAGGGATGTCACTTCTGGACCTCAGCGGGAGTCGGTGTGAAAGCGAAACCTCCACCGGACTCTCGGTGCAGGGCAGAGCGGGCGGCGCACGAGGCTGCGCTCTCCGCCCATGGGAAGGTTCCACATATCTGCAAAGAGACTCGAGGAAACCTCCTATTTGAACACGACCCTAAGCAAATGTCGGCCGGAGCGGGCTAGTAACGGAAGCCGGCCGCCGCACACGGTAGAGGACGCGTTCCGTTTACGGTAACGCTGCCGGAGCGTCTCCACAGCGACGCGGCAGGAGCAAACATGCGTCGGCACGGAGCTTGCACGTACCACCGAGGAGAAGTACGAGCTCGGGGTGAGGAGTGGAGGATATGCTGAGATCCAGGGGTGCGGTTGGCAGAGGGCTGCTTGGCTTGGCTGGGGGCCATCATCTCCCCCTGGTCTAGGGCCAGCAGAGATGGTTTTATTATGGGTTTGCCTCCCAGAGCCACTGCAGGGACACAGGGATCCAATTTAATACCAGCCAGCTGTCTGCTCCGTGCGGCTGAGAGGTGAAGCTCACACTGTGTTTGTGTATGTGTGTGCATGTCGGTGTATTTGTGTGTGTTTAGGGGTGTGTGTGTGGGTGTGTTTGTATGTGTGTGTGTGTGCGTCAGAGATCCTGCCCAGGTTTGCCCAACACAAATACATGCACACGGCCACAGAACTCACCCTGAAAGCATTTCCATCTCTTTCACAATGAATGATTTTGCCCTTAGTAGAAGTGGGAAAATAATTTACTGTGCAGGGGATCCTGTGGTGATGCCCTCCCTCTGTGGGGTCAGGGGTCAGCGTCTGCTGCAGCAGAGCTCCGCAATCCCAACTGGGCGATGCTCAGTGAGGCCGGCCACTGCTGTTCCTGGGGCTGCCTGCCACAAACACACACACTATATGGCTCTCATTATTTGCTACACTGTGTTCACTGTTCCAGTGCTCGTGGCTTTAAAGGAAAATCATAGGGTATAGCGGAACTAGTCTATAGGCACCAGGCTAAATCGCTACCACATCTGCGTAAATACATGTAAATGGCCTGCCGTGGTCATCTGTTCCATGAAGTCAATAAGCGTAGCATAGCTTATGAGAAACCTCAAAAGGGGATTGCTCAAATAGCATCACAATTGCCCCAGAAGGAGCTCCATGATTGCTAGCGCGGAGTTCAGTAAAGGCACATATTGAACCATTAATGGGTCACAATCTTGTAACAGTGCTATTAATTTGAAAGTATGCCAGCGAAAAAATGATTGCCAACTGGAGCTTTACGCTGGGATTTACAGTACCATTAGCTAGCAGACCAAAGTGTGTTGGGTGAATCCCAAAGAATAAAAGTCCTGCTGCGTAGGCTGAAATCACATCACTAATTTCCCGTACAAATTCTACCTACCAGATTGAACAAATGAGCAAATTAGGAGGTTGAATCAAAGCCATGATTACGACTTCTTCTTTACGAATCTGAACTCTGATATCTCTGATAGCGGTAGAGAACAGACTGATCTCTGCATTAACCTTACAGTCTGCAGGCCCTTCTGACCACCAGCCGTCTGGTTATCGTAAGTTATAATGTCCACCGCTGGGAGTTTTCACATGGTTGACTCAGGAGGTCTCTTCTAATTCTCTCCATCTCAGTGGCCGGCCTCATTCACTTCCACAGTCACACACACAAGACAGGAACTGTTTTTGTTTACCACCTAGCAATATCTGCCATGCGGCACACAAGCCGGCCGGGGAGGGGGCCGCATAAATCGTTGCCGTGTGCACCATTATTGCTCTTTACATTTTTTTTAACTGGATATCCCGCTCACCGCGCCGTGTCACAAACAACATTTGCTTTAACGCCGCAATCTGTTCGCCCCTAGCCCCAGCAGCCGTTTGGTTTATGGACTCCGAACGTTTCATACGCACGCCGGCGCGTGCAACAGATAGCACGGCGACGGTAATTAACGCTTCCAACTCCAATAATCTACGGAGTGACACCAGTGCCTGTTTGAGGAGGTCTGTACAGTGAATTATGTAAAGCAGTTGGCGACATTTCACCTGATATTGCTGCAGTAAATCACGGCACGGCCCTATGAGGAGCCGGGAGCCTCCCCGTAAATCAATTTAGCGGGGCTTGCGACTACATGGGCGCTCTCCCTGCAGACGTGATCATTAGGGCCAGGCCTGCAGCCTTCCTCTATAAAACACGTTAATCCACTAAAGCATGGCGCTCAAATGTAAATAAAGCCCGGCGTTATCCATTGCCAATGACGTGTTGGTTTGCTGAGGTAAATGAAATTGTGAAATATGCGGACGGGCGCCTCGTTTTGCACGAGGGTGTGCTCTTACTAAGACAACTCACAAGGGCGTCGGTTTTCTCGAGCGTGGAAAAGCAATCCGTCATCGACCATGACCGTGGCTCACCATGTCCGTGCAGTTCACCGAAAGAGACACTTGTGTGTTGTTTTCCTTTAAATATCAAACAAGGCATCAAGATGGAGAAGAAGAGCATAGCGAAGTGCTTAAGTGCGTAGGCTGTTTCCTTTCCCTTCGAGGCGGTGGACGCGAGGGGAAGCGGTCTGATCCGAGCGCGCACGAGCTCCCGGGCTGCCGGCGGCAGACGTGGACGACGCTTCCACGGCGGGCCTGCCGCATTCATCCAGCCCTCACATGTCACGAATTCTCTCCGCATGCAGGCTGTGAGAGTGTGATGGTGCAGGGCAGCTCTCTGCGCGCCTCTGTTGTGTGTGTAGGAGGCATGCTAATGGGGCCAGGTTCAAAGGTGGAAAACCATGATTCGTCATATGTCGCCCCCGACCAACGCCGCCCTCCTCTAAGCCTCAGATTTAGCATCCGTTTGAAGAAAACCAGAGGTTGCCCGTCCTGAACAGAAATCCTTGCTTCAGCTCCTCGGCCGTGGGGTACTCGGAGAGCAGCCGCATCCTGTGTTGACAATATGTAATGTGGTGGCTTATCTCAGAGCGGGGTTGTGGGCCTCAGAGGCGGGGCTCTCTCTGTGATGTTCCTGCGGAGGGCTTTGCTCCACCCGCTGATGGATGTGCTGGCCGACGCACACCACCTGCTGCACTTTTGTGCAATTTGGTTGGTGTTTTGCTTTGTAGGTGCGCACGCTTTCGTTGCGTTTCTGGTGTGTCAGCAGAACATGGGGGAGCTCGCTACATGTCGCACATGTTTCTGCCCCTGAGGCACAAAAAAAAATTAACCAGAGAGTTTAGACTGTCTGCATTTTGTATCATTGGAAGATTTTGTGCTGCAGAGTAGTTCGTGCAATATCATGAGCCCTTCAGGCTGTGTTTGAGTGTGTGTGTTTGTGTGTGTGGGTGTGAGTCTATTGTTTTTTAGAGGACAGAAAGGCTAAATATTGTGAGTCTCCTGCAAAGACCCGTCCACCCATGCGGACACGCCAGGTGTGTGAGTGTGTTCAGCGCAGGAGTGAGGACGTTCAGGCCCAGCGTGGCGGCTTGCTTGAAGACAGTTTCCCTGCCCAGCATTTTTAACGAGAACAGCTGCACGCAACACCCCTCACTTCACCGCTGACGAGAGCATCTGGTTAATCCCGCGGTTCACCCCTGCAGCACCGTGGCCAGGACCAAGGCAGCACGAGTGGATCAGGTAGCAGGAGGCCAGAGAGTTGGAGTGGGAGGAAGGGAGGTAAAACGTATGTTTGTGTGTGTGTATGTGTGTGTGTGGGGGGGTGGAGAGAGAGAGAGAGAAGATATCTGAGATGAGAACTACACTGGAGGAGGGGAGAGAGGAATATTAGAGTTGTGGCTGGAAGGAAGTGTGAAGCCTGCTGTTGGTTTTGAGTTTCTCACTGCTATTTATCTAGTCTGGAGAACAAGACATTACCTGGAGGAAAGGCGGGGGGGGGGCGGCGGTTAGAAATGAGAAGGTAGAGGAAGACTCTTCTTTCATGGGGGAACATGGGAAGTCTGGTCTAGCTCATGGTTAGGACATCATACACCAGTTAGCCTGAAGACCTGGCCCCTCACAACTACCACCACGAGCGTATCCATCATACAGTGTCAATTACTTCTGAGCTGAGTGTGAATGGTGCGCAAAAATTTCCACATGCATTTATTCAGCATTTTTACGACGCTGAACTGGTCTGATTACCTCGTGGCGGTTTTCACATGACTGAACTCAGCTGTAACAGCAGTTAAGCTGGAGTAGGTGGATGAAAGCAGACTGCTTTACAGACACTTTCAGAAACATTCCTCTGTCTGGCTCTCCTCTTATCAGTCTGCTGCTCCTGGCTGAACACAGAGCTCGGGAAAAGTAGCATGCTCTTATCTCAAAGGCTTCTGAGAGCTGTCGATTCTCACTGCACCGTAAGAGTCCGTGCTTATTGCGTTTACCTACTGCATAGCATTGTAGGCTGTAATATTCACAAAAAAATCAATAATGCAATTGCGTAACAGTAATTGTTATAAATTGCTGTAAATATTACATACTACAAAATTGAAGGGAAAATAATATTTGCTGTATTTTTAGGATCTGTGATACTTGATATCATTCACTTAATCAGTCTCGCCAAAAAAAAACACATCAGTCTCACACAAACAAGCAAACACAAAACCGAGGACGGTGCGGAGCAGCTGCGTCCCTGCATACGTCTTCATCTAAATCATTTATTTATGCTCGAATAAATTGTCTGCAGTGTTACTGTGGGAGAATGCAGCACAACAAATATCTGTACGCCTGATTAAATCTTCAGAGCTCCAATTAATGAATTAATAAGTTCACTGCATTGTGTAATGGAACAGTTTGATCATTTGTCTTGACAAGCAGAAGGCAGAGCTGAGTGCTTCATTCTCGCGTCGGGGGAGGGGCCGGGCTGCAGCCTCGTCTTCAGATCTTTTAGCCCGGCTGGAGCGTTCTGGTGTTCCGCGGAGCCGAACCTCAGGCCCATGATCGCTTCCTGATGCCTGGTCTTCCTTCGCATGGTCCAAACATATAGAGTCATAATTATGCAAACTTTATCTATCACAGCACCAACATGGGCAATGTTTGAATGAATGGAAGCCATTAAGATGATATGTAGTCAGTGTTTCTTATAATGAAGCTGTATCTTGATTATCGTTGGAGCGCTCCTACAGTTTAGTTTGTGCCTCAGTCAGACACTCACACACGATGCGACAGACTGGAGATGTTTTTTCGTCTGACCAGCCACCTGCATCTCTCATAACAGTCTCCTAGTCATTGTGGAGGTTAGAGGTTTTATTTCATCCTGACGAACCCCACAGCTGATGGGGTTTGCATGAAGCCAAACCACTCGATTCCATAGTTCCCCCAGCCTGTAGAGCAGGGAACGTGTGAAGTGATGTGGCCCTGCGATGCGCTTGGTTTCTGACAGAGGGCTGTGTGTTGTGGGAAGCATCCCAGTCCGACTGCTGAGATGTGTTGTCACTGCTCCAGCTGTGGGGCTAATTGCAGTGGTCCAGCTCAGCCTGGTGCACGCGGGCCTGGCCGTCACTAGCAGGCCACCAAGCCGGCCTGGAAGAGGGCAAGCAAGGCGGACAGACAGCACACAGGCCAGGCCCTCGAGGGCTGGAGCAGAAGCCACTCAGCCCAGTGAAGCCTGGCTGTCCATGCAGGCCCCCGGGGTGTGGGGGCGAGGAGGGGGGGTGGGGTTTTGCTGGCCAACCAATTGGAGGGCTCGCCCGATGCCAGTGTGAACAATGCCCTGGGCCTCGGCGGTAAACTGTAAACAGCCTTCACAAAGCGTGAGACGGACACATTCAGACACATGCTACATTATGGGATCATGTGAAGAGTATACATCACACAGAAGCACACACACACACATGCACACACACACAGGCATGTTTACATAACCATTCATTATCTTATCTGGTTTCTGTATGCAGGGCTATGCAGACTCAGTGGAGACAGCAGGGGTTGTAGAGCACCACAGTGTCCTGGCTGACCTCTATAGGAGACTCCACCCTAGCATCCACCCTAGCATCCACCCTGGCAGCCACCACGCCGCTCCACCGACGCCGCTCCACCGAGCCGCGCGGCACAGGCTCGGGGATGGAGTTGACCTGCAGTCTCCCAGTCCTTAGGAAAACCTCAACATGTTCCCCTCATCACCAGATCCTCTCTGCCTGCCCCTCTCTGCCTACCCCTCTCTGCCTGCCCCTCTCTGCCTGCCCCTCTCTGCCTGCCCCTCTCTGCCTGCCCCTCTCTGCCTGCCCCTCTCTGCCTGCCCCTCTCTGCCTGCCCCTCTCTGCACTGGCTGGTGAAGGTCAGGCTGAAAGATATTTGCAGCAGAGTCATCTTACACTACATCTCTCTTTCTCTTCACTCTATCTTCTCTTTCCCCCTCTCTCCATCTCTCTCTCTCTTGCTGCCGGTCATAAATCCTCCCTCTTTGGGTTGGATCGCTCTGCTGCCGTTCCTCTCATGAGCTCACACACTTCTGAGGAGGGTGTGGGGGAGGGTGTGGGGGTGGGGGTGAGGTTCTACCGTGTCGGGCCGCACTCCCGTGAGCCGCTGCACTGAGCCATAACAGAGAGACGCCGTGAGACTGAGTGTGTGCGCGTGACAACTGACTAAATCACACGGCAGTGCTCAGTGTGGAAGATCCTCCCTTGGAGAGACGAACATTTTTCTAACAGGACAGAAGAGAGGAGACAATTCCTCCTTTAGCTCCTTTAGGAGTGGGGAGATCATACCCACATAGAGGTCTTTTTTAGAGACTGCACAGAGGAGTAATGATATAATGGTGTCTTCATGATATAATAGTATCACACCTTGCCTGCTGACCAGGTCCCCTGCTTACCTTAGCTGAATGGAATTTATTTGAACATGCTTGAGGGAGCTGGTGCTAGAGAGACACTGTACGTTTCTTAAACTTAGGAGTATCCATGAAAAGGCGGCTCTGGTTGTGGGATGGTATATAGGATCCGTTCCAGTAATTGTTGCGAGCTATGGTTAAGTAACAACTGGCTATACAGTAGAGAAATGGCCACAGAGATCATATTCTTCTCTTCAGTGAGAAGAAACATAAATGCAGGAATAGCCTCAAATTCTAAGCAATGCAGTGTTGCCTGGATACAAAGAACGGCTCCCGTGGCATCTATAGAACGGCTCCTGTAGAATCTTTAAGGACATCTCACTTTTCCTTTTTTTGACAAGACCATCAGAAAATGAAGCAATGATTCAAAACAGATGTGGTGGGCCTTGCCTGAACTGTAGGGTTGGTGTGAACAACTCAAGTTATTTGTTTACAGTATTTGTATCTATATCTCAGTTCAGTGTTTTGAAGCTTTGTTTGGGTAAAACAAAAGCTACTGTACAGCTGTCCACGTGGCCTTTGAAGCTGGAGAGATCAATGATGCAAAAGATAATTCTAAAAGAAGATAAGACAGATGCTTAGCGCACAGCAAAGAAATTGTTCTAGTTCATCAAGGAGGCTAGGCAAGTTTGATGTTAGCATATGTGAATATAGTGATCCTTATCCAGCAGGGTAGTTGCGTTGTAGGCTACATGCTCTACTAAAGGTGAGAAAGACTGCAAACATATCATTACAATTACTTGAAAGCATTTTCAAAATACAGGATATGTGTCAGGAGGTTCTAAGGTTTTTCTGACGTCCACACTCAAGTTGGAACAGACAAAATGCGGAAGCAAAAAAGTTTGCATGATTCGGGATCAGCAACTGTAAATGTGGACACATGGAGAAACATGGTGCTTAATATTTTCAGTATGTACCGAGACGAACGTTGTGAAGCAGACCAGACAGGCCTGGTTCAGTCGCTCTCCTTCCTGCTGACGGTGGAATTCATCGCAAACAAATTTCTGGTCCTGTGCCCCAGAGAAACCGAATAGGTACAGTTGCTCTCAATAAATACTGGCTGTGTTTGTCAATTATGTTCCACCAGAAATGAGGCCCAGTACACAGAGAGTAACTGCACGCAGAGTTTTATAGAGCAGACCTGTATGTCAGGCTTTTAAGGCTTTTAAGGCTTTTCAGTGCCCTTGATTCGTTGATAAAACGTTATTTCTTTTCCAAGAGCGGTCCCCGCACAGCCATAGGGCCTCGGGATATCGTGTCATATTTGTGCGGACCATATTGATGGCTTTCCCCACCACAGAATGCTCTTCTTTAAAAGGTCTAGAACGGGGGGCCATATTTCAGATTGATAGTATATCAAACTGTGCGAACTCCTGAGGCTTTTCAGCCTCACGGGGACATACAGTATGGTTACCTTTGGGAAAAAACGAGAAAGAAAGAAGGGAATAAAGGACGGAGAGCCTGGTAGTTGGCAGAAAGCCCACTTTCTTGTTAGCACGACCCGTGGTCGCCCGCCAAGCACACACATGGTTGATTATTGAGATGAACAACTATGAGCTCGATATTTTAAGGGGGGAGTGAGGGAGCTGGAACACAGGAAGACGTCTGCGTCTTAAGCTCGCGGCAAGAAGGCTAAATGGATGTAGAGGGATTCATGGAGCTTAGTCCGGATAAGGAACCGGGATCTCGATAGTCTCGTCTCCACCCCAGGGCTTTCACTGCTGCACTTTCCAACAGCCTGTGACTAAGAAGTGAGGTATCCAAACGAAAATCTGGAAAGTGTCTGGACTGTAAAATCTTCTGGCCACTCTGAGAAGGGCAGTGGTGGTGGTGTGTGTGTGTGTGTGTGTGTGTGTGTGTGTGTGTTGGGGGAGGGAGGGGGTTGTCATGGAATATTTACAAACATGCATGGTTCCTGAAGCCTTGCTATATGTGGGCTCATGTGTAAGGAATAATGAAAGGCCCACTTTGATGAGGATCTGTGTTTCAAACAGGAGCTGTTTGCACATGATCTAAGAGGTTAAACGTACAAGCGCTGAAGTTAATAATGCATAGGGAGTGTCCAAAGGGCAGTCTGAGGTGCGTTGTTGTAACTCCTCCGCTAGCTCGGTACACACGCACATGGACCAATCGGTGTCTCCTAGCTAGGGTTCGTTAAAGACGAGCTTCTCCCCTGACGCTGAAACTAGAGTACAGGATGAAGTCGGTCTTTTATTTGGGTAGCTGGAGTGGGTTTTACTGGGAGTTTAGTTTGTTGCAAACTTGTTCCGACCTTTTTGCCACTTCGGTTTTGGATGCTATGAAAAATAAAGCTACATATCATAATAAGCTACAAAAAAAAAAAAAAAGACCCGTGTGTGATAGTGACGGTTGTTACGAAGATGGGGTTTCAAACATGTCCCACCATTAGCGGTACTAAAACAAAAATAAACCTCTTTTTTGGGTTAGAATGCAGACACACAGCTGGGAAGCAACTCAGCAGCCTTGGTCTTTGATGTATTCCTTTGGGGGAAAAGAAAGGATAGTGTGTGAGGAGAGAGAGAGTTGGAGCACGCAACATTTCAAGCTCGCCATGGGAAATCAATTTATTTGACTGGACAGTCCAGCTAAAACAAGGAACACTAACAACGCAGTGAATTAAGATTTGGTTACTGAGAGAGCATTTGGGAGAGGAGAGCTTGGTTCACTATCGTCTCTGTGTTGTGATTTATTAGCCTAATCGAGCTGCCAGGTTCTTTTTTCCCCCTTTCTTCTGGTTCCCTGCCTACTTTTGGTATTTTCCACGTTTGGCTGACAGGAATCAACCAATGCTCTATCACTCCGAGATTTTATGAATCTGCAGTCAGAGTGCGCCTCATTTCTTGGGGAATGATGATACATTGTGCTCGAGGTAGGGGCAGGAAGCTTTAGATAATAAGTGTTGTGTCACCCTTCGCTGAGTTATGACTAGCCTCCCGAGTGGCTGCGCGAGCCGTTGGGAGACTAGCAGGGAGACTGATGTGGGGTGTGGCGTGGGCTCTGCTTGTACAGCCTTTAATGAGATCTCGCTGCATGTTTAAATATTCAACAATTGCTGGTGTAGCGTCCCCATCCTCCGCCACGAACACGCGGCACAATTTCATTACAAATCCAAGAAAACACATGAAAAGGGAAGTAGGTTACAAGACAACACTGCAGTACCTTTGTTGCTTTACGGCCTCATTCCTTTGTTGTTGAAATTTAGACTAGTAGCACTGAAAAAAACAATGAAAAAGTGAATAATGCAAAGTGTAAGACAGGTGTGTGTAGAGTAACATATTACCCACAATGCCCTTATCATAACAAGGCTCTTTAGATTTAGCCTTATCACACAGTCCCATCCACGGTACATATGCTTTGTGATTTAAAGCAAAAATAAAACCACCCAAAATGACAGATCGTTACGTTTTATCTATTCTCATATCTGTTATTACTGTGCACAAATACTGTTGCCAGCACTATGTTGGATCTAATGTGAAGCTCGCTGTGTTGCTGACCTTCTGTTGTAGAGCATATAGCAGGAACTACCTGCTCACCTCTGAGGAGGTCGAGGAGTCTGGGAATCCCTCCATAAACCCGATGTCCTGCCCCACTTTCTGCGGTTACCTCCACCCTTCTGACCCCACCCTAGCAGTGACTGCACCGTTCCTCCCCACCTTTCTGATGCATCCTACCCCACCGCACCCTGGGGCCCACTGGCGGGGGCGTCTGAGGCAGGCCTCCAAGCCCCGCCACACCGCCCATCCCATCATGCACTCCGCACTCCACACACATGGGGAGCGGCTTCCATTTGATGTGTAGCTTCGAGGTCCATCATGAAGGATCCCCACAGAGAGATGTGCTTTCACCTGAACGCTGCATCTCTAATTCCGGACAGGCTTCGGGTTTTTGTTGCGGCAACGGAGCGCCGAGCGAGCCCGGACCGCCGTGCGGTTTGCGAGCACACGGGCGGCCTGCCACCCCCCTCACGATGGGTCTGTCTCCTCCAACCAGCTGGTTCATATTCCACAGAACACATGTGACCACATGCACAGTCCAGTAGTCAGTATGAGTCAGAGCGGTCAGCCCTGAGGTCATTTCTCATTACTGGAAAAGTCTCCTGATTATGACTTTCACAAATGGCCACTATAGACATCTCTTTAGGTCCCATTCTCCTCACTTTAACACAGGTGAGAAGAGAAATGGTAAAAAGAAATTCCTGTAAATTTAATATGTGCTATGTTGATTAGTAAAAAGTACAGGACAAAGTTCATATTATGTTAGGTGAATATGCAGAAGATATGTTAACTATCACTATGTACATTTTACATCATGCATATTTTACATCTTTTGAAGTGTGAAAATTTGTGTGCACATGAACACAAAAGTACAGTACAAAGCGATAGTAAGATAGGACTGTGAAAACTCTGGGTCACGCATTGACTACTGAGCCTACAACACCATGTCTTCTCAGTGGGATGTACTAGATGAAAAATTAGCCAACAAGGCATTGTGCTACTTCTCTACTGTGTGTGTGTGTGTGTGTGTGTGTGAGAGAGAGAGAGAGAGAGCGAGACATGGATATGGATATGAGACAAAAGAATGTCAGGAATCTAAGCAAAAGCCATGCTACATCTTACCACGTTTGGATTGGTACGTCTCCAATACTGGCCACGGGAAAGATGTTATCTGCCACTACTACAGAGGAGGACATGAACATTCGCCTCAGTGGGGAAATGTACAGGTGTAATATATAAAAATGAATGCATTTGGGTAATTGGCTGAGGGGAGTGTGTGATTGCGCAGTGGCGTGGAAAGAAGTCTGGCAGTGATCTACAGGAGTCCATTAATTGCTATATGAATGCTCCTCTCATCTTCCCACTGCTGCTACCTCACAGAGAGAGAGAGACAGTGAGTGAGACAGAGAGAGAGACAGGTCACCCAGTCCTCCCCAGCCCACATGCGCGCCAAGCTCATAACGACTAAAACCTCTAATTAATCTTGCTATCATGGGGTAACTATAGCACTCACTATATAAATGAATTATGACCCTAATTGTATTGGTGTGTATGTACGTGTGTTTGTGTCTGTGTGTATGCCTGTGTGTGTCTGTCTGGATGTGTGCACTACTAAAGGATAATACAGAGCTTTTGATCAGAGTGCAGCAAGCTTGATGCATTAGTAGCTCTTCCATGTCAAGCTATGAAACGGAGTAAAGAATTTTCCACTACTGGCCAACAAACAAGTGACTTCAGACATTTAAAGAGCACCTATTCAACATAACCAGTATAATCCCACAATCACATTTTGAGTGGAAAGTAAATCAGACGCTGAACAGCAGGCGAAAATGAAACGACCTTCCTACAGTATCGCGCTTTATTAATGCTCAAAAATACCTCCAACTGGAGGAATTTCCTGGCCCATAAGGCCTTGCTAGTTCTTAATGTTCCGTGTTCTCTCCATCTCCCGGCTCTCGTAGGAGCAAATGTGGAGCTGACCAACAATGGGCCCTTGTGCTGAAATCTAATTGAAGTGATTGATGAATTCACCGACTCCTTCGGTTCAGTTCCTGTGTTGCAGTGGGGGGGGGTAACATAACACACTAGGAATGAAACTCACAAGGTTGTAACCTGGTATATGGGAGTTGACATCTAGTCCCAGCATTCATAATAACTTTCCCTCTCATGTCATCAGTAGTGCTTGGTAGGAAGGGAACAGGTTGTGACATGTCCAGATATGGCTTTTGATACAAGCTGGCCCTCGGCCATCAACCTCCTGTGCAGTCAACGCACTCAAAGACCTGGGACATTGTTCAGCGGGGTGTCCTGTTTGTCTGGGGGTGGGGGGTGCATTTATAACGTGACACTACCATCTAGTGAGACTATGCGGTACTGCAGCATTCAGGAGGAAACCGCTGATAGAAGCCAGTGTTTACAGGCTGAATTTGGTCCTAATCAAAGACAGCACTTGGTGAAGCACTTGGTCCGGGGCGGGGCTGGCATCCACAATGACGCAGGCAGGGTTTCGGATCCGCTTGTAAGATTCGTCAACTCTGGAAGCAAAAAAGCAAAATCAATCTGGCATGTGAGACACCTGATACTTCCTGTGGCTTATTAATATGACAATCAGCTTGCTTCATGATCTAATGGACAACGACACAGTAGAAATGTAATTTACAAGAAGTGTAAAGCAGTTTAAGTCAAATGAAACACAGACACAGGCTGAGGAATGTGAACCAGGTTAAGACAGAAACCAATTTAAGACAGAAATGAAACTAATTAAATGGAATTTGATTTTGATTAACCACAGTGTCTTATGACCTATCTGCACGCAAACCGTCTGAGGAATGTCAAAGATAAGACAGAAATGAAACTTAATAGTGTGTTATGGTTTCCCCCTTCTGGCACAGTGGACTCCGTTGTGCTAGCATTATGTCATTTTGTTTTGGTTTCCATGTTGTTTTAGTCTCCACCCTTTCTCATGTTTTATATATCTCTGCCCATGTCTCATTTCCCCCTAATCTAGCTCTGTATTTATAGCCATTGCATTATGTTTTCCCTTCGTCAGTCATTAGTTGCCTATCTAGTTTAATTGCAGTCTTAGCTTTTGTTCTTCATACAACAATCCCTGTAGTTTAGCTGTGTTCTTTGGTGCTATTTCCGTCTTTCTGCTGTTTCTCCAAGAACCGTTACAGACACAGTGTATTTGGAATCGTTCACCTAGTCTCTGCTTACCCAACGATACAGGGGACAGTCCAGCATTCAGCATATATCCGTTTCATTATACATCCATTTATGCATTTCCACATAAGAAACCACAGCTGTCAAAAGTGGCTGGATAAATATATTGCCTTTACATAGTAAGCAAACATCCAGGTTCTGAAGCCCCGTGTACATAATTATTCAAACAAATTTTGATCACGATCTTTGGGAACAGAAGTTTGACCTACTTCTGACGAAAGAGCTGATTGACTTCCAGCTGGGTCTCCTCCTCTGTCTTCTCCAGGCCCCTGTGCCGGAGCCTCCGCAGGCGTTCCTGGGGGGTTACGGTGAGGAGCACGACCAAGCTGGGCTGCAGGAGGTCAGCAGGCCAAGCGTAGGTCTCTGAGCCTGGAGGCGGCAGGTTCTCCACCTTCCCACTGACCGCCGTGGCTATGGCGTACGCTGCTGTGCTATGCCAGTACCTGCCGTCAGAGGGAATTCAACAGTCAGGCTTTGGTTCAGGCACCTGGGCTCCGTGTGCACATGCAGTCTCCCTGCGGGTCCTCTCGCTGTCTCGGTTTATCTCGCTCTAATGTCCGTTGGTTCGCCTACTGCAAAAAAAAATCCTAAGCTGTGCAGATTTGTGTACGGATGGAAAGTTTCGAACCTGTCCACAATCACTGGAGCCCGTGACGACTCGTCCCTTATCTGAGCGGCTGTGAGGTAGTTCCCCAGAGCGTAGAACGCCCGGCGGATGAGCGGGGGCTCAGAGTCGAAGCGCTGTCGGAAGGGGGCCAGGCACTGCGGAGGGGACTTCAGTAGAGAGGCACCCAGGGCCTTCTGCAGACTTTCGGTGAGAGTGGTTTTTCCTGCGCAGTCATTTAGACAACCTGTCAGCTTGCTACTGTGGGAATATTTAAAACAGAACCGACCTGGTGTTCTGGACACGGACTGAGCCTTGATCAGGACTCAACTGGATTTCCTGTAGCCTGTTTGGTTTAGTTTCTTGGTTTTGTTGATTTTGATTTTACCTCAGTGGAGCACAATATACGGAGCACTTTAGCACGGGCCTCGTCTCCAGCTCCATTTCGAATCCATGAACATGCGTATACTTTAAACCGAACCAGTTACCAGATAATGATTACGTGAGTTACAGCTAATCATTGGAGAGATATTGATCTATATACAGTATAATCTGATTTCTGCTATAGGTAAGGAGTAAAGCAGTGGCTTTCATATAGGACACTTGTCACCTGTAGCATCCAGTCCCTCGAGCACAATGACCGGAAAGCCTCCCTCATGTCTGCAGGCATCTACCTGGTGATCCACAATCTCCAGCACAGCTTGCGCCTCTGGGATGATATCACTGCACTGGGGAAGACAGAATTACTCTCAACACAATGTTGGACATGCCTGACTCAATGCACACGGATTTTTAAAAAAGTTATATGTAAAAGTTTGGAATAAAAGTTCTTGATTATATAAAATACCACTGGTATCTAATCATTACAGCTATGGACAAAAAGACAGAAAAGAAAGTTTTTTTTCCCAAATGCTTGAAACATAAAATAACATTTCTATATTTCTATTATACTGTGTGTGTGTATATATATATATATATATATATATATATATATATATATATATATATATCCAGTGAGCGGCAGTTCTGTGGGCGCAAATGTCTTGTTGATGCCAGAGGAGACTGGCCAGACTGGTTCAAGCAGATAGAATGGCAACAGTAACTCAAATAACTAGTCATTACAACAGAGCAGTGCAGAAGAGCATCTCTGAACACACAACACGTCGAACCTTGAGGCTACAGCAGCAGAAGACCACACCGGGTGCCACTCCTGTCAGCTAAGAACAGGAAACTGAGGCTACAATTCGCACAGGCTCTCCAAAATTGGACAATAGAAGATTGCCTGGTCTGATGAGTCTCAATTTCTGCTGCGACATTCGGATCCATCCTGCCTTGTATCAACGGTTCAGGCTGGTGGTGGTGGTGCAATGGTGTGGGGGATATTTTCCTGGCAAAATTTGGGCCTATTAGTACCAGCACAGCCTACCTGAGTATTATTGCTACACAGTGTACACCACAGTGTACCCATCTTCTGATGGCTAATTCTAGCTGAATAACGAGCCATGTTATAAAGCGCGAATCATCTCAGACTGGTTTCTTGAACACGACAATGAGTTCACTGTACTCGAATGGCCTCCACAGTGACCAGATCCCAATCCCATAGAGCACCTTTGGGATGTGGTGGAACGGGAGATTCACATCATGGATGTGCAGCTGACAAATCTGCAGCAACTGCGTGATGCTATCATGTCAATATGTTTCCAGTACCTTGTTGAATCTGTGCCATGAAGGATTAAGGCAGTTCTGAAGGCAAAAGGGGGTCCAACCCGGTACTAGCAAAGTGTACCTAATAAAGTGGCCGGTGAGTGTATATATGCATGTATGAATGTGTGTGTGTTATTAATATTATTAATGATATTCTAATACTAATAAAATATTTATTACCTACACTGTATGAGTTATTACTGAATACAATAATATTCAGTAAATAAAATAACAGGTCATCCCAAACAAAAAGCTGTTTTGATCTAAAGGTTAGTACACTTCTTTCAAAGACAAATCTAAATAGGAAAAAAATCTATGTATTCTCGTATACTTAAAAATCTATGTATTTTTATTGAAGCCCCTCAACAGGTGATTTCCTAGGACCCCAGGTGGATACTGAATGTGGGCTGAGAGAATGTTAGAGGTGTGCAGAGGCTCCATCAAGGCCTTAGTTTTTGCCAGAGTTTCCACTCCTAGCACATTTCCAGCAGTGCTAGTAAAAACTTTGTTGGCACTTTAAAACAATACTTCAAAGAAGTTAATTCATAAACCATTCCCCATCAAAACTGTACCCTACCTCTTCAAGAACTTTGTAAGCATCTTCCATTCGATAGAACACGTCCGAGTTCATGATGTTCAGTGTTGACGGATGACGCTGTGGCGATACCGCGGGTATGACGCAATACCGCTCGCTCTTACCAGCTTCTTCTGTGTTTGGCCACCACAGCTGACACCAGTAATGGCCGTCCTCGCTGCGATCGTATGAGAACACGCACACTTGGTCGGTCTGACGAATACGTTTTAAAATTCGCTCTGACAAACATTCCTCAGAGTTGTCGCGCAGGAAAAATCCCCTCACAACCGAGTTTTTGATATCCGGGAGAAAAGAATCAACTTCCACAACCTCGCATCCAGGAGGCAGATCTTTAAATAGTTCTTTTTTAAGATTGGCATAAGACCTCGCTCTCTGAATTCTGTCATCGCAATTAGCATACAGCGAAAACACTTTCCCACTTCCGAGGGCGCTCAGGAATGCCTGTAGCTTGTCATTACCACCACTTCTTGGGTTTAGGCTCAAGGCAAAATAAAGTGGTTCTGTCTTCAGATCAAATTCCACTGAAAATACTCGTGAGGACCAGTGGGCCAGACGGAACATCGTCCTGTGTGCCATCACAGAAGCAGTGGTATACACAGAAGCACTGTAGTGTACCGTCAAACATTTTATTAACGAGAAACGAAACTGAGCGGGAAACCGAAAGTAGCTAAGTCAGTTCAGTATGCTTTATTGGCAAAACCAATAAAATGACGGTATTTTCAAAACAAAGTCTAACATTTCCCCGGAGTCAAAAAGGAAATGGGGGCGTGCCATTTACAACTTGTTTCACGTTAAACATTGATACGCCGAACCCATAAACTTTGAAATTAATACTGGTTTCTATCGTTTCGTTTTCCTTTCCCAATCGAAGCATCACCCAGCTGACAAGCTGCTATATATATAAGATGGAAGACTGTTCACTAAGCACATACAAGAAAACAAGTCAGTATGCAGCTTCCTCAGCTCACCTGTGCCAGGATGTTCTTGCAACTCTGGATAAGTAATATACACTGTATTATCTCATGCGTACTGAAATGGATTTCTACGTTGATGGGCGTGAATCCGATCCAGCAGAAAGAACTCTCCAAACCTAAAGAAATAACCCTGCAGGAAGCGACAACTCCAAGAAGTGTAAATTACCATTTTACTCGCCAGTGCAACTATAAGTGCGGTTTTTGCTTTCACACCGCAAAGACGTCGTTCGTTCTTCCTATTGAGGAGGCGAAGAGAGGGTTACAGCTCCTGAAAAACACAGGTGCGCAAAAAACTAAAAATAAATAATAAATAAATTATGCAACGCTGTGGTGCATCTCGGCATTCCACAAGTCCTATTGATTAGATGTACGTTATGTTAAAGTTAATATCTAAAATATGTTATTAAAATAGTTTTATAAGTTATTATTACTACAAAAATAAACTTGTAGTTTATTAAAGTTTATTTTAACTTTTTTAAAGTTATTCGATTTTTATAAGTTAATATTATTGTTGTTGATGACATATTGTGTTGTAGGCTATATTGTATTATTTTTCTATTTTCTAGGTATGGAAAAAATAAACTTCTCTGGCGGAGAACCTTTCTTGCATGAAAGGGGACTTTTTCTGGGAGAACTGGTTCGATACTGCAAGCAAGAGCTCAATCTACCGAGCGTCAGCATCGTCAGCAACGGAAGCATGATAAAGGAAAACTGGTTCAGAAAATATGGTAAATATGTGTGAGGCTCTAGATGGCACTAGATGGCAGCAAGAGCTCATTTTATCATCTCTACGGTTTACGTTTCGTTTTGTGTGAATGTCACGATAGTTGTAGAGAAAACCTGCCTTCATCCCTACATTTCATTGAATGCACAATTGTTTATTTTTTAAGTAAAGCCAGCCAAAGATGTTCTGCTCTAGAAAATAAGTATAGCACTGTGGAAGACTGGCTTATGAAATGGTGTGAATGTGTCGACGGTGTTTACGATTTCATCTAACAAAACCGACAAACTGTGCATTTTGTAGGGGAGTATTTGGATATTCTAGCAATATCTTGTGACAGCTTTGACGAGGACACCAACAAAGTCATCGGTCGAGGTCAGGGCAGAAAAAGCCACTTGGACAACCTGCACAAAGTGTGCAGCTGGTGCCGAGAGTACAAGGTGGCCTTCAAAATCAACTCCGTTATCAACACATTTAACGTTCACGAAGACATGACTGAACACATCGCTTCCCTTAATCCCGTGCGCTGGAAGGTAGGACTCTGTGAACTCACAGTTCAAGCAGCAAACATATGGCACATGTTCTGTGCTTCTCAGGGCGTTTGTTTTCTGACGGCCTCCTGCGTTGGTCCGATGCTTTAGGTGTTCCAGTGTCTTCTGATTAAGGGAGAGAATACGGGGGAGAATAGCCTTCGTGAGGCAGAGAAATTTCTCATCACTGATCAGGAGTTCCAGGATTTCCTAGAACGCCACCACAGCATCAAATGCCTGGTCCCCGAATCTAATCAGAAGGTAATGTCTACTACTAACTCTCTGTGCATAATCAGATTTCTTCTGCCATGTGTGAAGGCCCATCTGCATATGTAATGTACAAATGTATGCAGCAAAGAACTTTTTGAATTTATACTAGCAATAAATTGTAAGTGTTTGTTTTCTTCCTAGATGAGAGACTCCTACTTGATTTTGGATGAATATGTAAGTCAGAATATCCAATCTGCATTCATTAGGTTTTCTTGTGATTTTTCCTAAAAACTGCAGAGTGTCATTGTGTCTCGTCTTGAGTACTCTAAGATGATGGATCCATTATAATAGTGTTTTTAGTGCAAATTTACATTTATAATTATTATTTGGCTCAGCAGGGCAATTGGTGACTCATTTCTGAAATTACCAAAATTATTCTCATTTGTCTTATTTGTCTAATGTTTGTCTGGGTATAAATGAATATGAATGATTTAAGATGATTAACATCACATCCATGATGTCTGCCTTTTCAGATGCGATTTTTGGACTGTCGTGCAGGGAGAAAAGATCCATCTAAATCCATTCTGGATGTTGGGGTAGAGTCTGCCATTCAGTTCAGTGGGTTTGATGAGAAGATGTTTCTCAAAAGAGGGGGGAAATATTTATGGAGCAAAGCAGATATGAACCTAGACTGGTGATTATTTTGTTACCGCATTATTATGTACAGTACACATCTCATTAAGTATTTTCTGTTCATTGTTTTCATTTGTATCTATTTTTGTTATTGATTTATTTTTGTTGCTTCTGCTGTTAACAGTATATGTATAGTATATTAATAGCTATAGTGGTATTGATCAAATATTGAGAGACATGTCATCCCTGTACAGCTTCAAGAAGAGCATCAAAATTTCCTGTTTAGATCTGTTTACATCTTAGATGGATCTTAAAATTCATTTCATGTTTGTTCTAATTTCATTGTTTGTATCTAATTATATTGTTCTAATTATTTTAATTATTTTATTGTTTTTATTATGCAATTTTATTATGTTTGTTTCTTCTATTTATTCTGTAATGTACTCTGAGTTGCATGAAAGCATTAAAGGTGCTATACAAATAAAGATTATTATTATTGTTATATTAGTAATTTTCTGTAGTACCTACTATGACGGTTTTATTGCATGTTCATGTCCACCTAAATGATCCACTTCTTCGTACCTTTTTGTAAATTAAAAGCCTTGATGATGATGTAAGTGATGTAAAATTACTAAAATACATAATTGCTGTCCCTTTCTGTTTGTGTTTGCAAATTAAAGTTGTAATAAGAAAGGCAATATTTACGTTTTGTGATTAATTCAAAAATAAATGTTGGTTCATCGCTCGTTCGGTTTATCGGTAGTCTAGATGTAAGCACGCAGGATATCCGACGAGTGGCGCTGTTGTGCAGTTCTCGGACGCAGACACACGCACTCTTTAAAGCCCCGAACTAGGAAACGCTCAGACAAATGGCGTCTTCACAACAAATCGGACTAATCAGCTGATTCTTCAAAACTACATGGAGTCCTAAAGGTAAATAAACCATTTCACAGCATAACAATCGAAAGAAATGTGGAAGGCCTTAACATCAACTTGGCATTACATTGTTATACGTTGTGAAGCTTTAACAGTCACGTTTTCGGATGCAGAAAGAATATCCGTTCTGCACCTCACCAACAGAAAATCCCAGCTAGTAGCATCTAGCTAGGTACACTTACCTTAGCTACAAAGCTAGCGAGTTGTTTCGTATGATATAGGCTAAAACTACATGCAGTTTCAGCGTCGAGAATACGCATGTAGTGTGAGCAGCTTGCTCGCTAATAACATGCATTGCTTTCTTGCACTGGGTTGATCAGTCATCTGATATTGTTTACTCGGTTGTTCTTTGTCCACAGGTCGCTACTCAGATGGTCCCCGTGAGATCAGGACCTGTCAAGGCAGACGATGCCTACCCGCATCCTGTGCTACATAGCTAGCTAACTACATGTTGTAAAAATGCACTTCCATAGCACTTGCATCTAGCTGGGTACTGTGTTCTGGCTGGCAATCTGATATTAATTGGGGTCCAGTTCCTTTGGCAATAATCTGTGGGGATTAAGGACTCCACACACAGCGAGTTTGTAGCTCGTGGAGTTGTGACAAACTCAGGCCTATTCTCGGAAGGTGAGTGCATTAAACATATTGTACTACGCGAATTCTGCTTTATTTTACACATATATACATGTATATCTACGATAAAGGAGGTAACCTATGCGATCAGTAAGTTACGGTGCTGATGTTATGCTGCTGAGTCTCGGCTGCATTCCGTTTCTCATTGAAGGAATTTCCTGCCAGTAGAAGATGTAGGACTTGCGTGTTTTGATTTGATGTGCTTTGGAAGACACGGATTTGGTTGCTCGACATTCAGCACATTCTTCAGCGCATATTTTGCTGATGTGAGTAGTCCACGAAGTCTCCTTGCGCTCTTTGGTAAACTACTTCTGTATCCGTTCGTCATAATACAGACGAAGACGAATTTATTTGTATAGCACTTTTTGTATGCAGTGACACTTCAAAATAAATCTTATTAAGACACATACGATCCAAACATAAGACCAAAAATGCACAGACACTGTTTCCTGTCTTGATCTCTGGCTGTTACATATGCAGCAGGCCTACACACAGAGAGTTGCTAGGAAGCTTGAACTTCACTGTGTCACAGAGCTCAGCTACATTGTGTGCTTCTGTGCCCTCGACTCTTCCTGCATTCTAACAAGCCTGTGCTGCTCAGGGCACTGAGGTATTGTGTGCGTCTTCAGTGAGGAAGGCTTCAGTGAGGAGGAGGCCTCCTGGTAATTTTGCAGCTCTTCCACAACACAGGAGCTAGCGTGGATTTGACCTTCAGCGTTCAGTAGAGCGAAGGCTCTGGAGAAGGTCTGAAACGCAAGCTTCTCTGCTCGCTTTGAGAATAGGTGATGAGGAAGGTCGTTGTTTCAACCATAGGTTGATTTTGAATTTTCAAATAGCCAAGCTTTAACCTGGAGGGGAAAGAGGGAATCTTTTTTTCTCTCTTTTTTACTTTAGAACTACTGCTGTATTGATGCTTGGCATGGTGTTAAAGTAGGCTGCATGAGCTGATGACTGGACAAAACTCTTGGTGAGTGTTTGTCACGATGTGTTTGGGAACAGACCTGTGGGAGGACTATCACTCTCTTCATAGATTCCTTTTCAAATTTGTGCTTGTTTTAGCTTGCCGTTTTAACAAGCTAGTAAGTTGGTTGCTATGTATAACACATTTAACAAAGGATTTTAATAACACATGATGGACTGCTGTTGCATGTAAATCCAAGTCAAGTGCCTTTCCAGATAAAGTGTTTGAAAGGTAAACAAAGAAGTTACATAGCTATAGCAACAGTACTTTTACAGACCTGTGATTCCAGTTCTACTGTGTATCGTTTCTTTTTCAAGATTTCTTAATTTTGTATCCCAGAGTGATATGTAGACTACCTGTGAAGCAAAATAATACATGTAAAAAACCATTTTTTGTTATCTTTTTGTGTTTGCTTTCTTCTTCCCAGACACTCCTTGTGGTTTGTATTGAGTCATATCACCTTGCTTTCTCATGCACCTTGTTTTCTCATGAGGCTTCAGACAGAGATAACAAAGACAGGTTTATACATAGGAGCTCTTTCTACATGGGGGGAACCTTCGACGCTTTGCTATGTACTCTGATAAAACTCAATTTTATTTGTAGAGTTCTTTTTTCTATTAAATGCATGTTGTCATAAAGCAAAGACAGAAACTGAGACAGAAACCTTGAGAGACATCAGAGTCAAGGAGAACACATCCTTCTCAGGGTTACACCGGATAAGAGGGGTTGATAGCGACTATAAGTCTAAACTATAAGATGCAGTTAAATTTAACATTTCATTTTAACAACAGGAACATTTGCTGTCATAATTATATAGTCTCTTGGTTCAGTCAAAAACAAAGTGAAAGGTATGGTTCGAAAATGTCCGAACTGGCCTTACAGAACTGAAACATGATGATGTGTTTGTTTATGTGACACGTGATCCTCCTTTTACACTCATAGTCAGCAATAAGTGACCTCTGTGACTTCCAAATCACATTGTATGAATTGTTTAGTCCTGGATTCAAGTTCACGAATCGCTTGCATATTGTATATTTACAAATGAATGTTTAGGAACTACATGTGTACAACTAGGCAGGAGCAAAAACTACCTCTCCAGAATAAATTTTCAGTGTACAGACAGCACAGACATGTTGTAGTTTGGTAGAAGGCAGTGAACTAAGCAGTGATAAGCTAAAACCATTACTCATAGTTGCCCCACGGCCGCGCCTTTCTTATGAAGGTTCTTAGGAAGGTGCGGTCTTTTCTGCTGGCTGCGTGTCAGACCGCGTGTTCCTGGGTTCCTGGTGGTTCCCATCCTTGGTGCTGCTCCTCGGATCCAGAACCCTTTTGCCCTTCCCGGCTCAGCGTGGCGGGACAGGCAGCCCGGCATCTTGTTAGTCATCGTCTGCGGACAGGGAGAAAACGGCGTGACCCTGGTGAGAACGAGAAGAGGCCGAAAGGTGCTGGCTCATGGCTTTAGGGAAGC
The DNA here is from genome assembly GCA_020368025.1 of Brachyhypopomus occidentalis. Lineage (NCBI taxonomy): Eukaryota > Metazoa > Chordata > Actinopteri > Gymnotiformes > Hypopomidae > Brachyhypopomus > Brachyhypopomus occidentalis. The sequence goes on along the minus strand of JAGXOD010000002.1, from coordinate 8,572,312 downwards.
TTTTTTTTTTTCCACGCTGAGAAGCGGAGCTCTCCGCGGCTAGATATCAGGCCGGGCGCAGCGTGAGAGCGCTATCTCCAGCTCGGCGTGGGGTGAGAGCAGAGTGGCAGAAAATTCAATTTTTAGCTTGTTAGAATGGAGGACAACGGTGCATAATGGATTCAAAAGCCTCTCATCTTTTATTTAGGAGACAGTTTAATGTGTTTGTTTTCTTGCTCTAATAATGATTTCTAGATTATTCAAGCTGGTTTTTATGAGTTCCCAGTTGGTGCTTTTCAGCGTGTGTCCCTGTTTGACCTTGTCAGCCTTTTGTATGATCCTGTAGTCATTCTCAATAATTCATGGTGAGTTGCCTTTCCCATATAATGCTTTTCATATTTTTTTTGCTCTTTACAAATATGTTACTCTATAGGACTAGCTGGCAATGTGCACAGAAAGGCTTTTTTTTTTTTTTTAAGTGATTTTTTTACCACATGCTTGTGATTTCTAAAATGTATCCCACCTCAGTCACCAGCATGAATGTCTTCTATGATGCCTTTGTCTGTCAATACAAAAAAGTTATTGTTAAAAAAAAAAAAAAAGGAGACCCACTAATAAGGAAGTATCTGAAATTACCCAGCATGCTGTCACTTAAGCATGTGTCCTCTCAGTTGGCCCTCCTGTGTCCGCCGACTGGCCCTGCTACTGTAGAGAAGTAAGAGCGATGACCACTCTCGGGCTAAATTGTCCGACTGAGACAATTGTCGTTTAAAACTCAAACTAGGAATACAAAAAATAACAAACAGAATGAAATGATGTGGTGATTAAGATTTTACTTTGTGTGCAATACAACATTGTTTGCTCCAGTGGGTACATGAGCATTAATGCTCTGTTGTAAAGTTGAGGATCCTGCTTTTGCAGCACTTGCTGTGTGTGAGTGTGTATGTGTGTGTGTCCGGCTGAGGCCAACGAGTCTTGAGGCACCGGGTGAATCACGCGGTGGACACACTGACTGCGGCTGCTGTTTGAGAACTGGTCTGCTCCAGCACACGCAGCTCCGCAGAGCAGGGAGGTCTTGGAGGGCCGTCTGAGGCACGCTGGCAGAGTTTCTCTGGATCAAAGCTCATTTGGCAGTAGCCTTGTGTGACTCCGTACTGTGTTTTAAATCCATAGGGCGCAGCACCCCGCTGACCTGTGTTAGGTTAAGGCTGAGGGGATTATCCTAGGATTACATCTTGGGAAAGAGTTAGATTTATCAACAGCTGATCAGTTGGACCAATATTGTAACAGCCATAGCACAAAGCTTTGGCCCTTAACCTCACTAGTCTGGCATGTATATGGTTTGCCCAGAACCAGTGTAGACCCAGTTCATCATAATGGCACCAAAGACTTGGCTTTAAGGAAACTTTAAACTTGTATTTTATCAGACTTACAATAAAATAAACGTATCAGTCTTTCAGATTTTGTGCAGTTGTAGTCCATATTATCTTCCACACCCTAATCTTAACCCTAGGCCACTTGTTTTCATTATGGCTGTTGTGTTTCGACACAATTTAATGTTGGAGGATTTGTTTTGTTCTGGTTTGAGGAGTGAACAGGAGAGCTGCAGGGCAGGATTGCCTCATCCCTTTAATTGCTTTGGCATTAAAGTATGCCACACGCATTCTGGGTTGGGGGGGCTGTGTCTTTAGTGGCTGCTATTTGAGTTTGAAACGGCAGGCAACCATGCCTTCTTTATTATTTAAATCTCAGGCCTCGCTTGACATGATGTTCAAGGTAAATGATCAGGCCTTTGGATTTGATGGTTTTCAGATCCTATTGTTGAAGCGATGTAGCCAGACTGAGAGGTGTTTTTGCAGACGAGTTGTTACATAAGCACGGACGCTAATGTTGAGATTTCTTCTCGGCCTCCACCTAAATCATTTGCTGCTGTTGCCTAACAATACTGGTGCAGTGTATGTACACTGAATTTGTCAAATTATAGATCAGGTACTCTGGTCAGATGGAGTGTGTGTGTGTGTGTGTGTGGGGGGGGGATTGTTAGTTGGAGCACATGTAAAGTTTTTGACCGGTGCAGAGTTTTCCCTGCAACAGGAAAGAACTGTACAGTGGATGATGAATATGAGGTTTTCAATATGGCCACTGTGGATATTATAAAATTCAACAGTTTAATAATGACTGATGAGAAATATAATTGCTGAACATGAATGTGAATGAATGAACACTGTTATTGTTTTTGTCTGTTCTATAGACCAGCGCTTTGTCGGCAGTGTACTTAAAAATCAGCTAAGCAATAAAAGAAATGATCAAATATAGTATGACAGGTAATCAAAACAATAAACTTTGTATAAAGCCAAACAAACAAAAAACCTTCTGATGCCGGTTGATTCAAAATGATGGCTTGGTCATTTTGGGCGTCATCGGTCGACTAATTGAGTCTATGACCAACTAATTGTTTGATTAATTGGTCGACCAACCAATTAATCGTACAGCAGCTACAATCGTACAGCAGCTGACTGAACAATGGGCAGACTAACAGGTGTGGTGGTTTATTCTGCTGCGGAGTGCTGGGAACCTTCTTCTGTCGCCCCATCTGTCAGGATGATGTCATAGCCGCAGTGCTTGAAAATTGCCATGTTTAAATTGCCATTTCACCGAAGCTGGTTCCGATCCTTTAATGGCATATACCTAGACTACTGTGTTCTGCCCTGTTTTGTGCATGACGGCCAATTATTGTAATGGGTTTACTGGCTTGTCGGCAAACTTGTTTACTGGAACTGCTCCTAAACTCTGCAGAACTTTTCTGGATGGGGGGGAAAAGGAAAAGTCTCGTTTGGCATTCCACGTCTGCACCGTTCAGGCATTCTCACTAAACAAATGACTCATTTGCATGAAAGCCTGTTCCCTGGTTGTCCTCGTGCAGCAGGTCTGACGGCAACAAACAAACAAACAAAAAAGGGAAAAAAAAAGCCTGCTGTGGATGTCCACCACCCTCCCACCATTCCTCTCCTACAAATATAGGCTGAACTCCCATTACACCTGTCCTGAGATTTATAGTTTGCCACTTGTTACTATGGCAATGAGGTGGTTTAACGAGGGTTTTTCCGCGGGAGGCCAGGAGTGACCTTTTTAAAGAGAGTGACGGATGGAGTTGTTCTGAACACCGAGACGAGAGCACGTTGCCTGGAGCTCGAGGTGAAGCTCCAGGCAGCCAGGGAGGCTGTGTAGGGCACTGCGGACCGTGTGGGAAGCTCGCCTAGGGGTGAGAGACTGACAGAGGGTCTTTCGCCCACTCACCAGTGCCAGCTTGTGGAATTGAGTTGTCACATTTCAGTTTTCTGCAAGACTGACATGACATGACATGTCTGTATCAAATAGACAATACAGTAGAAACTACAAGTGTCTGCTTTTCCACTGCACCTAGGGCTTTAAAAGCCAGTGCCCAAACCTGTTCTTTTTAAGAAAAGACAGGCCTTTAAAGATGAAACTGTAATGGTGCCGTTGTTTACCTTGGCTATCAGCGGGGCTGATTTATTCATTTTTTCCCCTAAATAAACTATCAGTAGATAAAAGCCACCAAGTCTCATGGGGTTGTTTTGCTGGAAGAAAATGGCTGCCATATAAGCCTCTTTCAAACTTTTTCTCCTGCAGTCTGTGTGTAACAATAAAAAATCACCTCAGCTCCCATCTCATTCTCAGCCAGCAAGCTTGCTAAACTACTGCAGTTGCCAGTGTGTTTTCGTTTTACGTTTTTGTTTTGCTGGTGGTGGTGTTTTTTTCTCCCCCCTTTGAGAGACGCGTGTCATTGACTCTTTTCTGTCAGTTAGTACCCCACATCACTGATCAGTCAGAGTAGCTTGAGCATTGAGTAGTTCTGAGCCGTGCTGTGTGCCTGGCCTCGTTAACTCCAGTCACACAGCTCTCCAGTTGCACTCTCTGACGATGCAGTTAAGGCAGTAGCCATGCCGACTCTGCCACGCGAAATTGGCTGTTCGGGAGGTAATGTTCAGTGGAGGGTGCCGCGGCGCTGCTTTTCAACCCCTGCCGTTCTACCGAGTTTATTTCTGACCCTTCTGGAACATCCTTCACGACCGTGTTCAGTCGCTCTGAGGGTGAGAATCATCCTGTCGCCATACGCTGCGCAGAGGGAAGCATTCACGGCTCCTCATTCGGAGAGTTTAAAATCTGCATCTTTTCATTACCGAAGCACAGCAATCGATGTTCGCTTCCTGAAAGCTTTTCTTCGGCTGATGCCACAAGCTTCTCCCCTCATCGTTCTGAACGAGCCGAGTACGGCTTTTAAGAGGATCTGCAGGTTAAAGTTTAGCAGGGCAGGGTGACTTGGAGGCAGACAGACCATCACATGTTTTTGGAGACGCACTGAAGCTTAAAACCCCTTTAATGAGACTTCAGGAGAGCTGTCTATATATAGGCAGGAAACCAGGGTGGTAAGTAGGCCTGTCTCCTGCTGCAGAAGGTCCGTTTATAGGCCGGTAAGGCTACAGTCGGTGCTTTTCCCTTCTTTCTCCCTCCTGTGTTCTAGATAGCGGACCGTCGTGATGGAGACAGCTGTGAGCAGGCGGATTTATGTAAAGAGTCATGCAGCATCTCTGACTGCTTTAGCATTAGCGTTAACGTTAGCGTGCATCAGAGCCGCTGCTGAGCACGAGAGAGCGGCGACAACGGTTGCTCTGGTAACGGCATGGCACGTGTTGTAGCCAACGCTCTGAGGTTGATGTCTGAGGCTCACAAAGTAGATGTTACGCAGCTGGTAGAGGCATTATAAGATTAGCCGAACGTGCCTTAATCAGAACAGACCCGCAGGGTGAAGACGGTGCCTCCATCATACATTTAAACCTGTTGAGTGGTTTATTAGTTGGTCTGCAATTGCAGTTGGTGGGTGAAATTAAGATGAACAATGTTGGTAATGGTAATACTCTATCTAAAAAAATCTAAAAAAAACAAACATATTTCTAAAGTCCATGGACATTGAAATCATGTGCATGTAAATCCATATTCATTCAAACATTTATTATTCATTAGTGTCTGGATACATTTTCCTTATGATGAAGACTCTCGTCTGCTTTTAAATAAAGATGTGCGGTGGTCATTCGGTGCATTTGAATGCTGTACTGTGATGAGCCTCCCGTTTCACGTTCTCAGTGGGGATTTTTGAAACTTTAAAATCCACGTTCTTGGAGCTAAGCTGTTAAGATAATTATTTTGAGTGTTTGAATTACCTTAGTTTTCCCCGGAAACATCTCCCAAAGCACTTTGTGTCTCAGCGGGGTAGATTTGGGAGCAGATGGTAGTCTTGGTGTAAGATGGAACAGTAATTGCTTTTGCGGGAGGTGTTGTACTTCTTTGCGGGGCTGCACCAGCCCGATTCATCTAGACGCCCGTATGATTGCTAGATAAATTATTGTCTCTTCCTTAGTGATTTTCTGTAGCACCAGGCCTTAAATGTAGACAGGGTTGTTTTGGAGTCTTTGATGCTGTCGAGTCTAATAGATCTCCTCACTTTGGCACTACTGCAGCTTGGCCGTGAGTTTCTCGTCACGGGCTCTGAAATACTGCTCTGGTCCACCATGCCGCAACGTCCTGTTTAGGACGGGGATTGAGCAGGAACTGTGTGAAGGCGGTAAAATTTTAATAGGGCTGATAGTGTGTCCTCGTTTCTGTACAGACTGTGTGCCACTCCTGAGCCGTTTCAGTAGTTGCGTCTCTGAGCATATTTGTAGGGAGCAGGGTTGCTCAATATGCCCTCTATAAATGATAATCACAGTATCTGCCTTTGTAGCACGGATATCACAGAACGGAATTAATTGTGACTGAGCCCCTCTGACATGATTAACCAATAATTGTAATGTTTGCCGAAAGAAATGAAAAATAATACAGATCTTTTATTATTTTATTATATATCTTTTATCTTTCATGTTATGTTAAGGATTCGTCAGCGAGTGTTTAATATCTCGAGGCGTTATCACAGCCGCGGTATGTAGCATTATCACGTCTTGTCCCCAATGTGGAACGGCAGGATAAAGAGGTTCTGAGTGATGACCTGGCACCAGGAGTCCTGAATCAGCCCTGCACGCTCCGCCTTTGCTGAAATCTCTGGCCAGCACCGTCCAGCTGAGCTGAAGGGGGCGGGGCCTGCGAATATCGCCCGTCACGGGGATCATGGAATTGCCGAACATTTTTTCACATTAAAAAAAAACAAAAAAAAAAACATTCTAGGCCATACTACACGAACACAGTAGCCCAGTCCTGAATTGTCTTGGCATATAGTCGAATTAATATGTCACCATCGACAGACTGATATGGAGACCTGTCATGATCGTAAAATGTCTGATGACAAATAATTGACCTTTTGTATTTTTCTACAACATTGTTATGCCAAGTAATAGTGTAATAATTAACATTTGCCATCATGAAAGAAAAGTTAACATAAAGCATAATGTTTTATTAGCATATAAAATGTAACATTTAAATAAATTACATTTCTGAGCGCCATTTATGCTTAAGGCAACATCTTTCTTGTTTACAGTGTTGGCAGAAAGAGGCTGATTCCCCAGATAATTTACTACACATTGGAACAGTGGGACAGTTTGACACATGGCCAGATGTTTTAGCTCCTGCTCTACTATATATAGATTTATTTGAAATAGTTTCAAATAAAACTAAACTAAAACTATCGTGTAGGCCCTGTTCCTAGCGTAAGGGGAAATGTGGTTAGATGTTTTACATTTAATGTAGAACACCACCTCATTTTGTTTTAAGAAGTTAAGTTGCAACAGAGAAGCATAAAGACATAGATGTGGTTTAATTAGTAGAACAGACTGGAAATGGCCAAATGTGACACGTGCTACGGTATTTCTATAATCATTTCATGCTCACTTGAGGTCCATTCAGAGTCTGTCAAATCGGCAGTCGAAATAGTTTCGTCAAGCAGTGGTCTAGTAATTTTGGTCTAGTAATTGCAAATTTAGACTATTTTGCAGTTTGCATCACAACTCTAAATAGGTTTTCAACACTGAAATGAACCAGGGAAGGACCCTCTGTAGAAGTGCGTTAGCATACATCTTCCACAGGTGTTGAACTCCCAGCTACACTTGCAAGGGAAACTCTGGGTTATAAATAGAGTCCCACTGGTCCAAACATCAGAGTTGCCATCGCTCTGTCAACAGTCTGTTTCAGACAGGACAAACTATGGTCTCATGTGAGCTGACGCAAAAGAACCCTTCAGAATCCTGGGAGGTCAAAACAACTGAGCTTTTTTTTTTCCCCTCCGAACGTTTGAACCTTTTGAATTACCGGTTTATTGACTTGGTTGATGAAAATAGGCCTATTTCGCATTCTGTTTGTTGAACTGGAAACCTTATTCTGGCATCTTTTGGTGATTCACTGGTTTTATTTAGTGTCCACCGTGGATGGTGCACCCTTAACCGTAAGACACCTTCCCAGCATCCGCAGTGCGGTGCAAACAGAATGTTCGTAGTGTTTGCAAAAAAGGCTGTGCCCTCTTTAATGCATGAAAGGCAACTTCCACTTTTTCGCTGGATACCACCGTGTTGGCAAGCATTCACAAACGGACTTACGGACACCAATCCTGCTCTTTCTTTTCCTTCCCCCCCCATTGGCTGTTTCCTGCTCCCTGGTGCTACCACTCAGCACTCTGGTAAAAGCTATTCATCAGTTCCCAGAGACTTTCACCTGGAGGTGCTGGAGGGCCAGAAATCTCAAGAGGCACCTGCAGCCTTCCCTCTCTGTCCCGGACGGTTGGCTCCACCACTCCGACGCCTGCCTCGAGCTGGGCAGTCAGCAGGGTCCTTCTCTTGTTCTCCCAAACCACCAACCACAGCCGCAGCTCCACCTCTCTTCCCATACGGCAGTCGGGGAAGCTTTCGGCAGCGCCGAGGTCGACTTGCGCGAGAGCGTTTCCTGTAAACGCACCAGGAAGGGGTGCCGACGCCTGCCAAAAACGAAATAATCCTCCACTCTCGATCTGAGGGAGGGGTCTGGGGGATGGCGGCAAGGACAATGTCGTTATCTTTTCTTTAGGGCTGAGAAGGAACAGTGTAGTCAGCAGAACAGGGCTTCTTCTCCACGTCCCTCTCTGGGCCTGACTGGCTGAGCGCAGTAGGCCAAGCTCTCGCACTCGGTCCATTACGCTGCGTTTCTCGAAAGCAATTTAAGCCGCACTCCACAGACCCCGTCCTGCTGCCTGCGTAATGCACCTGCAACCTGCAGAGTGTCTTTGATTCTCTTCCCACTGTGTCCATTAGATCTTTCCCCATAAGATGCTGCCTCCAGTTTAACATGTTTCCATGTCATAAACGGTACAAAAGCACTCGTCAAGGTAAAAGTCTTTGTTTCTCGCCATTGCTCGAGTGTCGTGAGGCGCGTTTTATGAGGAGCTGAGTGGAGGCGTGCTCTCTAACCGCTCTCCTCGTTTTGCCACAGCTCTGCGCTAGGCAGCCATGACCACGGCCCGGTACCGGCCCACCTGGGACTTGGCCCTGGACCCGCTGGTTTCCTGCAAGCTGTGTCTGGGAGAGTTCCCCCTGGAGCAGATGACCACCATCACGCAGTGCCAATGTGTCTTCTGCACCCTGGTGAGTGTGAGCCATACAGGCTGAGCTGAGCAGAGGACAGTGCTCGCAGCACTAGTCCACCACCAGAGTGGTGTGTGTGAGTGTGTGTGTGTGTTTGTGTGAGTGTGCGTGAGTGAGTCTTGGGGTCCAGTGCTGGGTTCATCTCTCCTACCCTCCTGCGTTTGTTGTGCCAGAGCAGCGGGTCTCCAAATACACCAGTGGCGTCCACTGCTGCAGAAACAACGTTTAGCTGGGCCAAGTGGTCTGTTTGTTATGCCAACATGGCTGAGTGTGATTCACTACCCCAGAATAAACATTGGAAGCAGCTCCTGTTCTTTCCTGCCTCCCCTTCTGTCGTGCTGTGGTGGCAAGGGCTGATCTGAGGCCAGGTCCGCAGTTCCAGTCAGAGCACGCACAACACGGTTTCCATGAGCGCGGACCTGATCCCAGGCCAAGGGGGAAGGCTCCGCCCAGTTGTGCACTTCTCAAACACCGCAGAGCCTTGTCTGTGAGTGCAGGCTCGCCAGACACAGGCAAACTTTTGTTTCCAGAAGCAGCGTTGTCTTCATGGAAGGGCCTCTCCTCTCCCTCTCTCTCTCTCCTCTCCCACTCTCTCCTCTCCCCCTCTCTCCCTCTCCCCACCAGAGATTCCAGGCATTTCTCTGACCAAGCCCTTTTGTTTAGCACCATGGCTTGGCTAATGATGGCAGAATGTTGGGAGAGAGGAGTGAAAGGGATGATTTGTCCGCTCCACCTCAGAGATAATGAGGCATTATTTATAGACCAATATATTTTCATTATTGTATTGCTAATGTTGAATAGCCCATTTGTGCCTTTCATTGCTGTTCTCTCTCTCTCTCTCTCAGGACCACAAATGGTTCTTTTGGAGTTTAATTAGCTTGTGAGATGTGACAGCTGTAGCACTGGACTAACTGAGCAGTTATTGTAGATGTCGTGATAAGAGACAACTCGAGTACAACGTTGCCCGATTTAGGGGAAAAAATGAACACTATATAATGCATTCTAATTAGATTTGTATTGCATTAGTAGAATTTCTTTCGTGGCTTTGTCTATAATGTGCTTTGAGGATCTGTTGTGGATTGTTGTAACTGAATGGTTCAAGTGTTTAGAATTGCACAACACAAATGTGCGCATGCCGTAGAGTTCAGTTAACAGACGTTTGTTTCGATGAAGCCCCATCATGAGTTTATACGTGGTCTAATTTGTCTTTATTTGCAGTGCCTGAAGCAGTATGTGGAACTTCTCATTAAAGAGGGTCTTGAAACTGCTATTAGTTGCCCAGACTCTGCCTGTCCAAAACGAGGACATTTACTAGAAAATGAGGTAAGACAGGCTATTTATTTATTTTGAGTCATGAAATGTACAAGCTTTATTTCTTTAATGTTTATTCATTTAAAATGCTTTTTAAAAACTGTCAAATGTTTGCTGTTTTTTTGTTTTGTTTTTTGAATATTAACAATATCACCAGCAATCATTTTTCATGCAGAAGTTTTTTTACATGGGCAGAAGAAGCTCCAAACTGCTCCTCAAACATCTCAACTACTTACAGCAACTCTTTGCGTTTCTAGTGGAGGTGCTAGTTTGCTCACTGCTGGCTCCTCTTCAGCAGTGTTCAGCTACGGACCTCCCCCGCTTGTCCAGAATTGGGCCGCGCATGCGGACCTGGGGCCAGCTCTTCCCGTCTTACATAAGCATATGAACTAGAATCTGAAACGCAAAAAAGTGACTGTCCAGAGTTTATAAAACACGACCCCAGACGCTGCAGATGTTTGATGCGCTGCGGAAGGTCCTGACTGGAGCCCTGTGTGGCCCTCAGTGGTTTGGACTGTGTGGTGTCCGATTCCCTCGCGGACGAGGACCGTGCGTGTTCAGACCCCGATGTTCAAACCCGCTAGTGTGTTCTGAGGCGAGACAGCAAGCACATGTGACCCTGCTGGTTTGATGAAGTGGTTTTCCAGGCCTGCCGTCTGATGCCCCTCTGGGCTGGCGGGACCCACGTAGTGCCTGCTCTTCGTTCTCGGCATCGCTAGCCAGCTGTCGCTTGTTAGCAACCTCGCTGCACCTCTCTCCGTCTGTCTCTCTGAAGCAGACATACCCTCTGTCTCTCTGAAGCCAACATATCGTCTGTTTCTCTGCCACACAGATCGAGTGCATGGTGGCATCTGAGATAATGCAGAGGTACAGGAAGCTGCAGTTTGAGAAAGGTAAGTGTGATGAAGCTCTCTGTCTGTTGGGCTCACTGGTTGACTAAAATTCAGTGCTTAAAAACATGCAAACAGGAAAGTACAGCAAGGCCAGTTAAAACTGTAGCACAGCAGGCAATTCAAAGTGCCTCACACTGGATACAGATGAGTAAAAACGCCTATTACATCCATCACCTCAGAAACGTGTTTACCAAAAATACAATAGTAAAGAGTGCTAACTCATTCCTGTAGAGGAGGAAAGTGTCTCCTACACAAAAATACACACACAATATGCACGATCAGTCAGACTGAAGAATTACAGTGCTAGAATGACCTCTCCTGACCATTAAAGAAGCAACGTTTGGACATGGTTGTTCTTAAGCCATGACAAGTAAGATTCCAGAGGAAGTCCAGGTTCATTGAAGCTCTGGGATGTGTAGGAAGCAGTACTGAAAATAACATGAATGACAGTAGTGACCTCCACACAGAAATAACGGGAAACGTGTAGAAGGCTTGCTGGAGCTGTGGGTAATGTGAAGGCTACATTAAGGTGTTGTGTTTTTGTCTGTGTTTGTCAGCAGAGCTGATTTTTCATTCGGCCATTGATATAACTGGCATAATAATGCCAACATAACGCCACTTTATGTCCAAGTGTTATTTATTGGAAGATCGAATGTAGTGATGCATGTTATGTAGTCTTAAGAAATTTAAATGCAGGTGACACTTGACGTGTGTGTGTGTGAGTGTGAGAGCCATTTCCCAACTGTCTCTTGCTGGCTGAGTCACTGTCGCGAGCAGGCGAGCGCGCCTGAGCAGCTAGACACGGGCACTCGTGCGTCCAGCGGACGTCACGTTGGCCGAGTGCCGTCTCCCTTCACCCTGGCGTCCCGTAACTCGGGCACCATCACCGCCTGCCATCTGCCGCCTCCCTCCGCATCGGTGTCAGCAGCGGAACACGCGGGGGCCTCTCACACGCTGAATCACAGCGCCTCTGTCGATCAATAGCACTGTTTTATTTAGCAAGAGAGAATAGGGCTTCTCGGATATTTCTATATTTATATATACTTATATATATATATATATATTTATATATATATATATATATATATAAGAACCGAAACCCCAAACCAGACATACTGTATATGTGTGTGTGTGTGTGTGTCTGGTTTCGTTGCAAAATATGTTTGTTGCATTTTAAAAATGGAATTTCTGGAAATGGTGGATGAATTGCACTGGACTCACTGGAATTGCACTGGATGAACTCAGAAGCGTTCCTGACTCATACAGGTAGATGTTCAGTGCTCGGCAGGTTAAGAGTTCTTATAAGCCCCAGCTGTGGGTATCTGGCCTACGGAAGCTCCTGCAGATGTGTTATTGCTTATTTTGCCCATTTGTGAGCGTGAACGCGAGAATGGATATGTGCGAGTGTTTGTACACATGAGCATGCGTGCACGTGTGTGTTTCCATCTCTCGTGTGTATAGAGTGTGTGGTGTGAGGGCGCGTGTGTGGTGTGAGTCTGTGGACAGTGGGGTGCGAGTGTGTGGACAGTGGGGTGTGAGTGTGTGGACAGTGGGGTGCGCGTGTGTGGTGTGAGTCTGTGGACAGTGGGGTGCGCGTGTGTTATGTGAGTCTGGACAGTGGGGTGCGCGTGTGTGGTGTGAGTCTGTGGACAGTGGGGTGCGCGTGTGTGGTGTGAGTCTGTGGACAGTGGGGTGCGCGAGTGTGGTGTGAGTCTGTGGACAGTGGGGTGCGCGTGTGGGGTGTGAGTGTGTGGACAGTGGGGTGCGCGTGTGTGGTGTGAGTGTGTGGACAGTGGGGTGCGAGTCTGTCTTGCCGTGCTGCGTCTGCCTCGAACGTCCCTGCACCCACATGTGAGAGCCACTGAGAGTTCTCATAAATGAGTCAGCCCAGAGAGGGAGAGAGGGGGAGAGAACACACACACACACACACACAAAGCCTGATTTAAAAGGCAATCATCTAGTTCGCCAACATTCCCAAACACTAGTGTTAAAGAGCCACGGCTACATGTAGAATTGTGTGTGTTACTGGTTGTATGTGTGTATCTGTGGGTTTGGGGAATGGGACGAACAGTGTAAGTGCAGAGTAAACACGCAAACAAACAGGGAAGAGTAAATACACACGTTCTCACCCCTGACAGGAGAGTGTGAGTGTGTTTGTAGATTGTGGCAGTCAGCTATTGGTATCTATGAATGCAGAGTTCATAGAACAGAATAACGTTGAATAGGGGGGGGGGGGGGAACTATCCCTGCTGTGCATTCTAGGAGCTCTGCTCCGAGCGGAGTCACATGCTTGCTGAGCGTCAGTGGCTCTAAAGGCTGACACGGTGTCCTCTTACCACAGTCCTCTGCGTGCCCGTGTGTTACGCAGCTAATGAATGCATCAGAGCCAAAACGGGCACATTGCTGACGGTAACTTGTTTATTCATGTAAGACAAGTCAGGATAGTCAAATGTGTGTAACCATGGTGATCTGTGAACCCTTATATCCATTTAGCAGCTGGGCAGAATCTGTGCACACACACACACACACACACAGACCACACACTCTCCTCCCTGTGTGTCCTCCTGCAGAGGTGCTGCTGGACCCGTGCCGGACGTGGTGCCCGTCATCGTCGTGCCAGGCCGTGTGTCAGCTGACGGAGCCTGACGCCTCGCGGCCGCAGCCGGTACACTGCGGCAACTGCGCGCTGGAGTTCTGCTCCTCCTGCAAGGGCGTCTGGCACCCGGGCCAGGACTGCCAGGAGAACCCCCCCAGCACCGCCTTCCTGCCCGGGGAGACCAGGTAGCGCACAAGCCCTCCTCCCCCACCGCACGCTTGCTTCACACCACCAAAACAAGCTCCTGTCACACGCTGGCGTGCCAGTGCAGGCTGGAGTTGAATCGGGGGGAGCACTGTCTACTCGGCCCTCCTGCTCACTGCCGCATGAGGTGTTGGGGATTTGAATACAGACATGTCTCCATCTGTCTTTGCCCCAGGCTCCTGCCTGAAATTTGCCAAGCCAGGTGCATTGTGGGTGGGCTGCATTACTGCCATATATATATATATATATATATATATATATATATATATATATATATATATATAAACTACAAATAGAAATATGTATATGTGTGTGTGTGTGTATATATATATATATATATATATATGTAAATAGTGCCATAATAGAGATGTGTATTACAAACTGGCCTAACAGTCCCCTGACTGTGATGTCGGCTTCATTAAACATAAATATGAATATTATACAGTAAAGTAGTGCTGGGTGGAACTACATTAGTTTATAGCTACTGTACTGACTTTCGTGTAAATCAGCCTGTCTGCCTCTGTGTTTGCCCGTCCATCTGGACTGGTGCAGCTCCTTCTTTAAGAGTGACGAGGATGATGCTCCTATCAAGCGCTGTCCCAAATGCAAAGTCTACATCGAGAGAGACGAGGGCTGTGCTCAGATGATGTGTAAGAACTGCAAACATGCCTTCTGCTGGTACTGCCTGGAGTCTCTGGATGTGAGTGCCTATGTGTCTTTCCCTTTATTGCTAATAAATGGAAATCCAAAAATGTAATAACGAACACGAAAAAGATCTGTTAACATTTTTCATGAGACCCTAGAATTCCAGTATACATTTTAACATTAGCTAAAATTCAACACGCATGCAGCTCCGTAGTTTTGTGTTGTGTGTTGTTGGGATTTCAGTGGGCTTCTCTTTACCTTGTCCTGAGTTTCCTGTTTTTGCTCTGCTGTGCTGTTGGCTGGTGGCCATGTGCCTGTCACGGAGCTCTCAGTTCGTCCCACGCACGTGTCGCGCTAACGCCGCCCCCTCCTTAACGCTCATCTGTGTTTGACAGGACGACTTCCTGTTGATCCACTATGACAAAGGCCCCTGCAGAAACAAACTGGGACACTCCAGAGCCTCTGTGATCTGGCACAGAACGCAGGTGGGCACCTCCCCCGCACACTGACCCCTCACCCCCCACACACTGACCCCTCACCCCCCACACACTGAGCCCACCCCCCCACACTGACCCCTCACCCCCCACACACTGACCCCTCACCCCCCACACACTGAGCCCACCCCCCCACCCCCTTCCCTATTCTCCTCACTCCTTTTCTTCAGTGTGTAGATGTAGTCTGACCCAGGACTGGACACGTGCACTCACACGTGCACACGTTTTGTGTTTTCATTGATTAGGCAGAGGTAGTTCAACAGTAAAGACACTGCCGGTTCAAGTTCAACCATCACCAAGTACCACTGTTGAGCCTGTGAATTAAGGCTCTTAACCCTCAATTGCTCAAAGTTGCTTTGGTTGAAAGGATCAGCTAAATGCCATAAATGTCAAAACGAGCCTTAGGGTTGTAGGAGCCAGCCACACTCGTCTGAGGCTCTCTGTGCAGGAACCGATGATGTCCCACTGTTCATACTGTCATCGTCGTTTTAAAATGGCTCCTTTTCCGTCCCTGTCCTGGAGTCTTGCTTAAGGACTTCCTGTTCATAAGTGAAGCGGGCCCTATTTGTCCGTAGCGTGGTGCTCATGCACCTGGGGTGTTACCTGAGAGGAAGGTGAGGAATGCCAGACAGGAAAAGGCCAGTTTGCTACAGTGAACACCCCGACAACAGGGAGGGGCGTCCAGGCAAAAGCAGCACTGCTGCTCATACGCAGGAGCTTAAACCTCATCCAGGCTGAAACACGCTGGCGTTCTCTGGCCCCAGGCGGAGGGGGGGCTGAGCTCCGTTTGCGCAGGGACATCTGCCGCTCGGCGGGGAGGGGCGTGGAAGGCTGAGTCAGTCGCCGGAGCACGTCGCCAGCGCCGACCCCCCGCCGCCGAGCTCTCGGCAAGGTAGCGGTCACGCCTCCTGCCTCCAAGGCATGTGGGAAGGGCTGAGGGGCGCTGTGGTATGGACCCAGGGGGAGTGGGGGGGGGGATGTCGGAGATGTTCCTCACTTCTGACCTGCCACCCCCCAAATGTACGTGTCGACTCAAGATGGGGGTTTGAACCAGTTTGGGGGAAAAAAGAGAGTGATTGTGCTGTGTCCTGGTTTACTAAACCCAAATATACTGTGGTCATTTGATAATGACTCATGCACAGAGCGGAATGGCCCAGGGTGACCTAAACGAATGGGCACATTTACAGTTCCTTGCAGTATTGGCATATTGCGAGCAGATTCTCCTGGAACTGTTCTTGCACAATTTGTGAAGGTTTAACATTTGATGCCCCCATGTGCTCAAATATGAAATGACACTCGTATCAGTCTTTGGCTAACCTAGGAATTCTGAGCCCTCTTGCGTGTATTCTTCAGAGTCAAGAAGGAAGGATGTTTTTGCACATTTTAATCGATTGTAGCCTCTGGTGACTAACGCTGTTTCCTGGACGAGTTGGAGTGTGAGATCAAATGAGCATGAGCAGTAAGGAACACGAGACACACTGAGACTCAGACCCAGAGTACTGAGCACGGAATCCAAGTTGTGGAGAACACCAGAACTATTTTCCCCACTTCTGATGGACACTTATGTTCACAATGGCCCCGACGCAGTTTTCCATACAGACATGGGCAGAAAAGAAGCAGAAAGCCACTTGCGGTCAAATTTCATTAGGTTTCCACAAATGACCTAAGTTTACCCTGCTCTACGCTTCTTCTCCCCAGGTGGTGGGCATCTTCGCTGGGTTCGGCCTGCTCCTGCTGGTAGCCTCTCCGTTCCTGCTTCTGGCCACGCCCTTCGTGCTGTGCTGCAAGTGCAAGTGCAGCAAAGGCGACGATGACCCCCTGCCGACCTAATGGCCCCGGGGTGGGGGGGCGGGGAGACTCCGCCCTATGGGGGTGGAGAGACTCCGCCTTGGGGGGGGCGGGGAGACTCCGCCCTGGGGGAGGCGGGGCAACTTCCCCAGCCATCTCCTTTCCTTGGTTCTTTTCTTTCTCCCTCGCCACACCTTCCACCACCCTCCGGCTTGGAGCTCTTCATCAACCCAGCAGGGCCTCGTCGCGACCCATCCCACGCCACGCTCTGCTCCCCAGGCACGTGTGGACGACCCGGACCCCGGGTTCCAGCCCGGCCGGGGCGAGGCCTCGCAGCCGTGACCCGCATCGCGCGGAAGACCGGACAGGTGGGCCGCTGTCGCCTGCCCTCAGTGACGTGGGCGCGAGCCACTGGTGAACTGATTTGGATCCTTGTGTTTCTCGGTGAGGGCTGGGTTGGTTTCTCGCTGCTTCTGGAGGGCTCAGAACTCATATTCACACTGCAGTTCATGCAGCTCAGTGTGCACAGTAGCACTGTGGTCACCCACCACTGTCCCTGGTCCTCACTTCTTGCACACACAAGGGGCTCTTTTGTCACTTTAAGATCTGCTGTGTAAGCAGGAACCTGTTTAAATGTACAGCATGATTTCTACTTATTTAAAGCTAGACTTTACGTTGGAGGTGGGCTTTTACTGCAAGTTAGAACTTGTTTTAAGGTTTAGGGGTGTTTTTCTTCTTTTTTTCCCGTCCAGGGACACAAGAATGTCCTTGAACCCTCAGACTAATATTACGTAGGCTGTTGAGGTTATCTGTTCCGTACTAGAACCAACACGAACTTTATCAAATTGCACTTAATTATTAAGATTGTCATTCTTTAGGTCTGAATGGCTAGCAGTGACGTCCCATTTGACGCACCTTTTACGTTCGGGTTTACCATCTCAATGAGTCACTTAGCATTTGTTTTCCCTGCACAGCATGTGAATTGATTCTATGGAAGCTGTATTGTAGTCATTTAAGAGCCTAAACAAAAAGCACTTAAAAATCAAGCACCTAAATAATTTTGATTTTAAAACGATGTTGTCCTTCCCTGCCTGTCCCCATTCAAAGAAATCTCTGCACAATGCGGTCCAAGAAACCTCACTAAAGTCGCAACAGTCATCTGTGTCTAAATGTCTGTTTAAAAACTCTCTGTAAATGCAGTGTATCTTGAGTTGATGTTTATGTATAACACAACAATGTACCTTACACACATTCTATATGTTCTATGTCAGATAGTTGGAAACTTGCATGTCTCGTTTCACTCATGTCCACTTTCATGACTTGAAACGGATTTTGATCAAAAAAGATAATGCAGTCGCTGTATTTCTGGCAGGGATTTTAAACTCTAGCTGATTTCAAGACTGTTCAGTTGTGCTCGGTAAAGCCCATCACTATATCTATGCAAGTTTGTACAACTTGAAGATTGCAGAAAATGTGGTTTGTGCAGTCTTGTGCATTTAGAAATGCTGTAGGCAAGAGCAACGCCCTCTAAGGGCAGAAAGACATACTGCAGTCATAACTGCTGTCTAATGCTGTCCAGTTCATCCTCAACTGTAACTTTCTGTCCAGCAATCATGCCAACCAGACTGTAGAAGGCTATTGTTTGATCTCATTTCGGCAACAAAATCTACAGCACTTGCGTGGTGCATTTGTTATTGGACTCCCATTTTAGCATCTGATACAGAATGAAATCTAATGAAAATCAGTACCACCGCATTTGTCACATCAAGAGCAGCAGAGATCGTGTTGATGTAGCTGGACAATATGTAGCTGACTGGAAGTCCTTTAGAATCCTTCCTGTGGTCCCTGTACTATGCATATGTTATGTAGTATGGAGGACCAGTGTGACTGGGTGTGTTTGGGTGATCCGTCTCTCCTTTGTGCTTTTCACCATCCTTCAACAGAATCTTTACTGTCCCTGTGTTGAAACCTTGTCGTTGTAACTCCTGAGTAGCCACCTGCATTAAGCCTTACATTCTCAGTACCTTACTTGGTTTTGTTTTCTACGTAGCTCTCTCCCTCTTCATTTATTCTCAGGTCCTCCTGGATTAAGCAGTCGGTCACTGATATATCATTATATGTAGATAAAATGTTAAAGTTCATGGATGACAATCGTGCCAAGCAGGTTTTTAAGATCCTGACGGGAGGTCGCTTTTGACGAGGTGAAGAAACACCGTATTTATGTTTGTAGTACTTTAGCCTCTTTAAGTAGTATGAACTGCATATTTTTGAATGGTTCTTTCATGTACAGTACATGGAGCTTGGGTTTTATTATGCATTCATGTAATTTTCCCAATACTTATACACTTCAGGGACTAGTTTGTTTTGCAAGACCACATTTAGCCCATTTAGCACCGTCTTTAAAAAGCTAAGAGTCTCTCATTCATTGGAAATGGTTTTGTCTAGACAAGAGTATTTGGGGAAAAATGAACATACCATAGGATCTATTGATTAGCCAGAAGTCATCCCCCCACTGCCAACTTATGCCTCTGGTATTAAAGAAAAAAGGGTTTGGGGGTGGTTAAGTCATTTTTATTTGTTCAGCTCTCCGATACCTGTCTGATCAATTGATCAGTATGATCGATAAATTGTATAGTTTTACAATTATGGTTAGGCTTTTTTGTTTGTTTGTTTGTTTGTTTATGCATGCCTAATAGTGATTTATTTTTGGTGTTGTT
Organism: Brachyhypopomus occidentalis; assembly: GCA_020368025.1. Taxonomy (NCBI): domain Eukaryota; kingdom Metazoa; phylum Chordata; class Actinopteri; order Gymnotiformes; family Hypopomidae; genus Brachyhypopomus; species Brachyhypopomus occidentalis. Next base: position 8,553,070 of record JAGXOD010000002.1, on the reverse strand, counting down.
TCTTTTTCCTAATACTGCAGTTATTTGTTTGTAAAGTTCTGTGTTCTCCCCAGCTTGGCTATTCCAAATATTTCTGACCTGTATATCGGCTTTAAAAATGATGGAATGTATGTCCATTGCCATGTAATTGGGGGGGGGGGGGCTTTGGCAGTGTTGTTTCTTTGCTCCTGAAACTGGGTTTGCCTTTCTTTATTTAGATGGCCTTTAATGTGTAAGTTGATTTTGATACTTCATAGATAAAAATAAATATTTAACTGTATTTTCTGTGTATTGGGAAAATGTACAGATATAAGCTCAAAGATTTGCATGTGTGTATAAAAAAAAAAAGTCCTGCATAAATACAAAATTTATCCCTAAACACATGTGTACTTATTTTCTGTACCAACTCTGAAAATGGCGTATGAGGGTGTGTGTGAAATGTATTTTTAAAGCTGTTTTCTATTTGACTGATCTTGTCTTTTCAGAACAGGTGCCGGATGTTAAAACAGCCCCCAAAATATCATAAAGACATAATTCTTCCCGAAGAGGGCAGTATTTTCAGCTCATTGACCCTAGGTAAAGTAAGCTTCTCTTTTCCCAGTATGATCCGGAAACGCATATAGAAGAACTTTTGTCGCTGACAATCGGGAGTGGATACGTGCTCAGAAATATCAGTTAACCTACCTACTTGCGTTTAGTAATTATTGTAGCTAGTTATAAGTATGTTTTATCAGAATCCCACAATCTTACTCACAAAGACACACTGACGTTTTCACCGTTTATACCATGAGATTGGCTGACGAATCGTGGGGATATTTCTATGCAGGCTTGCTAAGGAAATCAAAACGGCTGTCGGCATATGTCAATTTTTTTAAATGAAATATCTGTTTAGCATAGATTGTAACACAATCAAGATGAGATCCTTCGTCGTTTTTGCAATCGCATTACTCCCTTTTTGGGTGACTTGTGCGATTAAGCCGAGATCCGTCGAGCAACACTTGTCTAAGCAGGAAGACAGTGAAGAATTTGGTAAGTGATTTTTAGCAAACTGGACCAGCTCGCTGTTTTCTATCTTAAAACAAAAACATGAGCTCGATGTCCCAGCAACATCTAAGCTATCTCAACGTCAATAGCATATAAGAGGCATAGCAAGCTAGCTCCTCACCCCTACAGGAAGCCATTTGTGTAGCTGGTTTACCAACGTTATTTAGCTACGGAATTTGTTAGCCAAAATAATGGCAGTTGTTTCGTTTTTTTTGGCTTATCTAGCAATAGCTAGCTAGCTAACAAACATTGTTAAATGGGAAAGTGAGGCAACTAGCTAGCGGTTCCATACCAGACGTTAACGTTTTTCCTCTGCTTAGGGTCCCTAGTTAGTTAGATAACTGTCCCAGCTAAGGAGGAAACGTAGCTAACTAATGCATATATAGCTAGCTGACTTCCTTTGCTGGCTGGGTTAACTTATTAAATTAACCAGATAGTGTTTATCGCTTGCGTGTACACGTAAGTAACCATTAGCTGTTGAATTATGAAACCTGATCATATCGTAGGCAATAAAGAACGCGAAAATGAATGTCAAACTTGGGCAGATTTTCAACAACACTCTCCACAAAGATCTTTGGAAGCCTGCCGACTTTAAAAGAAGAAATGGCTCGGGACCTGGCTCATACAACATACTGTACACTTGCATTCGGTATATACTGTATACTGGTCCCCCGTCTCCGTAGTAGTATGCAGTAACCTACAGTATGCGACGAACGCTAACCATACTACGAGGTAACGTGAACGTATGAAGATGGGAAAGATTTTCCTCCACCAGTGCATGACAAGATGCAGTACACCATGAAGATGGCTCTAGGCCCCAGACTTCATGTATTGTGTCTGGATACGTTGGCTCTGTTCGAAATAGCCTACCACATTCTGCAGGCAGTATATACTATATACATGGTGTCAGAAGTGGGATGGCAGTGAGGCCATGGGGAGTGTGCCCTATGAACCCAGCCCTGTTGCAGGGGACATGGGCATGAAGACTAGGTCACGTAGGTAGGTTAAATGGGTCCTGTGCCTGCTTTGCTTTTTGGTCCAGTGGTCAGAGCTCTTGTCTACCTCCTATCGGACCTGGGTTTGATTCCCGGATAGAGTGGCTGCCTTCAGTCTTTGTCACAGGGGATACGTATCCAGTAAACTACAAAAACAAGTCATGCTATGAGGTGTCGTACAGAGGTTCTGCCCGATTGGGAAAGAATCTGCAATGGAATGTAGTAAACCATGAGGAAAGCTCTTGTTGCGAACTGGAAATTATGGCTAAAGTAGTGCGTTTTCCAGCTAGCACAGCACACTGTCCTCCCCCATGATGCAGCTGGAGCAGCAAAGGCTTGAAGCTGAGAAAAAAAAGTTTAGAGAATGAGTAGAGTTGGCTGTTTATGGTTTTATCTTGCGCTTTTAAAATAATGACTATTATGGTTATGTACAACCCAAAGTAATCCGTTGGTTTTAGAGCAACCTAATAGGTAAATAAACAATTTGATACCCACCTTCTGCTGTGAGTAAAGTATCAAAATGCATAGTGCACAATTATGTTCTGAAAGAACCTACTGCTTTACCGGTTGAGCAGTGCATACTGAACCGAATCTTGCGTGTTCTGCTTAAGAATGCCATGTCAGACGCAGGCCTGGTCGCGTACTGGAATATTGGGTGGAAGTAGTACGTCATCAGGGTGTCTTTCGCGCACTGGAAAGATTTATTTTGGTCACTGCGTACAGCATGCTTGATTTGGGGCGCAGTCAGAACACGAGTAGTATATAGTGGAGTATGAGGCATGATGCAGCACAAAGTGGCAGCTATATGGAAATGCCATGAATTGGCGAGTGCCACTGACTGAATGGACAATTCTAGCCAACAGTTAAGTTGTCGCTTATGACTTCAGCCAAATGCTATGTGACGGTAAGAGTAGACTAATAACAGTTCCAATTGAGATTCATAGCAGTTTTTGTTCATGGACTTGGGATAGTCATAGACAGTTGCCGATGGCATTGAAGTGGTTGGTGCCTGAAGCCGATGGCTTTCAGTTCCATGTGCCAATGCTGACAGTCATCAGATCTTCCTCCTAGTTCATCAATTTTAGCTACTAATGGTGTACAGGCTGAGCAACTATAAATAATTAATGCAAATAAGTACATTACATCAGCACAAGCCTGCTTTTCTTGTGTATTTAATTACCCCGGTGGTCAATTACGTGACCACACATAATTGGAATAATTAATTAATGTTTAACTTCCTATGCTCTGATTAACTGTCTACCCCTAGCCTATGTCCCTGAGCAAAGCCCTAACCATTACCATCACACTTCCTGTCACTTTTCATGGGTGTTGATTGCCTATGACTAGTTTATTCATTGCTTATATCTATGGCTAGCTGAGTGGACAAATGCACTGTGAGACTCAAATGAGTTGTTTTCAGACACCCATCATCAAAGGCAAGCGGCAAGTGTCAACCATTAACAAATATTAATGACGGGTGCCGTCCGCACAGAGGCACTTGCTGATATGTGCCCTTTTCGGATGGCGTAGTGGCCATCTCTGCTGCCATATGCCAAGGAAGGGACTCCACCTTTTCTCAAATAAGTCGACCACCTCTTGACTACAAAGGTGTGACGTTTACTCCGATGTTTAATTGCAGGTCATCAAGGCCTCAGAGAGTTGGACAGATAACCTAAGCTTACTAAGTTGGCTGTTTGCTTGGGGGTGTAGTTTTCTTTGGCCTAGGACTTTGTTGCTGTGTGGCAGTTGGGTGGTGGTGAACGTAGCTAAGTGTGTGTGTTCCTCCCCTTTGCAGAAGCCCTCAGCTCTGTCCTGGCAGACTTCGACGTTTTGCCTGCCTCCAGTCTCCAGCGCCACTCTGTCAGGAAGAGGGACGCGGAATCGCCGAGTCACGTGGAACGCCTTGTCAGTTTCACGGCGCTGAAGAGGTAAAGAGCCTCTCTGCTTAATCCCCCAACTGAGGCTTGAGGACTAAATTAAAGGCGAAGGCCATCTGAGAATCTGTGGTGTTGTGCTACAGAAATACAGCCTAATGCATATGTACTGTAACGCTCACAGTTACTCTGTCTTTTTTCCTAAGGCATTTCAAATTATACTTGACCACCAACACGGAGCTTTTCACAGACGATTTCAAAGCCGTGGTTTTAAACGAGCACGGGAGGGAGGAGAATTATGAAGTCCAGCTGCAGAATTACTTCAAAGGCCACGTTGTAGGTGAGAGGCTCATTTGGATTGGAGCTGGACGTGTCGGAGGTATAGTGAATGAAGTCGTGTGGTAAAAACCACATTCCTCTTGCCCTTTCCAGGCGAGGAACACTCTCGGGTGCAGGCGCACATGGACGGGGAGGAGTTCTCGGCCCACATCCTTACGGATGAAGCTGAGTACAATGTGGAGGTGAGCGGCAATCTCGGCAGGAACCTGAAAAATGCCTGACGACTTTCCTTAAGCTGTAGTTTTAAACTGTGACCCTGTCTGCTGGGACGGTCTGGCCAGCTGCCTTTTTGAGTGATTTCACTGTAACTTGGTACAGATTTAAAGAAGCCAGTACAAAACGGAGAATGAGGGTTCAACACACATTCATTTAACAGCATTACAACGATACACATGAAGCACTTTTTTTTGTGTGTCCTCATGTCCCTTTAACTGAAGTTTGATAATTCTGTGCATGTACGGTGTCCCACTCTGAAGCGGCTTGCTCTCTCTCTCTCTCTCTCTCTCTCTCTCTCTCTCTCTCTCTCTCTCTCTCTCTCTCTCTCTCCCTCTCTCTCCACCAGCCACTGTGGAGAATCACGGAGACGGTGCCAGACGGGCGTCTGCTGGTCTACCGCTCAGAAGACATCCGCAACATCAGCCGCCTGGCCTCGCCCAAAGTGTGCGGCTACACGCGGGCCGAGGCGGGGGGCTTGCTGCCAGACCAGGCCCGGCACGCCCGGGACGCCTCGCCGTACAGGGGTGGGTAGCTGCCCTCAGCTAGAGCTGAACTGACAGTTGTCTTGTAATTATTTTCATGAATTAGGTCATGCCTGCCATTGTGACCTCGGTCAGCATTATGCAAATGAGCCCTTATCCAAATCACAAAATGGCTGATTAAATCGGAACGGGAAAAGGTCACGCCGTTTCTGCTATTCCTCATGCTGTCTGTTTTTTGTAGAGCATAGCATGTCATTCAAAGATTCCAAGCGACAAGTGTCATTTGAGTCTCATGCTCATCACTTTGTGAGATTTGAGTCAGTCAGCGAGTGTTTTCAGTTGTCGAACGTGCTGCTTGAACATCCAGCCAGCCTCACGACCGTCTGGGGTATATCGGCCAGTGTGGACGCTTTCTCGCTAAGCTGCCTTTCTGATGATTCAGAGCCCAGTCACAGAGAACGGAGACAGGCCCATAACCATAAGAAGAACACCTGCACACTCCTGCTCGTGGCCGACTACCGCTTCTTCCAGCACATGGGCCGTGGGGAGGAGAGCACCACCCTCAACTACCTGGTGAGCACAGGAGGCCCCGCCCAGTGAGCCGTATTCTGGGGCAAATGTGCAGTCACCTGTAGGGCAGCACTGGTCCTCCCACCCCCACTATCCCTCCCCCTCACTGCCCACATGGACAATGCTTTGTGTATTATTTCTGTTATGTGAAACATGGAAAACTTGTGCTTCTTGATTACAGTTGGTGTAAAGACATTTAAGGTGTTTTTTTGATGTGCGTGTCATGTGGAACAAATCTGGTTCCTCTCAGATCGAGCTGATTGACCGTGTGGATGACATCTACAGGAACACATCGTGGGACGAGGAGTTCAAGGGCTATGGCGTACAGATCCAGCAGGTGCCTTCACTCGTAGTGTGTTGTGGTTTTGCTGCGTGCTTCAATATGGAGCCACTGTCCTCTGAAAGGTTAATGAGAGGGCCCGCCTAGCAACCATACAGGACCTACTTCAGTCTTTAATCCTCAAACCCCCCCCCCCACACACACACACACACCTTTTCAGTACTCTTTCCATTGTTCAGCAGAAGCTACAATGCAACAGTTTGTGCTGAGTCACTCAACACATGATTCTGACTCACACACGCGCACACACACACACACACACCCTTTACAGATGAACTAATGAATGCCTTGTGGTTAAAACGCAACGGCTTTCGTTGGCTTAGCTGTCGTCATGGGCTTTTTCTGTTGTGAGTGTGACCATTTTCGGGAACGTGTGATCACCTCGGTCATATCCTGGATGCTGGTGTGTCCGTGGCTTTTTGAGGAACGTCGACTCCATGTTCATGCAGATCATCATAAACAAGCGTCCGACCAACGTGTCTTCAGGACAGCTTCATTACAATATGGAGGGCAGCCCGAGGCCAAAAGACTTCCAAGTGTGGGATGTGAAGAAGCTTCTGGAAGTGAGTGCCCTGCCTAATCGCACGTACTGGTCATGAGCGAACATGGCTCTTGATGATTTCTGATACAGGACTGTCATGGAGTGACCGTTTGAGTCGACGAATGCTAACCGTTTGACTCTTTTGACCCCAATCAGCAATTCAGCCTGGACATTGCGGACAATGCCTCCAGTGTTTGCCTGGCCCACCTCTTCACGTACCAGGACTTCGATGAGGGCACTCTGGGTCTGGCCTATGTGGCCTCTTCCAGGGACCAGGCCTTAGGGGGCCTCTGCTCCAAACGTATGGCTCCTACAAACGTTAAGACACGCCTCCTCACACTGTGATGTCATGACAATACACACTTTTTTTTTTTCCACCCTCTTGCAGCTTACTACCCATCCAAGTCTGTCGAGAAGCCCAGCTATCTGAACACCGGCTTAACCAGCACTAAGAATTATGGCAAGACCATTCTCACTAAGGTTTGTGTGCGACGTGTCCGCGCCTTGCAGGCGCTTCCGTTGATTCTCATTTACATTTCTCCAAATATGTATTTGTTGTAGACTGTAGCCCAGTGAGACAGCATGACTATATGTTAACTGCAATGTCCAGGAAGCAGATCTTGTGACCACTCACGAGCTTGGACACAACTTCGGAGCGGAGCACGACCCGGACAACATCCCCTACTGCGCGCCAGGCGATGACCAGGGGGGCAAGTTCGTCATGTACCCCATCGCTGTTAGCGGAGACCACGTCAACAACAAGGTGCTCAGCTATCCATGCTATGCTGATCCAGGAACTGTTCCTCCACTTTGCTGGCATTACTGATAGACATTAGCCATGTGAAGCTGTACTCTCTAAAATAAGCCTGATTTACATGGGGGGAAAGTTTGGATCTGTTGGTTCAGGAAACCAAACAATATGCAAAATAAAGATATGTATTTCTCCAGCTGCCCAAGCGTTGGAGAGGTGTGCTAAAAATAAACATTTCATACTGACATTTTTTTCAGCATACTTTAATTGACATTTCCTATTGTGGGGAAATACAGCAGTGTACCCATTAGTGACACCGTAGCTCAGTGTTCTGCAACAAGAGCTAATTAGAACTGCCATTACCGCAGGGGAAGTCGCACACCTGCTGTGTAATGGGTTTTTAGACTGCTGTGCCTAGGGTTGCACAAAATGGTAAAAAATATCATATTATAATTATATTGCCACATATTGGAAGTGCAGATACTCCTTCCATTTAAAGCGCTTGACATGACTGTTCGACACCGGCCTGGATTACTTTGGCTAAACTGGTTTGTTGGACTTGTTGGCCACGGCTCATTCATCTATAGCGCATTCATAGGATGCTTGTGATCACATGATCAGATCATGATTTGTATTGCATGCCGCAACCTTCCGTATTATCGTAAAGGCAATCGCTGTGATAGTGGTCAACAGGCGCTACGTCGTTCCTCTTTGACCCTTGCGTCCGTTTCTCCCCAGCGGTTCTCCAACTGCAGCAAGGCCTCGGTGAGCAGGACGTTGCGGGTCAAGGCCCCCATATGCTTCCGGGTGAGGAGCAGCAAGCTGTGTGGCAACTCGCGGGTGGAGGAGGGCGAGCAGTGTGACCCGGGGCTCCTGCACCTCCACGACGATCCCTGCTGCACGGCGGGCTGCATGTTTAAGTCGGGCGCGCAGTGCAGGTACGTGGCGAGCTCTGGGTGAGGCGAGCTCTGGGTGAGGCGAGCTCTGGGTGAGGCGAGGTCTTGGTGAACTGGTCCAGATGGGGATAAATCAGGGTACCGTTCAAGCGGGTAGATGTCCAGATAGCCGGCCCTGCTTTTAAGGAAGTGGATAAATTATGTAATGTTGGATGCACAAGCCTCACTGAGTATAAACTCTAATGACTCAAGTCTCTCGTGTCACTGCCACTTGCATTTTACCATAGAAACAGAATTTTTACACCACATTCTTCTGTGCCACCAATAGTGCTGTTTAACACTTCGTGCTGCAGAATATATCCACCGTCTTGCTGCGGAACTTGAAGGGAGTCCAGGTCAACGTGCATTCATGTCTAATGCCTTGACATCTTGAATCTCACATCGCGCATTTCTTTAGCTTCATCCGTCTTTTCTGCCCACACAGTGACCGGAACAGCCCCTGCTGCAACCACTGCATGTTCCAGGAAGCGTGGAAGATCTGCCAGGAGTCCATCAATGCCACATGTAAAGCCACGTCCAAGTGCACCGGTGAGCTGCCCAGCCCTGCCAGGGTCTCCCGGCGCAAATCACTAGCTTCCCCAGAGGTTCTGCACACCACAAGCTGCGTCAGCTTAGTGAGGACCAACCTCATTTCCTTGGGATGGAAAACTGAAATCCGCCCCACCCTTTATTAGAAGCCCCTTCCCCTACATCCAAGAAGGTTAAAATGGTGATTGATTTGTAATGGCCTTAAATGGGTCTTCAGAAGACCCATGTCATGGTTGTCACGGTTTTCCTGGCACCAGAAGCCACATATAAATAAAACAATGCATAATAATCAACAAAGAAATAAAACCTGTCTTTAAAGATGCAAACGTGCTGCTGTCCCTGCAGGCAAGAGCAGCGAGTGCCCCGCCCCGGGCAACCTGCCCGATGCCACAGAGTGTGTAGACAAGGGCGTGTGTCGCCAGGGAGAGTGTGTGCCCTTCTGCGAGGCCAAAGGGGGCGGCCGCTCCTGCGCCTGCAACGGTGAGTACAGGGGGGAGTCCTGGTGTGCTTCAAACACACACACACACACCCCTCCCCCTCCGTGCTTCTGGAGGATTCGTTGTTATTTTTTCAGAGGTTAAAGTTCACAGTGCACTTCGTGGCTCTGTTTCCAGACACAGACCACTCGTGTAAAGTGTGCTGCAGGAATGGGGACGGCGTGTGCACACCATACCGCTCCAGTGGGGAATATCTGTACCTGCGGAAGGGCAAGCCGTGCACCGTGGGCTTCTGCGATGGCCACGTGAGCGTTCTCATCCTTCCTGCCCTCGTCTCACTTTCGCCGCCGCGCTTTTCACGTGGAGAGATTGTTCCGTCTGGCCAGCGCTCCCCCCCCCCTGATGGATTGTGCCGGCTGTTTGTTCTTCACAGGGCAAGTGCATGAAGCAAGTGCAAGATGTCGTCGAGAGACTGTGGGACTTCATCGACAAGCTCGACATCAACACGTTCGGTAACAGACGATGTGTATCTGCACATTCCTTTCACCTTGGCTTGTTGACTACGAGCGGCAGCTGACTGTCCTCCTCCAATCTGCAGGAAAGTTCCTGGCTGATAACATAGTGGGCTCAGTGGTGGTGTTCTCTCTGCTCTTCTGGATCCCGTTGAGTATTCTGGTGCACTGTGTGGTAAGTGGACCTTCAGGTCATTTTAAATCATTCTTAGGAGCTTCCTACAGCAATATTAAAACTCCTGTGAACTCCTCTCCTGAACATGGAACAGGAGACATATAATGGCATTTTCTACGTGCTTATTTATAGGACAAGAAGCTGGACAGACAGTTTGAAGAGAACACCAAGACTCCAAGAATGTTTCCCAGCGTGAGTGATGCCCCATACCCATCTTGTATACTCCAGAAATAGGAATCTTTTAAAATCTTCTAATAAAATGGCACCCAAGACAGCCAGGTAGCACATTAACGAGGTACATGTGTGAAAGGGTTTGTAAGTAGCTGCGGTTCTCGCGGGCGTCTCCGGTAAGGCTAACGTGTTTTGTGGGTGAGCTTTGCCTGAAGACATGACCTGTGGCTCCACTGTTTGCTCTGGGTGTCGTGGAACTGCAGCAGATGGTGGTGGAAGTGTGTAGTAAAGCCTCAGGTGAGTGTGTGTGTGTGTGTGTGTGTGTGTGTGTGTGTGTGTGTGTGTTCTTGCCCCGGAGTATGTGTTGCCGCATGGATAGCGGGGAGAGTGGCGGAGTCGCTGTGCGCTCGATGGCTAGCTGTGGTGGTCCGGTGGGTGTGTAGAATGCTTCAGCACGACTAGAGTAGAGCTTGTGTTCTCGTGCAGCCGCTGTCATCGATGGCGTTCATGCGGTCGTGGGCCCAGTGTCACTTCGAATGGCAGTTTTTGAGTGTTCAGAGTGCATGGCTTTTAGGAAATATGTTACAATTGCCATGAATGCTCACTGGGGCATGGGGGTGTGCTGTTCTCTGGTACCTGAACCTGCAATGTAGCTAATAGCCCAAGCAGGCCTGCATATGTCAGCGCAGGTGCGTATGACTACAGCATGTTTACTATTAGTCAACATCTGTGAAAACAGTATTTTTCTGGTATAATCGTCAGGGGGGTTGGGGGAGGGTTGCAAATTGATAGAAAAGATGTTGGTGGTCATTTCAAAATTGGATCAATATCATGCTTGATATGTTTTATTCGTTTACTTTCTGAAGACATCGCTGGGGACTTTTCTGCTTAACATTTTCTCACAGAAAACATACAGACCATCAAAGAACATTGTTTTCACACGTCTGCTTCACCTTCGTGCAGAATGCTGTGCTGGAGGATGCTGGGATGTTCCGTGTTCTCTCGTTCACCGCCGCATTTGCCTCTCCCCTCCCTCCTCTAGAACATGGAGATGCTGAGTGGTCCCGAGGGGGTTCCCAAGCGCATCGTCAGGGGCCCTGCTCCGCCTTCCCTTTTGCCAGCCCGGCCCCCACGGGCCCCGCCCAGCAGCGGCAGCACCTCGCCGCCGGCACCGGGCCCGTCCACAACCTGCGGCCCTGCCCCGGCCTCCGCCGAACCAAGAGTGGATCCGCAGCGAATGGCCACCATCGCGGAGGACCCGACCGGGGACTCGCCGCAGGACGAGCTGGGGGTGGACTTCCTGCCCAGCCGCTCGCCGGCCAGGTCCTACGAGGACCTCACCGAGCAGACGCCACTGAACCAGCCAGACAGGAGGAGGTTGCAGAGGCAGCCCCGCCTCGAGAGTAAGGAGACGGAGTGCTGAGGAAGGGCTGCCCCCCCCTTACACACTTCCACACTCACTCCCCTAGTATGCACTTTGACAATACAAAAACGAGCCTTCCTGATTGGTTTGGAGACGACACGACACTCGGTGCAGGTGTGGCATGTCGACTGCTGAATATTTTCGGTCAAACACATATTTGTTTGCTAATGGAGAAATGTGTAAATGCTAGAGACTGCAGTGTAGGGCCCTGGATGTTAAATGACGGCTGTCTGATAAAGGCCATGGGTAACACACTTCAGTGGGACTTGCGGGAGTTATTGCGGATCTCAGGTCATGTTGATGTGCAGACACACACTTGTTAGCTCTCTGATCAGATAGAAAATGAGATGTATTTGTTCCCCATTCAATTTTGGGAGCCACGCCACTTCATTGAGGGCCCTTTACAATGGACCTCGCGTGGCCATGGATCCCCTGCACATGCCTGACGTGTGTATCGCATCCCAGTGTGACAGGACGCAAGTCACACTTGATGTAAGTGTAACCTTAGCCAAAACAAACAAAAGGTAATTGGAAATAAATATTCATAGAGAAGGTCTGAAGATGTAGAGCACTCTGGACTGGTGGCAGGGCATGGGATCCTCCAGTAGTCACACCAGGGAAAGGTGAGCTCTCCGCACGCAGATTAAAGCACGTCTGGGCCACGAACCATTCCAGAGGCGGATTCCTCATTGCCAGTAATCTACTGCTAGACTCTTCTTAATCTGAGTCTGATACCAGCCATCAGAGATTTTATAACTGTGTGCCCTGCTACTGTCTTAAATCATGGTATTTCTAGTGTAGGATTTTGGCACAAGTTTCATTACATGGTCATGACAGGAGTCAGTTTTTATGGATATGATGTCAGACTTGAAATTAGTGTAAAGCGTTCATTTTTGTATACCAGGAATAATACATGATTCAAAATCTCATAGGACTCTGGGCTTTACACTGTTTCTGCTATAATTGTTTTATGTGTCTTAAATATTTTGAAAGAAAGAAACTGGAAAGCTTCAATGGTAAACACCGTTGAACAGTATTACAACCCCACATTAGCATTAAGCGTGAACTGTTACTGAACATGTTTTCTAATATGGCACCTTTGGATGTTATTGTGATCTTAAGTTCCACTGATATCATTGGCATCCAGTTACTGGTCCATAATGACCCTTATGTGTTTTCTAAGACAGGTTCATTGTGAATTTATGTTCAAGCAATATGAATGATTTAAATGTTGCATCAGAAATATCTTGGTAAGTACTTCCTTTGTTAGTATGATCACATACCATATTGAATTTCTTATGTTGCACAGCTGTAAGATTTGGATTGTTCCTGTACACTGTCATTGATACTGTACAATGTCATGGTTTCTGTACACTGTCATTGATGCTGTATTTTATATTTGTTGTTTATATATATTTGGAAATGCTATCCCTGGTTTCTATGACTGTAATTATAATTTGAGCATTTGAATATGGCTTGATAAAGTTTATAGAATTTTAAATGTGCCATAAGTATGATGTACTACAAAAAAAAACCTTTATTACAGAATTTTTAATATGCTTTTCATTTGAAATGTTCCCAATTTTATGGGGCACTTTATCTCCATGTTTTTTTTTTTCGATATATAAATTTACTGGCAATTCTGAACCCACAAGAATAAAGCGTCTTCGCAACAGCACAGTTGTATGAATGATGTGACTGATGAAAACCACAAGTTATTATTGAGATCATAAACCCAACCCTTCACAGAATATTTCAGACATACTTAACCTCCAAATGAGTGAATGAAGCTAATGTTAACTGTCATTTCTCATCGGTTTTTCCCAAGCAATGAGAAAGCCCTGGATACACAGCCTTTGTGTGTGTGTGCACAGGTTTGAGGAAATCTTAGTGGTTTCTCACATGAAAAAGCCTGCAAGGACAACGTAACTACCTAATAAAAGTAATGTCTCCACTACTGTAACCATCTTGACCATCAGCTGTCAACATTATAAGCAACCAGTGATGTGTTCCACAGATCCAGCCACGTACTGCTGTATGTGCTGCTACAAGATTAACCTAAGAAGCACCAGGGAATGGTGAAAGACCTGTTTAAAAATACCCCCCCTTTTATTATTAATGACCCTGTCCCTGCTGTCTAAAACAAATACAGCTTAATTAGTACCAACCACATAGGTACGTGATCATGATGGAAACCTAAAGTACAGCTTCAGTGCGACATCAAGCCTACTGAGTCTAATCAAACAATAGACTGTTCTCTGGGTTCTTGGAGTCTACATCTGCCCAGTAAGGGAGGATGAAGGGCAAGTCAGCCACTCGACTCTCCAGGAGTCTCCACAGATGCTCGGCCACAAACTGGTTGCCCTTCTCTGAGAGGTGCAAGCCATCTGACAGATACGCTGAGAAATCCTAAGAGAAGAGAATTGGATTTGTTTATGGCCTGGTGTAATGTTAACACATAAGTGTTAAGACATGGTTGCGCATGTTAAAGGCAATCTGGTAAACAATCTGGTAAAATAGCTTAGTCTGGTGATGCTTGTGTTTCAGGCTTGCTCTTCACTGTATTATTTGCACGTTTGACGTAATTCATCAGATTGGGTTTGAGAGAGGGAGAGAGATACCTCTCCATCTTTCTGCATGAGGGACCAGAGGTCCAGTACATCCACTCCACAGTGGCCTGCTGCCTGGACACAGGCCTGGGCATACTGCCCAGTCACAGAGTTAAGACGGTTCAGGGACGACCCTGGCGAATGGGAAGAAACGAAATTAGAACACCAGCTACAATCCAAAGTGAGTAAAAATCCTGAAAGGAAAGAGAAGATATACCTTTCAGGACGCACTCTTTCTCCCAGCATTCCTCATGAAGCGGTGGAGGGGTAATGAATACAACTTTGTCATTAGGTACCCCAGCCGAGGCGAGGTATTTAACAATTCCTTTCAAATTCTCTTTGTATTCCTCACACGGGACATGCTGCTGTGGATTCTTTTCTGAGGTACAAAGAAAACAGTTTTAAAAGACTTAAAATGCTAAGTATAGTAGACGTATTTTGAGAAAGTACTCAAGAGTAAGTTAAAGGAAATGTGCCGTTATCCTGCCTTCCAGGGAACTGTCGTTGGCACCGAAGAAGACGACCACGGCGGCGACTGCAGCATCAGAGTTTGGAATAATCCGGGGGAGGACCGCTTTAGCCCACCTCGTGTTGTAGCCCGACAAACCCCTGTTCACTACATCACATTTTCTGACAAAAGACAGAGTAAGTAGGACTCAAACGAATATGTGTAACGTCAAACATTAAAACACCACTGACGTTAAATACGAACCTTGCAAGCTTATTTGCTATTTCGGAGCCCCATCCATTCGTTTGAAAACAAAACTGAAACAGTCCAAGGCTCATTTTAGAGTCGAAATAACTTCTAGGTGTTTATGTGAACAAATCATGACCTAACCTACCTGTGTAATCGAGTCTCCAAACAGCACGACTCGAGGCCATGTAATGCTCTTTATTTTAGACATTATCAGAGACACAGCATATGTTTTAGAAACGCCTGGGCTATTTCACTACGGGTAGCTCGGTTTAAGATTCCCTCATTTGCGCCTCCTATTGTAAGGAGGTCAGCATGAGCTGGAAAGCAACAAGACTTTTAAAGGTAAGCATTTCACGCAAATGAGTAGACGATAACACCGATCATCATTTCTTCTTCTATTGCTGTATGTTTTACTAATATGATGTTTTGTTTTCTGCTTTAAGAGTATCAGTTGTTTTCAGGTGTAAATGAGTTCCAGTAAATCTTTTAAGTCGATTCAGCGATCTCAATTATATGGTTTATTTTCCATTAGTAAAGGAAAATTATGAACCTTCAGTTCGTGTACTGGCATTCAGGGTGGACCGGTCATTTGATCCCAGGACACGTTTTTGATCCGTGAACTGTAAGGTTTCCGTGAGTGTGCTGCGTCTCCTTTAAGTGGGGTTGGGTGGCGCTGGAAAGGAAGTGAAGTGTCAATGCAAGTCTCGCCAAAACAGAAAGACCCAGAGAGATCGGCGCGTTGGTGCTGCTCGGTAAACCTCTAAACTGGCCCAGAACAAATTTAAAACAGAGGTATGCCCTGCGTGGTTGTTTAAGGCGTCCATGTTTGAAACATGTGCAGAAAACAAACGCCAGAACCTGCGCTTTGTGCGCTTCGGTAAAGTGGACGTGCGGGTGTGGGTGCGGAGTGTTTATACTAGTAACGCGGTTCCGTTACTTCCACTGGGGATTTCATGAACAAGTTCGGGACAGAGGGGGGTTTTAGGCTCTCCGAGGTTATTATAAGTAGGCGAGGATGTGTCTGGAGTGCAGGACGGATGCAAAAGGGTGTCAGGAGGTGTGCTTATTTAAGCTGCACAAAGTTTACTGGCTGCAGTTTAAAAGGGTGTCGGCTTGAAACCCAGACACGCATATTTTAAGGTTTCGGTTTTTATTTGCAGCTTTCACGCAGGTTCAACAGGTAGCACCACTGTGAAGTAATATTTTGAGGCATGGTTGTATCCCAGTACTTTTATTGTTACTTAGAAAGCAGATGACCAGTATTTATGCTGTTTAAGAAAAACGGTTCTCGTGGGTGTGTTGATGGGTGTGATGACTTTTTCTGGACTGACTGCATATTATTTAGTGTTAGCTAAGTTGTGCGATGTTATCATAGAAAAGTTAGTATACTTGTTTTAAAATCATCTTTCTATTAGGTATTGACAGATAGTAATGTGAGACCTCCTTAAATTCAGGGTTTTTTGTGTTTTAAAGATACCTGAACATTCCCAGCAGTGGAAGTTGTCCTGTCTGCTGGAAAACTGGGGGCCTGGAGTGCCGGCGTCATGGTGAAGAATGTTCCGGAAGGTCAAGAAGCGTCACAGCAGCAGCAGCTCCCAAAGCAGTGAGATCAGCACCAAGAGCAAGGTGAGAGCCAATGGGCTCAGCCGCACCGCACTAGGCAGCACCGGGGCCGGAAGACTAACCTTTGCCTCCTCCTTTTGAAGTCTGTAGATTCCAGTCTGGGAGGCCTGTCCAGGTCCAGTACGGTTGCCAGCCTCGACACAGACTCCAACAAGAGTTCAGGTTAGCCATCGTGGACACACGAACAAAGCACAAGTCATTTAAAAGTCCATCGTTAACAGCGGTTATTAATCCTTAATAACTCTTTTGCACTCTTTTCCCAACCGCACAGGTAACAGTGCATCTGAGGCATGTGCTGAGTTCAGAGTGAAATATGTGGGCTGTATTGGGAAGCTGCACTTCGAGATGAGCAAGACCCTCCAGGAGCCATTAGACTTGATCAGCTATATTGATGCAGCTCAGGTAGTCATACATTTATTGCAGTGACTGAAGGCTTTGGTAAAGTGGCTGGCTTGGTTGCTTGGTTCTGGGATAATAACTAAGTTCAGTGCATTAGATGGAAATGCAAACTGCTTGGACAGCACATACGGCTCCCGCTGGCCATGTTTAATTCTTGCAAACCGTTGTTGCGTTCACTCCCAAAGCAAGACGGAAAGCTGCCGTTTGTGCCTGGGGAGGAGGAGATGATCCTGGCGGTGTCCAAATATGGAGTCAAAGTTGCATCCTTGGACCAGTGTGTGAGTGTCCATGACGCGCCACGATCAGGTTTCCCACAACTGAAAGGCTTTGGTACAGCAAGCTGCAGAAACAGGAAGCACTGGGGTTTGCAGTTGCCTACATTACAGTTCCCTTCCAAAAGTTTGGGTGCATGTGCTCAAATGCATTATTCAGTGCACATTACATATACATGGAGTGATCCCTTCATTAGCTACACCTAGTCTCCTAGTATTTAGATGCAGCTAGTGTCTATTTACCTAGTCCTGTTTTTGGTCCTGAGGGCCATAGGGTAATGCGCACAGGGCGCAGGACATTAGTATAGTCCGTCAACACATTTCGTATAGCGGCACCCACTACATATACACTATATATACATATACACTATATACACTATACACTATAAAGTAGGAGTCCATAATAAAGAGAGCACTGTGACTGTATGAGGAATTGTGTACAGGGTTTTAATTTCTCCCGTGGTTACACCGCCTTCTCGGCAGGACGCGCTGCACAGGTACCCGCTGTACCTGATCGTGCGCATGCTGTGCTACGATGACGGCCTGGGCGCCGGGAAGAACCTGCTGGCGCTCAACACCACCGACGTGAAGCAGCAGGAGTGCAACATCTGGGTGTACCAGTGCAGCAGCGCGGTGAGTGTGTGGAGGAGGCCAGCCCGGACGCACCCGGTGCCACGCCCCGGCTCTGCTGCGGTGCCAGACTACCCGGGTGGGTCAGAGGAGGGAGGACTGCACAAACGTGGGCTGTGCATAGGGTCCTTAGCGGCTCAGTCTGAGCTGCATACCAGATTACATAATGGAGCTTTGTAGAGCAATTTTAAAATCCTGTGATCTCATCTTACCAGAGTGCATGGTTAGTTCTACATTTCATCAATCTAAAATGGATTAAATATGGATATATATAGAGAGAGATTAAATATTGTAGTAAAGTACAGAAAGTTTCCAGAGAAATAGGACGTTTTGGACAGAGGTCCTTCATCAGCTGTGCAAGCAAAGTGCTTCTACGTGAATATACATTTACCCCATGTAATTGCATTACCCTTTGTGAAATGTTGTTTTGTCCAATACAGGAGCAAGCCCAGGCTATCTGTAAAGTGCTGTCAGCATCCTTTGACTGCGCCCTGGCCTCAGAGAAATCCTGAGGTCTTGTCCTCGCCTCTCTTCTGGAAAACCAGGCCTTTACCACAGAGCTCCAACAGTGGCAGAACACTGACCCTCAGGCTCTGGAGGTCCTGGCCAATGTTTACGGTGTCTGTAGAAGTTGTGTTGTTGGCACACTGGTGTGAGGCCTTGCTGCTCCTCTCTTACATGTGTAGGATCAAAGTGAAGTCAGGCTGCTCCCAGGCCAGTGTGTAAGGGACCCTGTGTTTACACCAGTGATCAGTCTTCTACAGCAGCCCTGCTTATAGCACCCCTGCCACTTACATCCAAAGGTCCACTTAGCAGGTTTGGGCCGTGTCCATTGTGTTAACCTTATTTAATGTTATTTAATGTAAATATACATTGAGCTCAGTGTTGTGCTATTGTAGCCCAGTAGCGCTGTGGCTCCAGAGCACCTTTTGGGATTAATGCTCTTGGTGGTACAAAAAATACTTTCAGTATGGCAGAGCATGAAGGTTTCATCTGAAATGCTGTAAATTCCTCTTGCACAACACCCTGTTTGTGGATGGCTGTGGGGGGGGGGGTCCTCTTGCATTCCATGCTGCTTATTGCAAGCCCCACCCACACACCCACCCACCCATGTACTACCCAACCTCCTGATCCAGATGGGACCGGATCAGCTAGCATGGTACAATAAAATGGAACTTTTCATTGATGTGAATTTATTGAAAACATTTTGCCTCTTGCTTTTTAAATCCTTTTTGATATTGTACTTGATGAATTTATGATTTGTTTTTGTGGTATAGTTTGTCAAAGTGTGGGTAAAAAAATAAAACAATATTCAATATAAAGTACTGGTATGCAACTGATGCTTCCAAAAGCCTTTTAAAAAAAAACATTACTACAACACCTTAAAGCTACTCAGCTCTGCTCGGGTGACAGGCACTCAATTCCCCTAAGTCATTTAGTAATCAAATTTGAAGTACTGGAATACCTTCTCAGCAGATCATGATAGGACTTCACATGAAACTTCTCACATGTACTGATGTTCAAAGCTTCCAGATGTGCATATGGGAATCTGTTAAGGATTAGCGGTGGTTGTCGTGGTAGTCCACTAGATGGCAATGCTCTTCTAATTTTGCAGGTGTATGGACATGGGCATGAAGATTGAACACTTGTATAAGATAGAAGCAACAAAAATATTACAAAAAATCCAGCATGCTGAACAGCTGTATTTTTATTTCACAAATGTTTTAGCCAGCATAAGCTGACATTAAGCATATATATATATATATATTTACTGTACTTCAAAGGGAATATTGCAAGACAACTCATTGGTTTGGTTCACTTCCAGTTTTCCCATTTATTTGTACAATATTAGAGTCAACATGACATGGTAAATGAGGGTGAATCTAGGTAGTTTCTTTTCCTTTGTGTTAGAAGTGTTCTCTGAAGGTCTACACAGCCATCCTGGATTGATACACAACATCAAAACTGATGTTTTGTTTTTCATTTTACAATTAAATAGGCACATATGAAGTCTTCAGTTATGTACAGTCCCAGACAGACAGTATCTGTTCATTTCCAGTAAGTTAGAAGTCAGAGGAGTATTCTGGAAAGTAATTACATATCCGCCCTCTTTACTGGTTACAGGTCACTGTGTTCTGAGCTCAACAGAGACTACGCATCTTTTTTAATTAAATGTTATATATAACACAATCTATAGAGTTGCTCTGCAACCACATCAAAACTCCAATCACATAAAATGTATTCCTGTACAATGTTACATCTACAATCTCCACTTCTGACCAAGGGCATGTTGAGAAATGCATTGTTAACTGGCTTTGAGGCATGGATGTTTTTCCCTGAAACAGGTGCAGAGAAATGAGGAAAGGGTGATGTTGGTCCTGTCCTACATATCCTACACGCTAGTCAGACATCGATTCCCCAACATTAATAAAACATCCTTCAAAAACACAGGGAGATCTCATGAAACTAAGGGAACTTCAGGCCACATTAACCTAAAACATCAACTTTACTATATTAAGTTTAAGTTACTATATTAACTGGTCTATAAGGTTTACTATTCACCCTACCTTGCCCTAATCTGAATATGCGCAAGAGCAAGCAGGATGCCTGGTGTGGCCATACAGAGCACAGGCGCCCGGAGGCCAGCAGGGCTGCGACACTGGGCTCCAGCCCCAAGCCCGGGACCCTCACTGGACTCCAGCCCCAAGCCCAGGACCCTCACTGGACTCCAGCCCCAAGCCCGGGACCCTCACTGGACTCCAGCCCCAAGCCCAGGCCCCTCGCTGGGCTCCAGTCCCAAGCCCGGGACCCTCGCTGGGCTCCAGCCCCAAGCCCAGGACCCTCGCTGGGCTCCAGCCCCAAGCCCAGGCCCCTCGCTGGGCTCCAGTTCCAAGCCCAGGCCCCTCGCTGGGCTCCATTCCCAAGCCCAGGACCCTCGCTGGGCTCCAGTCCCAAGCCCAGGACCCTCACTGGACTCCAGTCCCAAGCCCAGGACCCTCGCTGGGCTCCAGTCCCAAGCCCAGGCCCCTCGCTGGGCTCCAGTCCCAAGCCCAGGCCCCTCGCTGGGCTCCTGCACTTTTCCTGTGGGTCTCTGAATGAATCCATGAACTGCCAGTCATCACAATCATCACCACCCATGAAATTAAGCAGCAGAATAACTTCGTTATGTTAGTCGAATAACACAAACTTCTCTCTCTCGCATACACACAAACAAAACGTGTCCAATGTTTCTCTACCTGTCTCACACACACACACACACACACACACCTTCTCTCGTTTTCTCTCACTGTCCCTGCTTCCCTTTCTCAGGCACGTAGTGCAGGGCCGGAGCTCCCAGGTGTGAACAGTGGAAAGTCTATTTATATGTTCTGAAGTGGGGCGACTCGGGCAGAAATGGGAACAGCAGAGCAGCCCCACGAGGAGGCGGAGCTTGCTCCAAACTCCCAAGCTACTGCCGACTTGCTATCTCTCCGTGCCAGCACCACCCTTCAAAATCAAATCGCCTTCATTTTCCTTCACATCTTCAACCTTGCCCGATGTGGAATGCTTGTGGGCAGGACCGGATTCACAGGTTTGCTCAGCTGGGTATAAACAGCACCACACGTGAAGACGTAGCCGCTGTAAAGGCAATGGCGCGTTGTGAACAGAGCCTTCATCTCGGCAGCGTTAAAAGTGCGGTAATTGCATCAAAGGCGCTGACTACATTCACTTCTCCCCAGCCTTAATGGTCAGCGGAAAAATGGAAAAAAAGAGGGAAAATTTCAACCCAAAAACTTCCAGAACAAGTTGTACAGTCCCTGTGGAGTGATACGAGTATGTATAATAGATAGTGAGTAGGAGTGAAGGAACAGGAAGCGTAAATTGTCACCCAATGGCGCCCCCTGCTGCAGGCTGGTGGAAGCTACGGAGTGCAGGCACAAGCTTTAGGGTGAAGGTGACGAGGACGAGGACGAGGGGAACTTAGTGAGCAAAGGGACACGGCGGCAAGGCTGGTAGGCGGTCCGCTCGGGCCAGGTCGGCATCCGTCACCTTCGAATGTCAGTCCACCATGAAATGCACGAAGGTGACAGGGAAGGCACCTCTTCTCAGTGGCTCTCCCTCTATATGGCCCAGCTGGGGGAAAAACAACAAGACGACGACTCGGATCATTAGCAACACCAACAAGAGATTAAGTGAGGAAAACAAGCTTCGGGTGAGTGGAACAGTGTTTACCGTAGCGTATTTACCAAAAGGAGCGCGGGGGACACCAAAGTCAAAACACACAAAACACGAGCTTTGTGGCACTTCCACTGGAAACTAATGACCCCTTGTCCACTTCCTGTGTGCAGCTGCTGCCACTGATAAACAGAAGAAGTAGGAGCAGGACACAAGGCCGCTCGGCCCCAGGCCTGTCCCAGCGTCTCTGGAGGCAGATGCTTCTCGAGGCCTCCTGGGTGGAGGCTCGGAGATTTTCCACCCCCCCCCCCCCCACCCCCCATGAGGTTGTCAGGAGGATTAACGCCCAAAATGCTGCTAACGGATGATTGGAGGAGAGGACAGCCACCAGGGGGAGGATGAGGTCATTGCATGCGTCCCGGCAGCCGTGGTAACCAGAGCTCGATAAAACGCTCCGTCTGTGTCTCACCCTTTCTGTTTCTCGCTGTCCATTGTCAACACTGAGCTGGTGGTGCTCACAGAGGCAGGCCTGTCCTCCACACCCACGACGCTCATACACACTCACACACACACTCACCCACCACTCCTGGTCCTCCTCCCCATCCACCACTATAACCTCCCCCTCAGTGAAGGTCAGCT
Organism: Brachyhypopomus occidentalis; assembly: GCA_020368025.1. NCBI lineage: Eukaryota > Metazoa > Chordata > Actinopteri > Gymnotiformes > Hypopomidae > Brachyhypopomus > Brachyhypopomus occidentalis. Next base: position 8,530,713 of record JAGXOD010000002.1, on the reverse strand, counting down.
CATCGGGGTTGTCCGCTACACAGTTGTAGATGGCCTTCACACGCTTGGGCCTCTGTTTCTAATGCACAAACACACACACACAGAGGACTTGTTTGTCAGTCATATACAAACATATCCAGGTTCGCATTCTGTGCAACTCTGTTTGTCTTTGGTGAATATGTCTGCTCATACGTCCTTGCTCAACCTCCACATTCTCACTTCACGCACTTCCTCGTAATGTGATAAGACTCACCGGGTAGACTTTCCTGGGCATGTGTCCAGGAGGCAGGGCCTGAGCGCTCGCATTCTGAAGGCATCCAGGAACTTCCCTCGCTACTCACCCAAACAGAGGAAATGACATCGCAGTGAAAACAAAGCAAAGGCCGCCAGCGTTCAGGCAGCTCTCTTAGAGACCCTGCCAGACACCTTCATCCCCGACGCGCACACACACTGAGCCAATTCCGCAGGCTGGACTGGCACAGCAGAGCATCTACTTACAGTTCAGGTTGTTTCTTGCACATCTACCTGGTCTCTCGATGGAGTCTGAGCGTACCAGGGGGCCCTTGCTGAAGCCTTTATCGGTGCTGCAAACCAACAGGTGGAGAAAGCTTTACTTCACAGAGCCTTCAGAGTTCTGTCATGTCCACGATACAGCGCTAGAGAACCTAGACCCTCCACCCTAATGTGCCTGACAGCGGGTCTCAGAGAGGAATCAACAACCCTGGCGGAGCCATAATGCCCTGTGGGCTTTTTCCACCTTTTTAGCATCCGATGTGGGCATCTGAATATTTAAATGTGTCCTGTGCTGACTTGCACACATATAAAAAGAAACACTAAAAACAGTCCAAACAACTCCAAACAATCCATCCTGTCCAACACAACTGCAGTTGTTTAGCATTTGTTTAGTAATTACGGCTGGAATCCACCGCCGCCTCAAATACTTCCTGGTTCTGGTTTACAATACAAACAGAACATGGCTCTAAAGTCCAGGGCGGACTGGCCTTACACCACCTTACAGCCCATTTTGGCTCTACAGTGGAGAAGAGGCTTACAGCTGCACAATTCTGCCTTAGCCGTACTCCCTCAGTGCGAAAGGTAGGGGGCGCTCTTAATGCTAACACAGTAAGTTGGGGTTAGAAAGAGTGAGTCAGTGTTTGTGTGTGTTAGTATATATATGTATATTATGTATATATGTATGTTATTTTAGATTAAGCATTTAGAAAGATGTTTGTGTGTGTGTGTGTGTGTGTGTGTGTGTGTCCGTCCCCACTCTGACCTGGGGCCTGTGGTCCTGCTGATGTTCTGTCCCATCGCCACTTGTCCCGGTTTGGGTTGCACATTCATGGCCTCCATCATGCCGGTCGTCTTAGTGACGGGAGGCGGCGGTGGAGCGGCCGGCGCTATGACTACAGGGAGCAGAGCGTTAGTGCTGCAGTTTCCCGTCAGCCCGAGCACATCAGACAGCGGCAGGCACACGCAAGCACTGTTGATTACAGAGGACGAGGCTGCTCTACTCACGGGAGGCGGAGGTGACCCGCACGGGCGGCACAGGCGCGTGCATGTTGGGCGGATCCGAGGAGGACCTCTGCCTGCCTGCCAGGTCTACAGAACCGGGCTTCCACACTGGAGAACCCTGAAGACTAGCCAGTTGTGCTGGAGAGAGAGAGAGAGAGAGAGAGCGCGAGAGAGAGAGAGAGAGAGAGAGAGAGAGAGAGAGAGAGAGCGCTAGTGAGACATTATCCACAAAGGAAGAGCAGCTTTCCCATAGTCACCACCATACAGAGGACACTGTGTTGGGTTTCTCAAGAAAGATCCGGAATGTGCGTCAGTTTCTTTTTCTGGACTCTGGCTCGGCACCAGGCCAGCAGTGCACCATTCGGACATAATCACATTAGGGGCGGAGAGGACAGGGCCCAGCATGACCTCCTCAGAGAGGAGAGCTCAATTACCCAGTGTCATAACAACACCCCACTGCAGTGGCCGCCGATAGAACAGCCTTGTGAATTAACATGCAACTGCACAGCACTATGAAAAGACCCTTCAGGGGTTGCGGAGTGCTCACACTCAGTCAGGGCTCGTTCAGAAAGATTAAGAAGCCATTATTTTCGTCATACTTGTCTACAGTGAAATTTGGCACGACTCCCATCCATGAAGGAAGAATTTGCAGGGGTATCACGGCACGTCTCAGATGAGGAAACAGTTGTTGAATTCCGTTCTTCGCCACGAGCAGTTTTGGGAAAATGGATGCTGAGCTACCACATACGGTATGGGTGGTGACCACGCCCCCTCTCTTCATAGGCCCAAAGAATCTCCGCCTCCTACCCCTTTAACTGTACCCACTGTTCGTTATACCATTTCCATCAGTGCCAAAGCTGAGGAGGGATACCTAGGTTGCGGGGCGGCAGGGGCGGGGCCGAAGCGGAGGCGGGCACCCCGGAGGCGGGGCTGCTGTTCAGGATGGTCCCGTACGTCTCGTTGGTGACCACGCTGGGCAGGTAGCGGCGCTCCTGCTTGTCCTTGGGCAGGTTGGACACCGAGGACTGGAGGGCGGAGCCGGCGGGCGTGTAGCAGCTGACTGGACGCTCCTCTCGCCGCAAGGGGCTGGGCTGTGGGGTCAAAGGTCATCGAGAGGTCAGCCAGAGCATTCCCCAAGATCATTTTCTACTCAAAGACATTTGACCATGTCCACAGTCTTAACCGTCCCCCGCGAGACCAGCGCAACGGGCGGGCACCTTCTCGTCCAGATCTTCGTCGCTCTCGTCCAGGTCTTCGTGCTGGAGCCGCCACTCATATTCCACGTGCACGTGCGCGTTGAACTTGCCCGCCAGCGCCTGGTTGAGCTGAGACAGAGCACACGCAGAGTTCACGTCTACACAGGCGCTTGGAGAAGCTTTCATCTCGAGCCAAGAGTGGGCGTTGGGCACATACTCACCAGCTCCTCACACTGCAGGTGCTTGAGTCTCCGTGCGATGTCCAGTGGCGTTTCGCCCACCTCGTTAGCTGCACACAGAATTCAAGAGAATCCACACACACACACACACATACACACACATACATCACATAGGATCAGTGAAGAACATTTATGCTAAACTGTCATCATAGGGGTAGAGGGGTCCACTATATGACTTCAGTCAAAAACGTGTATGCATTAACCTGAACATAAAATTAAATCCTCCTGCAAGGTCACATATTAATGTTTCCCTATAATAAAGGAGACATTTTTTTTGCCACACCCGCACGCCCCCATACACACACACACACACACACAAACCCTGTGCTGTTCTGGCAGCACTAGCTTTATGGCGGCTGTATTTGGAATTACGGCATGCTGTCATTTGCGCGGTTCCCACACTCTGCAGCAGGAAGGCAGCCAGCAGCGGCCTGCCTCTCTCATCACCATGCTCAGCACTCACTGGCCTTGCAGCCGCCGTCCGGCAGGCCGGGAACGCGGAGGGACGCAAACGCACAAAAACAACATGGGGGGAAACCCGAGAGGCCCAGAGACCCTGGACCCTGAGCAGGAGGCTGCTGGGAGAGGTCGTGGTGGCCTCTTACCGATGTCGATGGAAGCCTTGCCCCTCAGCAGGAGTTTGAGGCACTCGCTGTTGTCCGTCAGGCAGCAGTAGTGCAGCGCCGTACTGCCCTTCGCCGTCTGCTTGTCCAGGTTCACACTGAGGAGGGGAAGCACACGACTCGCACTAGCGCCCTACACACTGAGGTCGCCCGAAGTGGGCGGCCCGGGGCGACAACCAATAAGAGAGCAGAGTTCGGAGGGCAGCAGGGGTGGCCGGGAAGGACTCGCCTGTTCTGGGTGAGGAAGTCCACGATGTGCAGCGAGGTTCTGTCCACCAGCCGCACGGCCAGGTGCAGCGCCGTCTCTCCCTGCTCCTGCAGGAGTGAACGAGCACACGTGTAACGTGGCACCAGGAGAGGGATTGGACCCCAGACACCGCACTGGTGCCTTTGAGGTGGGCTGATGATAATGCGGTAAGACAGAATGACTGCAGGACTGAGGTTTGGGGCCAAGGATTGCGCGATTCAGAAGACGGCTCCCCGGATGAAGGCACCTCAAGTTTCACGTAGAACCTCTTGATCAAATTAGGTCTTTGACCGTTTTATTTCATGTTCCTAACTAAACTTATTCCTTGTTTGACACAAAAGCACATACATTTGGTCATGGTGGGATGAGGCTTGGTATTTTTTATAGCCGGACACTGAGCAACCCACTTAACCAATCAGAGAACGACGGTGAGCAGACTCACATGGCCATTGGCCAGAGGGATGGGCTCCATCAGGTCCAACCCCTCAGCATAGACCTGGATGAGAGAGAAGATGTCGCGAGCCTTCACCGCATCACACAGCGTGCGCAGTCTGGAGGTGGCGTCGGGACTAGCCTTCCGGGCAAAGCGCTTCTCCGTGTACTTGGCCGTGATGAAGTCTTTCCTCGCCTGCCTGAGGGACAGAAGGGATGAGCGGTGAGGTCAGAGGCAAAGGGGTCAAAAACAGGGGATATGTGGGAAGCACTAAAACCCAGCAACTCTGATCCTGATCTCTGATCCTCTGGGAAATTTCCCAAAGCAGAAAGAGGAGTCCCCAACATACTCAAAGAGATGAGTAGACAGATAGACAGATAGACGGATGGAGACAGAGAAGCAGAGAGAGAGAGAGGACATGGAGAAAGAGGGCATGACTTACATGTCACTGCCTGGATTTGGTTTGACTGCATCTTCTGCACTCAGACAGGCCTCCATGATCTCATTAAATCCAGCGTTCCCCACGTTCTTGGCCAGCTGCAGGACACACACACCCCCACCTAAGTTTAAGACCACCACAGTGCATTTCCTAAACCAACTGCTCATTCCATCATCATATATTTCACCATGGTTAATTTCATCCACAGGACTTTTGAACGAGCACCAATCACCAAATTTTAAACATAAACGTCGCTGCTCTCATTGTGACCCACAGCTTCTACATTCTAGTATAATGACTGCCGTTTTGTAACGTTCAGAAATGTTCAGAATGTCTAAATCCCTCACATGCAAGAACACATGCAATCTTAAATGTTCTAAAATGGTCCCACAAAAATGGGAAATATGCAGGCGGAATCCAAAAGGATCCAGAGCACACGGAACACTCTATAGATCAAGCGAGGCATCTGCAGTCTCTAGAGGTTAGTCCACCAACCAAGAGCTCCGACGTGCTGAGGACATCCAGGGTGAGGGACTGGATTCTGGAGTAGTGGACTCCCAGTTCCCGGTGGATTCCAGAACACTCTATGCAGGTCAGGATTCCCAGGTTGGTGGAGAGCCATGTGGGACCTGAAGTGCAAGTGTTGAAAAGGTCCAGTGAAACCAGTCTGAGGTGTGGTGCGTCAGTGAAATCCAGCACCACCAGTTTGACATTACTACACTTTGCTGTGATCAAGTCTGTTAGCTTGTGTAGGTTCAATTTCACATCATAATGGCTCCTGTTTGAGCTGGAGTGTTGAGTATAATGTTTGATTCCCTACTTCGATCTCTAATCAACAGCAGCCAAATGTGTCAAGTGATTCATCTGACTGATGTGTCATCGTGAAAATTCTCATTTACTGAACCCAACCAAAACATACAGCCTCAGGCCAAGTCCGATAATGAAATCCGCTTCCTGTCCTTCTTCCTCTGACCCATTTCCCTCCACCTCCCACGACTTCCCTCCCATTGCTGGGCCACTCACCTGGAGCGCCACAGTCGCAGCAGACGTCGTTACCTGCCATCCGCTTCACCTCGCCAAGGATGGCCTTAGTCAGCTCCTGCACGATGTTGTTCTCACCCACGTGCTGGTCGCCCTTGAAGGCATTGTTGAGCGCTTCCTCCTTGCTGTTCTGCAGCACCGAGATCCAGCTGAAGACGAGTAGGGGACAGGAGAGGACGAGTAGGGGACAGGAGAGGACGAGTAGGGGAGAGGACAGAGGAGAGGACAGAGGAGAGGACGAGGAGAGGATGAGGAGAGGACAGGAGAGGACGAGTAGGGGACAGGAGAGGACGAGTAGGGGACAGGAGAGGACAGAGGAGAGGACGAGGAGAGGACGAGGAGAGCCCAGACACCACGGGCAGAGGAAGAGGTGCAGGAAGAGAGAGCGGCGAGGAAAACATGAGAAGTGGAGTTTAGAAAGAGTCAATTATCAAGTTCAGGAAAAAGGAACTGCGTATTCAAAGATATCATTGTTGTGGAGGAAACACACACACACACACACACACACACACACTCACATCTGGCATTCTGGCTCATCCTCTGCCTGAAAGTGATATGTTCTGTCATCTGTAAGACAAAGAGAGAAAGTGATAGGAGCACAACGTAAGCAGTGTCCAGGGCGTCCAGGAGGAGGACTCTGAACCGGAGGCTCTCAACACTCACAACAATTGGAGGACATAAGGACAACATTCGTAGCAGGCGTGTCCAGGGTTTGACGATCACTCTGGCATACACAAAGCACACATCATCCAGCCCCTAGCACAGTGAAGCTCAACACACTCCTCACATCACGTACAGCCCTGCTCTATACTGGCACAGGGATCGTCCGACCAGCCCCTGTGCAACGTGACTGTGGAGTGAGCGGGTACAGGCCACACCCTGGCGCATGGCATCGATCGGATGGGGCAGTCAGGGGTGTTAGGTTACAGCAGCCCTGAACCCCTGTGGGATTAGGCTCCCTATTCCCGGTCTGACCACCCGGATTGTTATAATGTGCGAGTAGAACACTTAAAGACAATCAAAGCTCTGCTGGCATGAGGGAAACACACAGCTGTGCAACATCTGCCCCGCAAAGCACTAGGCTTACTGTGGACTAGAGACACAGGGGGCTCAGGGGGTGATGGGAAAAACTATTTTATGTCAACCTCAAAACCCAAAAGATCTAAAACCTTTATGTCCTACGAACATGGTTGAGAATCTAAGCAGCTGTATGTGGACGCTGGGGCCACATGCCTGCGGGTGTGTCCACACACCTATGACCTTCACACACGTGAACCCTTCAGCACAACTGCCACATATGACCGCTTTTTCTCCCCGATGAACAGAACACGGGAACAGTGCTGCTGGCTGCAGATACTGCCACCAGGATTGTCCTTCCCTAACGAACACTGAACCAATTATGCGCCATGACCAAAGAAACAGAAGGGGCGGGGTCAGTACACGTCTTCCAAAGCTCCTCTTCTACCATCCTGTTTGTGTGTGTGTGTGTGTCTTCAGTTCCCATTCCAGGAAAGTAGGCGGGAGCAGGACTCCCACAGCTACAGCCAGGCCTCAGTGCCTTCCAGCCTGTCCAGGGCAGAAGCAGAGTGCGTGTTTGGAGGCTGAGCGGCGGGGGAAGGGCGGGGGCGCTGGTGCATTGTGGTGCACTGCAGGGCGGAACTGCCAGTCGCCTCTTGCTCAGCTGGGTGTTCAACAGCCTGCCGTCCCCATGCTGTTCACAAAAGTGCCTTCACCACGTTTACAGAGGAGCTGCACTTTCAGAGAGGACCTGTGACGTCTCAGGCCAAAGCTGTGTGTGTGTGTGTGTGCGTGCGTGTGTGTGCGTGCGAGAGAGATTGAGGGAAGATTGGCATACGTGAGATGAGGTCGAAACTTTTCTTCTCCTCTGGATTGTGCTTCACCTGGCAGGTCAGAAGGTTGAGCTTGGCCGGTGGTCTGTTCGCCTGAGACAGAGAGATGGAGAAAGTGAAAGAAAGGAAGCAAGAAAGAAAGAAGGAAAGATAGAAAGAACTAACACTTTTGGACAACACTGCATTTCAATGAATAAAATCAGATCTCTCTCAACATTTAATTTAGAGATACAGAATTATAAACTGTGATACAGGTGTAAGGGACGTCTGTCCATGCAGGGGTTTACCCAACACTGCACCTCAACAATAAAACCCAAGGAGACTTTATGAAGACTTAATAACATCCTTCTAAATGACCCTCAATGTCAACAGAATACACAGAGAATTCAAAGAGTATATGACCTATGCCAAAATGGACTGATGTCTCCTAGCCTTTACAGCATTCCACACTATGTGGTCATCTTATAAACTTATAAAGTTAGCTTGAAAAAAAGCAAAAGAAACTAATTCAACAGAAACACTGATACATCTTGACATATTAATGTATTCAACCAGATCCTGAAAACCAAACGACCTTTATGAGAATCAGTTGGAACAGAAAGCTAAGCTGTTTACAGAAACGTATCTAACACACCTCCACAATAAGTCCAATTGAATCAGCCTACAAATATTTTCCTGGGTTTGGCTTTTGTGTAGGTTTGGGAATTTGGGAAGAGCTGTGACGAGCGCAGTCAGAAGAGACAGAAGACTGCTACCCGCATACAGGCAGCGACACCCTGACGGCACCCTCTTCTGAGCTGTACCGTGCTAGCCAGGTCTGCATTTATTTTTACTGTTCTCTGAATACCTGATCATCAAAAACAAAATGTTTAAGAACCAAACATAAATATTCTCATTGGTCTGAATCAAATGCTCTCTCGGCATCAAGACTGAATAAACAATGCCTCACATTGTCACACTGTCCAGTCTGATCTGTGTCAGTAGGGTCCGAGATCATATTTTCTAATCATTTTGCAACGACTGATGCAATTAGTCTATAATCCATGTTCAAGACAGATAAAGGTCTGTATGAGCTACAGTCTGTCATATCCTTACCCATGTTAGGGATCACTGATATTATTGCTTGTCTCCAGGACAGTGGAGCTGTCATATGAGTAAACCAACTGTTATGGAAAGACTAGCAATAATAATGAACAAATATGGGTATTACTAGTATTACTAGAATCCTCAAATAAAGGCTTAAACACCTCAACAACTCACTGAAATATAAGATTTTGAGAAACAAGCCTTCTTCACGTACCCTCAATTATTTTGATAAAAATATTAAAACAGCTGGAGAGACATTTATGCACGAGGCACGTGGACCGTGATGCTGTACTGTAATCCACTTACACTTTGACCTTTAACTCCAGTGATGTGAAACATTATTCTATCCCTGCGATTACCCTGCCCATTAATCCTGGACCTATTTATTTCAACGTTTTCTGTTGACAATCACTTATAATTTTACCAAGAATTAAAAATAAAGTATTAACCAATGCAAATGCACTAACTCCCCTCTCTTATTGCCTATGCACCCTATAGTACAGCTTAGAGCTGCACCACCTTCAATCTCTCTCCATCTCAGCGGAAGCAAACCAAGCAGCCTTCATCACTAGGTAGCCTGGCTTCCTAATTAGGAGTCAGGAGAGGATGGACAGGTGGGTGTGGTCATGTCTGTACATGCCTGATGAGGCATTAGCAGAACTTACTGCTCCTACACGACCGGGAGAGCAGAGAAGAAGGGGATAGAGATATGAGCTGGGAGAAGGTCAAAGGTGAAAGTTCAGCACCACGCTTCCTCACCGTGCCGTGGGAGATGGTCAAGTACCCGTTCTTCACCGAGCACTTCCTCTTCTGCCAAACCTTCCGCAGCCTGGGGACAAGAAACAGGAAGTGTCATCCTACTGTGTCCCCATACACACACTCTGGAGTCCAGCGTGCAGCATTCCCTTCCACTGCTGACTAAACTCACTGCAGTTACACGCCTTCCCAAGTCTGATAACGCACCTGTGAATAATGCACCATGTGCTTCAGTCAGACTAATGAATATGCGCTCCTTGGGTCGACCCACACCACTCACCCCACCGCCACTCACCCAATCACGACTCACTCCACCGCCACTCACCCAATCACCATTCACCTCACCGCCATTCACCCAATCACCACTCACCCCACCACCACTCACCCAATCACCACTCACCACCATTCACCCCACCACAACTCACCAAATCACTACTTACCCCACCACCACTCACCCAATCACCACCACTCACCCCATCACCACCACTCACCCCATCACCACTCACCCATTCACCCCACCACCACTCACCCATCACTTTTCTTGTACAGGTTCCCATTGCGCTCTGTCCCGTGCTCTTTGTTCCCTTGGGGCTGGTGCAAACTGTAGGTGGCACTCTGACGCACCTGCGAATCCTACAAATCAGCATACGTTAATGTATATGCACATACACATATAGGTTAACAATGAAGGAAGTGACTAGTCATACAGTGTGGGGAAAGGAAAATATCTGTTTTTGCCATCCAGTGAAGTCACTTCCTCTGAGGAAATGGCTATAGTGGCCTTCCCAGAGCCACCAGGGAGAAGAACTTGTTTTGCAACACATTCCCAAACCATAAGAACTAGCAAAGCCTGGAGATGGTAGGAGCAGAGACTGATTTCAAATACGTTTAAAGAAATGAACCACTAGGACTTTTAAAGCTAGTCAGACCAGCCCTTTGTCGCTGCTACTTTTGAATCCATACCAAATGAACATTTGAAATGGAGAGCACTGTCAAATATCTTAACATGTGAGGTAAGCCAATTCATTAACTGGCAACAAAGACATGAAGGTTGATATGTGCTCCTGTGGGCATTTGAACTGGAATGACCTCATACAAGGTCTCAAATGAAGCTTTGTAACTTCTTGCAGCGTTTAATATGACAGGAAATTTAAAGGGGCAGGTGCTGCATTTTTTTTTTTTTTTACCATATGACTGTCAAATTCAATATCGGAGTAAAGAGCTTTTCCTACTGCATGAGCACGAAGGCATGTGAAGTAGACAGCAAAGAAGCCACTTACTCTCCTAGACTTCGTTGGTAAAGGACGGAAGCATTAAAGAAGAGTGGAGAAGCATTCTGTCAGACATGTTAAGCACCGCATGGTTTACTACAGTAGCTAGAGAAACAAGGCAAGAGCCCAAAGGACACGCAGCTGTGGACTGCTCAGATAAACAGCCTCTCCACCGCTCAGGCGCAAGCGTCTGTCCTCCGCCGCCTTAATGTGGCAGAAAGAAGTGGCTTACATTTAAACTGTTTGCAATGGTTTAAGAGCACATAATCTCTTAATGTTCTTGGATTATAATAATAAGCCAGAGCTGCTTGCTTGAAGGAGAAGCCTGAAGTCTACCTGAAGCTCATCAATGTCTGAGGACATTTTCTTATTCAGTCATTTATAAAGATCAGACCGAGCTCACTGAGGGTGAGATGAGATCTCAGGCAGATGTTTAAGGTTGAACTGAAACTCTCTGCGTCTCCCAGTATTCTCAGGCGGACGGCAGGTGTATAAGCAGATAGCAGTGGGAAGCGCGGTGCGGAGTCTGCCTGGGTCCCAAGCGGCTGGGTTTAAGCTGGGCGGGCGAGAGCGGGGCCTGGGCCAGACCTACCTCCTTCTGCTCCACCTGGAGAGCCGTCTTCAGCACGTCTCGCAACTGTGTGAGCTGCCTGCGCTCCTCGTCCTGAGCTTGCTTGATCTGCAAGAAGATACCAAGTCAGCTGGGTCAAAAATGGCCTAGGATAACAGACATTTTCAGGACTGTTTAAAATATGCATATCAGAATTAAGAGACTGAGACAGTCATAAGAACTGGGTTTGAGATATGTAGGGGCCCACCGTATGCAAGTCTGTGGCCAGTTTTTCAATAGACGGCTTGAGGTTGTCTACTGCCTTCAGGCCATCCTGGAAGAAACTGAGAGGAGATACGTCTAGTCAGCTTTGAAAAGACATTAAATTACCATTCAATCTCCATAAGAGCTTGCTGACCTTCACACACACACACCCATATGCAAACTCACATACATACACATGCAGAGCCACCATCTGAACCATCTAAAACTCATCTCTCCAATTAGCGATTTCCACCTGACCTTCAGAAATAATTGGGCAAATCCTACAAGATGAGGTCATATCTAACCTTTCAGTTTGGTAAGTGTACATCCTCTGTCATACTGGGAAACCATTTTTGGAAACCAAAAGGTATTTTTAGCAAGTACTCCACAGACAAAGATCTTCTAAAGATTTGGACTAACCTACCTGAAGGTATGTTTATTCCTAATCCTAAAGGCAACTTGAATGAAAGGTTACTGATTACATTTGATTCTAAACAATATAACATATAAATGTTGAATTCTGAAATGGGCAGTGTTCACTACCCCCCATCCCTTGTAATTTCTGCAAGAAAAGATCAGGTGTCTTACTTGCATTGTGCATGGAAATACTTGATGAGGTTTTGCAGCAAATCCACACCTTTCTTGATCTTGATCTCATTTACTTTGAGAAGGTACTGAAATGAAACAACCAACCAGACTGAGGCCCAGTGCAGACAATCAAAACAAACATGACTCGAAAAATGTAACGCCTACGTCCTCCATCTTTTCCTGGCAGCACAGCTCCCACACAATCCTCTCATAACCCTAGATGGAAAGTTTAACATTGTGTGGAGAAATATGTTGACATGTTCTCTCCAGCAACTCCACCCCTCATCCGCACCTCGCACATCTGAAGCTGAAAGAAGCGTCTCTCCTTCTCCATCTCCTCCGCGATCTCTGCCCCGCTGATCTCCGTCCGGATCATTCCATGCTGTCGGGCGTGCTCCTTTTTCTCCTTCTCGATCTTGGTGCTGCAGGAGAGGTGAAAACCTTGGTCCCTTGATATTCCACACACCCACACACAGAGAGACCCACAAACTCAAAAGCACCGGTCATGCAACAGGGCATTCTTTTCCCATATGCCCCAGCAGCATATTGCACCCTGGATTATGGATGCAGGGTTTCCTCCTCGGGAGGGAAGCCCATCACATGCACAAGGCTCCAGAGCTACCACCATAGGCCCCACTTATGGCTTTTTTATCTCAGCCAAGAGATTATTCCTGCTTAACCACTTCTAGATGAATTCATCAATACCAATTCTTCTCCACATGTGCAGTTGCCATTTGGCTTCCATGCTGCTGTGGAGTCAGCCCGGAGGAGGACACCCCGGCGAGAGCGTGTCGATCGCTGCTCTACAGGACGAGGCCCGAGTTCATTAGTCCAGGACGCTCTCTCGTGCACTGGAGCAGGAGAGGATGGAAGCAGCAGAACGTCGCCCTTGTCCACACTGACTGATTAGCGGTGTGCCTCCTCAAACCAGCCGCCAGCTCCGCGGTTTTAATGGCGAGGAGCCAGGTCCCTTTGGCCCCGCTGTGTTCACTCTGCCACCTCGTTTGGAGGCGCAGCTGTTGTTAATTATGCCAATTTACTGCTGCAATGGCTGCAAACGCTATGACGCTGCTGCTATATCTCACTACTACACTGGAGATGAGCCTTTACCGCATCAGGGATATATTTGGCACTTTAAAAAAGCCATATATCACTATTACGCTAAGCTGTTTGGGGGCCTAAAATAGCACAAGAAAAAAAAAAAAAAAAAAAACTATGGCTGGGTTTACCTAAAGCTAAAGTGACTACCAATTATATATCCATCAGAAGGCAGGTTTATAATGGCCACCTCTGGAACCTGTGCCAGTGAGCAAAGCTTGGTGGGTCTTTTACCTTTGTCAAGTTGTTGACAAAACCCAAAGCCATTCCTCAAACCCAAAAACTAGACATGGTGAGTGGAATCAGCGATGAACAAAAGACAAACAGATTCAGGCAATAAGAAGTGTTGTGTTAGCATGTGCCAGCACTGTTGAATAGTTCACAGGGTAACCAGACTTTTTTTTTTTCCAGCAGACATACATGCTGAGGGAATTAAACCGGAGCGCCACACACATACTGCCACATCACTTCCTGCTGAAGAACCTAAAAAAGGAGTCATCCACTGTTGTTGTTTTTGACATTGAGTTCATGTTTTCCCAGCTACAGTGTCAGCGAAAAAGTTTTTTTTTTAAACCAGTGGCAATGAGAAGAAAAACGTCCTTGAGGAAGAATTCCGCCTGTCATTAAAAGCCCATGTAAATAAAAGCTAGACGAACCATACAGAAGCAAAGCAGCACAGAGGAAAGACCTTACTTCTCATCATGCCAATTATGGAAATGACATTTTTGCATGGTGACGTGAAGCCAGCCATGCTGTTAAAAGGTAACAAAAATATTACTTCCATTAGTCAAATAAATCATTAGAACCCAATGCTTTCTGCAAACTACTAATGTTTTAGACAAGTGGGATATCAAAGGATTATTATCCTTTATTTAGCGTTCCTGCTTGTTGTTCTTTAGCAGGAACGCTAAATAAAAGAAAATACAGTAATTACATCTAAAGCACCGAGTGCTTAAGAGACCTCAACATGAAGGACACTAGCCAAACAGCCAAGAGCTTTTTCACAGATAAAAATGGATGGTTACGCTGATGACGGTGTACTCACATACCAGCATGGCGCTCAAAACAGCATTACATTCCCTTTTGTCTGGAAATGTAAAGTCGCTTGTCAACACTTACCAGAGATTAGCCAGGAGTCCCCTGGGGGACTGAGAGGCAGTGTAACTGGGAGGGGTGTGGGGTGGAGGGGGCCCCAATTAAGCACTTGTTGGATTCAGCAAAATCAAGCAAAATGGCAGGAAATTATGGTTTCAAACCAAATAGCACATAAAAAAACACCTTGGCATCCATTCACCTAGTCACATGGCACGGTATAAGAAAAAGGATTACCCTTTTAGTAAAGAATGTCCTTTGCAGCTTGGAAAATATATAAAAATGCTATAAAAAAACCTCATACAGTGAAGGGTGAACAAAAATATTGATAGTCAACAAGAGTAGAGGAGATGACGTGATGACAATGAGGGTTCATGAGCACAAAGCAAAGCGTGGCTCAGGGATCAGTGGCACAAAACAGGACATTTATATGAGACTCAGTGGATGAACAACCCATTGTCCTCCATTTCCTTTATCTATCAGTGAAAGTGTTGTTATCAGATGACCTGGTTTAGGTCTTAAACTCTTCTGAGTTATGCTAAGCAGATACGGGCCTGATATCAACGATGGCAATGATCAGGTCAAAGGTGAAGTTCAGAGGCTGAAGGCTGAAGGATGAAGGATGAGTTTAACGTGACTTACACTTTGGTCTCGTAGTCTTTCCAGGCTTTATCAAAAGGTTTTTTCAGATCCTGCAAGGGGCAGAAAAGAATGGAAAAACATCTCAAACACAAAACATTCAACCTCCCACAGCTGCCTAGTAATAAACCAGAAGAAAACAGATTCCTAGTAATGACCGAAACAGCTACATTCACCTTGGAATAAACAAAAGAAAGAACGTAAGAAGAACCCCCAACCCCAGCCTGAAAGGGGAGCAGCACACTAGTAGCGACGGAGTCCGTGTTTGATGTTGGACTAAGTGCCCACCACTGCCCATATAAAGCATTACGTCATGGTTACAAAGGACACACACACTTGGCACACTTGAATATTGAGTGAGGCAATATTCAGTCTCAATAATGACCTAATGCTACAAGTGGGAAAAGCTGAAAAGCTGTAATGAGTCCAACATAACGCCTTTTATTGGTCTCTAAAAATTTCTCTCTCTCTCCCTCTCTCTCTCTCTCTCTCTCTCTATATATATATATATATATATATATATATATATATATATATATATACATATGTGTGTGTGTGTGTGTGTGTATACAGAGAGAAAGAGAGAGCCGTCAACACAGAGCCGTAACTGCACTGCCGCACGCAGGAGCGTCTGAGGACGCTGGAGCTCCACGGGCCTCTTCCAAACAGGCGTGAGCAGAATGAATCACACGCATGGGCACACGCACAAGTACACGTACACGTACATGAGAGCGTGAGGCAGTAGAGGTGTTGCTGGTTTGACCCCAGCCCCCATAGCAGGAGAGTCACTGCAGGGTCACTGCTCGGTCTGCATAAATGCTGAGGTCACGCATCAACCCTCATACGTCTCTGCATGTGCGCAAGGAAGATCCGTTCCAAACACCAAAGGGAAAAACCCATATTCAAACGTATTTGTTCCCAAGGCGTGAAGGAAATTCAAACCCGCCTCTTGAGCAGGCCGACAGCAGCAGGACGTGGTGCGTTCCTAATCGCCAGCACCGTGGCATGCATAAGCAATTCGCTGCGTGAGGTTTGTGGTTTCCCCTTCGGTGTCAAACGCGCCACGGTGATCAGAGCGTGAAAGGCATGGACGCGTCAGCGGCTGCAGAGACAGCCTGCACCGCGGCCCGTAATCTCCAGCCATTAGTGCCGCTCCTCGACGCGACGGAGCCAATACGGCATCCAAGCACTCCGAGCTTCCAAAACCATGGCCGCTCGATTCGCCCCGTTTCATCTCCTCCCTGGCAGAATCAACGTCATGGGGCTGGCGGTCCCGGTAAGAACCCACACCATCATACTGATAAACACCGCTGTCGCTCTGATTCAGAGAGACTGACAAATGCTCTAAATGTAAACGTGAGTTCAGATTGCAGACCCTGACCTCTTACTCGCCTCTATGAGGGGATGACAAAAAAAGTAAATAAAGGGATGGTTCAGTCAATCTATATTAAAATGGGTACCGGCCAGCTCAAAACTGGCCACAGGAAATGCAGCTTTTAGCATTGCTGAACTGTTAAGTTTAATCCTCCTGACGGCCATCGCAGTTGTGGACAGAGACAACGACTTTGTTACAGTGTCTTTTTCCTGTCCTCTGCTGTGCTCTTCCCGCTCAGAAACATTCACACCTGCTTACTCAGCTGATAAGTCATCCTGCCTCTACAGTTATAATTGGTCCCAAGGTTCTATGCAAGCTAGAGAGGAACTGGAAAAGCCTAGAGACAGTAAGATGGTTCCATCGTGTAGGGTCTGGACTTGATCCCAGTTAGAGCACCCGTGGGTATCTAGCTGAGAGTTGGCGGCAGACATCCTTCATAGCTGTGGTACATCATGTCTCTGAGAGAGCTTTGCTTTTTTGGGGAGCCATGCCACATCACCAAGGGAAACGGAGGGAGAATGAAAGGGAGAGGCAGAGGAGGAGGAAGTCTCCACGGAGACGAGAGGGAGGGTGGAGAGAGGCGGACTCGTTAAGCGCCAAACGCCTGGCACTCCCCAGGAGGGCGAGGGGTCAGGAGGTCAGGACAGACATCCAACGCGGGAAGATGAGCTAAAAGAGCTTCATCCACGCCCTCCATCTGTCAGCCTGTCTCCACCTCACACTCACGCGCACACGCTCAAACACGCTCAGCCGGCAGAGGAGTCAGAGGAAGCCAAACAGGGGGCCAACGTGCTCCGGGTCTTTAACCGCATCAGTGCTGGAGTGAAATCTCCTCTCCGGGGTTAACCCGGCAGAGTGCGCGCGCAGACTGTTCACCGCTGCCCACTCACAGAACACCTGATGTACTGTGTAATTATGGAGCTCCAGTGACACTGCCAAACAATTACCATTCATGCCATTTGTACTACTTACCATTCTTTGCTATTTATGTTTTACTATTCATACAATGCTTATTTCCTGATATTTTTAGCCCTGTTTGCTACAGTTGTTTATTACTGGACAGTCCACTTGTGGATAATGAAAACAAAATGAAACTGAATGTTACAAAAAGAAAATGCCACCGAACTGCACCTGGTGAAATCAACGTCCAATAATACTCAATGGCACAAAATGGAGTTAACATTCAAAATGGAGTCAACATTCGAAAAAGGCACTCACCCCCTTCACCCCTCTCAGGTCTCCCTTCAGCAGACTGTCCAGCGGAAAGGTGATGATGTTGTTCATGTTCTGAAACTAGAAGAGCAGGAGGAGAGCATGAATGTCTTCTTTCCTCACTCGGAGTTCTGATGGAGATTATATGGAGGGAAAGAGAGCAAACAGCTCGCGGAACCAAGGTGGTTCTAAGCAGGATTCTGATATGCAGTTCAGTGGAATCCATTTTAAGTATCAATTTGATGATAGAACAATTACTCTATTAAAGTAAAATTATGACGCCATTGTGAAAATTATACATGAGTGTCTGGAAGTGCTTAGATCGTCGATCACACTATGAATGTGAAGGAAAGTGAAGGAAAGAAGAGATGCTTTTGAAAGGTGATCTCCCCCACCGACCAATCAGAGAGGATCATATTCAGGCTCATGGGCCCCAGTGCACTAACAGCAGGAAGGAAACATGCAGATAATGCATTTGTTCGTTAGGGCTAAAATAACACTAAGCACATTAACACGCATGTACACGCACACACACACACAGAGACACACACACACAGACACATGCACCCTGCTCTCACCAGGTTTTTGAAGAGGGCAGTGAGCTCCTTGGTGAATACGGAGAATTTCAGGAAGGCGGAGCCAAGGTCGGGGTCATCTCGGTACACACAGTTCTCGCCAAACTTCTCCAGCGCCTGAGTGTACTGCTCCTCGTTCTCCACATGGGCTGAGGGCAGAGCAGGTGGAACATCAAGTCAGAACCGCCCACCCAGGGGGGTCAGAAACAGCCAGCCACAATCCCCCCTCAAGGGGGTCAGAAACAGCCAGTCAGAACCCCCCCCCCCCCATCAGCCCTTACACATTGCAGGAGCCCCTTGCTGCCCTTATCAGAGTACACTGAAAAGTCTTCAGGACAGGGTTTGAATGAGTGTTTAAGGTTTCTACTCGTCCTGCTACAGAGGTATACCACAACACGAGACAATTTTACACAGCCATGGTTGAGATCCAAAAAGAAAAAGAATACCGGGAACTCACACAAAAAAATTGTGCTCAGCACATCAGAGCATCTGAATACCACACAAGCCCACGTGAGCAACCAGACAGCTGAGGGAAGAAGCTAGTGTGCTCTCAGTATCACACGGCTCTCGGATCTTATCATCTCATCATTTCAACTTCTTTTCTCTCACCCTTATTGTGTGGAGCCAGCAGTCAGGGGTCAGGGGCTCTGGTTGTTATCACAGGCTCTTCAGTTACTCCCTCTGTTCATTGTTACCATGATACGAGACTAAATGTCCCTGATAGAGCCCAGTGGACACTGAAAACTATGTCCAAAAAAACTTCCAGAACTTCCTTGGGTCCAGGAAAACAGAACTAACGTAGCCTACATCCCACTTCCTGTGATCTCAGTGTTAGCATGAGAGAACTTTCCAAAGGCAAAGCCTGTCGCCCTCCAGCACTGGGAATGTTCTGGTGTTATTAACAATGAACTGTTCTCAGTTCTCCCCAGGACACAGTGTAATGCTCACACCCAAACATGGCATAAAGCACAGCACACTGCATGTGTGTGTATAGGTGCTATCAACACCTGCAGGACTTACGAGTACTGCTATGTGCACGCTACTTCTGCTTCATCTACATATAAGAAGAACGGCTTAGTAATAGGTAGAATTCTCCATCACCAGGTAGGATCAATGTCCTTTACAAGAGGTTTCCACTTCAAGTTAACACACCTTTGCTTATTCCTGAGAATTTACATTTACAGCACACACGCATTCACCCTGATGCTAATGGTCTCCAGGTTTTCCGTTCAGGCTGAATGATGCATTAGGTTTAGTGAGAATCACTGTCTGGGATTCACTTGCTCACTCCCTCCCTCCCTCCTTCACTCCCTCCCTCACTCATCCCCAAAAACTTCAGGGGACTGGGGGAGGACCATAAACTCGGCCATAAACCCAGTGGGGCTGGCCCTTTGAATCTGTCTGGGGTTAAAAAACTCAGAAGAAGGAATGAGTTAAGATTTCTTCTAAAATATACTCTCAAATAAGGGCAAGACGAGCCGCAGAAGCCATTCCTGTCAGATGAAGAACTGGGACGCTGCTCTGTTCCACAGAGGGGGAGGGGGGCAGTTGGAGAACATAGCGGGGGGGACGTCAGACGGCGAGTGAAAAAGCTAGTGGACTGTCTCACTTCAACACCTGCTTCTCTGCTCTGAGTCAGCGCATATCTCATTAAAAGCCCAGACACAACGGCAGGCACGTCGCTCTCCGCAGACTTCAGTCATGCGGACGCGCTCAGAACGAAAGCACGCGGGCGTCAGCGCTTTAAGTGCTCCAGCAGAACTTCAAAAAAATAATCCAAATGAAATTTAAAAAATTACAAATAAATAAATAAATACTTTTTTTCTGCAGAGAGCCCAGTGCAGGCACCGTGACACAGCAGCGGTGCGCAGAGCAGCTTTTCTTTTTCTGTGAACAAACCCCATTCACCCTCATCTTTCTATTTATTTGTATACAGCAGGAAAACATGGGTGTGTTCAGAGGAAAACAAAACAAAAAAAACTGAGCTAGCGAAATGGGGCAGATTGTGGTATTTCTGAGCCATCTCGAAACCCTTTAAACTAAAAAACGTCCCATTTTAGGATTAATATGGACGATGACCATCCCTCAGCTGGGAAAAAGAGCATCTTATATTATTAAAACATGCAAGCAAACCGTGCGTTGTGTACAGCTTCAACAGTGGCTGTTTGATCTGCAAACGCAGCAGTTGTCATGTTGACTGCCACTAAGCCCTTCTGCTCTAGGTTTACATCACGTACGAGGTCACTTGTGACCGAGGACAAACTGTTCCTTTCGTTCTACTAAAATGAACCAGGCGGAACGAGATTCAGCATTACACCTCACGACCAGCGAGCAACAAAACTCAACTTTTTTTTTATCTCGTTTATTAAAGCGCCCCTCAACGTCCGCCATTACACGCGGCTTTCCACAGCTCAAACTGAGCGCGTACCGAGGCACTGTTCCTCAGGGAGCGATGCTTGTGGCGGCTGTGCCGGAGCTTCCCGCACGTGCACGCTAGCCTCCGTTTCCTGGCACAGACGAGCCCGTTGCTTCTCGGAGGCTTAGCTGTCTTTAATTAAGCGATCGGAGCTCGGCGGCCGTATTGCCTTGGTCCAACATTCTTGCCTCAGTGTCTCTCTCTTTCTCTCATGTGCACGTGCGCACACAGACGCAGTAGCAAACATGCACACACAGCACAGCCCTGAGGAATTTACAGGCACGTTAAATAATCATTCGCATCAATTCATTTGCAGTAAGTGATGCACATTTCCTGGGCTCTACTTCCTTAACTAAACCTGAACTACCACAGGCACTAAACACTACCAGCACTAGCCATTAAATCACTCCTCACCCGGTGGGGGAGGTGTGCCTGTGTAAGTAATGTGGACACGACACCTGTTTGCACTGCACTCCAGAGGCCTGTGTTTAAAACAAACAACCCTGCCTCCAAGCCACAGTCCCAGCCAATTCCCCTCATGGCTTCCATATACAAAAATGATCCTTAGGGAGTTTCTCAGGAGGCAGGAGAAAGGAGCTTGGGCATAGCGCAGTGCAAAAGAGGGCCATAATGATGTGTGGGAGGGCCACTCTGCACAATGGGGCCCACGTCCTGTCAATATTCCCCTAAGAGACTACGTTTCCCAGAAGCACATGCAGCTTTCTGCAGAACCTTTGTGCATGTGGCTTCTGTCTCAGATCAAAAGCAGGTCAGCAAGCATCACCCTCATCGTCATCATCTACACCGGTCATGGTCAGGGCATTCTGGCTTACAAACTTCCATACAAGTAAGTGCGACTGACAATTTATATATATATTTTCAACTACTGTAGTATGCCTGTATGCCTATAAATAATATAATAATACACACACAACACACACACTAATCAACAAACTGAACAGTACAGTGGGAAAATAGAATAAAAGAAAATAAACTGCATTGTCCAAACGTACGATAGATGAAAATAAATCTGAGCGTTCAGAAGCAGAAGTGTCATGGCGTGCTGTGCCAGAAGCTTCACACTGCACATGTAAGCGATGTGTAGGGTTACCCAACACAGCGGAGACACGCTTTAGGGGAATTAAAGGAGCAGGTCTAGACTCCACTGTAAGCGATGTGTAGGGTTACCCAACACAGCGGAGACACGCTTTAGGGGAATTAAAGGAGCAGGTCTAGACTCCACTGTAAGCGATGTGTAGGGTTACCCAACACAGCGGAGACACGCTTTAGGGGAATTAAAGGAGCAGGTCTAGACTCCACTGTAAGCGATGTGTAGGGTTACCCAACACAGCGGAGACACGCTTTAGGGGAATTAAAGGAGCAGGTCTAGACTCCACAGAACATTCAGCAGCCGTCTGAAGTTGAGGTTTCGTCGTCTGCACTTTTGACCATTTTAATGCACTTACAGGGTCAGAAACCCCGTAAGAAAGCTGAGATTACTTAATAAATCAAAAAGGTTTGAGACAGTGTCATAAAGACAAATATAAGATCAAATTGGCGTGCATCCTGAACAACATGAATTCATGTTCATATGTTTAAAGTTTTTTGTTACCTGTATTAGCAATCGCAATCAGGCAATTGTGTAAAAATCGTGACAGGTCTAATATTATCTCAGATGCTAGGTGCCAACCGCCGACCCGTGTGGCTATCTGTGATTGGGCAGACACACTGGCCAGGTGTGCCCAGCAGGCCACACCCCACACAGGACAAACCCCGTGCAGGCCACACCCCACACAGGCCGCACCCCACGCAGGCCACACCCCACGCAGGCCACAAAATGGTGGTGCTCCCGTCTCTCTGTCTCTCTCCCTTACCCTCTCCTAGTCTCCTTTTCCGTCTAACACTAGCTGCTTCTGCATTGAATCATGATACTCCTGTGCTCAACAGCACTCTGACAGACTCTTTGGGCTGGTTCCTGCTGTCGCTTCTGGACTAGGAGCTGCTCTCATGTCCTCAACACCACTCAAGTCATTCACCTGCTTGCTAAGTAAATGAATCCAAGTCTGGACTGGACCTAATGGACTGGTTTGCCGGACATGGATAATGAACCATAGGGTTAATGTTGGGTTTATAAGATTTTCTTCGAAATTACCTTTTTTTTATGGAGAGTTAAGGTTCTTTTGGGTTTGGGAAATGGGCTTAATGTTTAGATTCCAGCAGCTCTGGGAATCCCTGGGCTGGAGTGACAGGTCTAAAACCACCTTCAGCTCTCCTGCTGAAGAAGAGAGAATCCAGAAAGTTCTCCTCACCTTACAGCTCCACTCCCAACGCCCTGGATCCTTCAAGAAACAGACGAGCCCACAGACAGCCTCCCAGATTCCCAGATGGAAAGAACATATGGTAGCTTGACCTACCTTCAGATGACCTGTAACCAGACATGACGCCAGGCACTCCTGACAGGGCAGTGAAGCCCACACTCCCACCATGATGAGGATGACTACTGCTCGCACAGCCAAAGTGACTCCCCACTCTCGAGATGAGCGTTTCCATGTCACGTCCTGGCAGAGGTTTGCTGGTCTACTGACCCAATGGCAGTTTTGAAGTTTCACGGGATGAAGCTTATACTAAACCAGCCCAGCGAAATAAAGCTTTCAGCTCAATGAAACAGCCTCCCTTTCATCTAATCTACTGCAGAGGTTTGGGAATGAGGCTAGAATTTATCATCTGCCAAACCCAATTAAGTCACAGCATTCTGCCTTTCAACTGAAGTGATAGTGACTCGATATTCCTTAAAGAGGCTACGACAAACAGCCAAGAGCAAGAAAAGCTCTCAGAGCAGCAGTGGAAAATTTTCCATTTTCTAAACGGATACAACAGCTTATGTTTCCTATCTAAACTATACCTATCTAAAAATATCTAAAAGCATTGAATAACATTTCAATTTCAGCATGATCAGAGTGACAGATGAAGGGTCATTTTCTGCAAACCCTGTAATCTGATTCAACATAATTTGAGTGAGATTCTGGGGTAACGCTACTTATTCCATGGGCCAGGACTTATTAAGGGTCGCTCCCCTGCGTCCCAAGACTCCTCCCTTTCTGCATGACCCATCGGTTATGGTTAAGCAAGCAGGGTGCCATAAGCCCTGATGAAAACGAGCCTTTCCTGCCACTCGGGCCGTGTCCATCATTCCCCACACGGAAAGCCCGCATCCTCCGGCCGCACAGCAGCATGACGCGTGGGAGTCCTGGCGTGTTAGGACACGCCCACCCACAGTCCTGCGGGGCTGTCAGACTCCACGTCTTCGGGCAGAGTCTGATAACCAGGGCCGGATATACACAGACTGTCTGGACAGGGTCGGGAACGATGGCGCAGGCCTATCTGGAGCCAGTTTTAAACAGCTTTGAGGAGCCTCTCCTGAGCTGGCCAGTTCCTCTCCCTCGTTTCAGCCCATGGAGCAGGCAAACTGCACCCACCCTGATAATTATGCCCAGTAAAATGGACCAGGCTCGCACCCAAATCGCTCAGGTCTGCATTTAGAAGCGTCTTGGGTTATTTCAGCAGGAAGTGGACAGCCAGTACAAAGTCCTCTTTTAGCAGGGCCACAGTTTTTGAACTGATGCTTATTTTCCTCTAAATCATTACTCAACAGGCTCTCATCTTGCATTTGTTCTAAAGCAACAGTTCAAATAGTTGCTTTAAGTCCAAAAAGCATCTTAGCTACAGTGGTCAGAAACCTAATCTGACTATAAAGGATTTCTGTGCTTTGTGAGTAAAGCTTTAAGCAGAACCATCGGATATGAAAATACTGCAGGAATGTTAATGACACCAAACCTAAGGCCTGGCTCCACAGTGGGACACCAACACACTAGTGACATTCAGACAAGTGAAGACTTACAGCATGGCTCCGGGTTTTTTTTTTTCCTTTTTTTATTTTTTTACCCAATCACATGAGGTTCCTCTGTCTCGTCTGAGTCAAAGGGACAGTGCAATCTCCAAAGAAGAGCAAATGAGTAATGACATGACAGCAGCTCTGGGAATCCCAACTGCAGGGCACAAAAGTGTGAGACACACACAGGTGGAGGGCGGGGTCAGGCCTCAACAGTGTACGTAGTGTTGGTGGAAAAGCACTGAAGGGACTTGGGAGAACTCCTCCCTCTCCAGGAGCGCTCACACAGCTGTAACAAACAGCACTGACACATCACCAGCTAATTCAGCACTAGTACAGTAAGAGTACAAGTAGAGTCGAGTTTTTTCGTGTGTGTATATACACACAGCACATATGTACTTACCACACAGAGTTGTGACAGACCTCAAGAGCATCATGGAGGGTACGATGCAGCTAAATCCAGACTTGCGTGTTCAGACATCATTAGAAGCCTTACTATCACCGTGAGGCGCAGAGTGAGGGGAAGTCATTCCTACACGTTTCTCGCTCTCTCTCTCATGTTTCTCTATGGTTCCACAGACCATATGAGGAGCAGATGGAGCTGAAAGGATCTTAAAGCCTTCTCACGCCAGCTCTCTGCATCACACGCACGCACAGCCCACACCCCCAACTCTCCCTGAAGAGCACACCTGTCAAACAGAACTCCGCTGCTCCCCAAGCCAGCCGTACCCGGCCAGGGTCACGTTTATGTGGCCACGCGCGCACGTGCACTCAAAGTGTTAGCAGCAGAGCGAGAAGAACCCAGGGAACGTGCCACAGCAATATGAGAACGACTAGAATGACTAGAAACCCCACGGGTGTTGTGAAGGAGGCTGGTGACACTCACCTAGACCAGAGGTGTAAATGGCCTTTACCGACTTCTTCATTTTATACAGGACACTGCGATCCACATCCAGGGCCTACGGAGTGGAAGAGAGAGAGAGGGGGGGGAGAGGGAAAGAGAGAGAGGGAAAATTTATGAAAAAGATAATATATACAGACAAAGGACTTTCCAAGATATGAGGCTACTGTGTGTATCTGTCTGTCCTGTCCATCTCTCCGTGTCTGTAATGGACAGGCTGCTTCTGGGTAATTCATTAATCAGCAGGCTGTCACTACGACACTGCAGCCTTGGCCTTCCCACTGGGGCAGAGAGAGCAGTGAGGCCTGTTCACATGAAGCCCCACCAGTGCAGACTGTGACTGCATTAACGCCGCCCCTGGGCATCCGCTCAACATATTCAGCATTGCCGCTTGTAGGATTCCGAAGGGCATCGTGGCATCAGCTTCCCAGCAAGCTGCTCGTTCCAAGCAGTGTTGTTTTGCCCATCTCATTACAGGGCTGCACGATTTCTCATTTGTTAATCATTATCGCAATATCTGCCTTTCAGCATTTCACTTCATTTTAAACTATTTTTCTTGATTTTTAATTTTCTTGATTTAAATTTCTTTATTTGATCTTTTTAATCAACTAGAAGGTTTTATCATTTAAGATTTTAATTATTGTGTTCAAATGAACGATGGGTTATTAATTTATATTATTTCTAAATGATCATTTCTAAACTATGAAATGCCTTGTGTATAATACATGCTATATAAATTAACTTGCTGTGTCTTTACAAAAAGGCTGCTATGCAAATGAGCCCCCTAACAAATAAGTTCCTTAAATTCACCGTGAGCACACATATCCTCACAAAAAAGAGCTTCCAGTGACTCAACAAACATACCTCGTGCTGCTCAGCAATCCGAGGGAAATGATGCAGGCCAGCCTTTAACTACACCCCATCACATCCCATTACTGTCCTTACTGCACTCAGACAGCAAGCAGTCACACACACACACACCACTCAGCACCTAACACAGTCTCCACACACACATACACACACACTGTCCTACAGTCCCTCACACAGTTCCGCGTATTCCTCCAAACACCATATTCCTGTGCGAACTTCCACGCCCACAGCCACAAAACCAGGCACCCCTATTCCAGCCTTTGCTAATCCACCCTAATCCAGCCTTCACTAATCCACCCTAATCCAGCCTTCACTGGTCAGCCTCCCAAATATTAACCTAAACATGTCACCATGAAGCTGCGAGTCTCATGCCTGCTTTATTCTGCACGGTACCTCGTTTGAGGAGAGCGAGTGAGCATGGACAACGATGTGCAGGGCAGAGGTGGATCCAGAGAACCCAACCCAGAGCCCAGCAGAGAGAGAGAGCTTTCTGTGAAGTGCCACTATAAACAACAGCCCAGAGATGATAGAGAGAGAGAATGCCACATATACACTACTGTGCAAAAGGATTAGGCAGACAGAATGTTGCAATGTAAGAATGCTTTCAAAAATTGAAGTGATAATTGTTTATTTCTGTCAATAAACAAAATGCAAAGTGAATGAGTAAAAGAGAACTCTAGATCAAGTTAATATTTGGTGTGAACTCCCTTTGCCTTGAGAACAGCATCAGTTCTCTGTACACTTGTCTGGGATTATGTAGGATTATAGTCAGGTGTATGATTAACCAATTATACCAAAGAGGTGATAATGATCATTTTTCCTAAGAAGCTTGAGACACAGTCATTAGCTGAAACAGAAACAGCTTTGTAGGCGGCTTAAAACTGAGTGAGGAACAGCCAAACTCTGCAACAACGGTGAGGGTGTGGAACACAGTTTCATGTCACAGGTCACGCACCATGGCGTGCACAAAACCAGGACCTGAGGTTCCTGCACCAGCAACGTCTCTCCCAGGCAAAGATTTCAAAGCAGACTGGAGTTTCAAGATGTGCTGCGCAAGCTCTTTGGAAGAAGCACAAAGAAACAGGCAACGTTGAGGCCTGCAGTGATGGGCCAGGGAAGCATAGTGCAGCAGATGAAAGACACATCATGCCAACTTCCCATCGAAATCAGATGATGTCCAACTACGCCTTCAGCCCAGAGCTGGCAGGAAGCAGTGGGACCCAGTACACCTGTCTACTGGTCGGAGAAGGCTGAGAAGCCTTCATGGAAGAATTGTTGACCAAAAAGTCAAACCTTCGCCATGGACACAAGGCCAACACTTCTATCTTCATGAGGATGAGAGGGGTCGCATTACCCTGGGGATCAACGTTGCACGGTCTGCTGGAATAAAATCAGCCCATCTGGCTGTACCGTACATTGCAACAATATCACTGTCTCTCAATACACACACACATTCTGCAACACATTCTGTTTCCAAGCCTTGGTGAGAAAGTGATGACAAAGGTAAATGTAAAGTTTCTAATAAAAGCTACAGCACAGCTGTGTGTAGAAGAGGCTCCCTGCCAGCTGAGGACGCAAAGCCTCAAGGAGCATCACACTCAGGGTGAGTGCTGGGAGACAGAATAAAGTGATCAT
Source organism: Brachyhypopomus occidentalis (assembly GCA_020368025.1). Taxonomy (NCBI): domain Eukaryota; kingdom Metazoa; phylum Chordata; class Actinopteri; order Gymnotiformes; family Hypopomidae; genus Brachyhypopomus; species Brachyhypopomus occidentalis. The sequence continues at coordinate 8,502,934 of JAGXOD010000002.1, read as the reverse complement.
CAGAGCCGTCTGCCTGTAACCCGACACTGTACTGCAGCCCTTACGCAGCATCATCTTACACCTCCACACTGTACCCACTCAGGCACTTGGAGGGCTACCCGATCACCCCCACCCCCTCACATCCATTTGTCTTCCGAGCAAGACAGGCTAAAAGCTTCATCAGATGATCAATGGTGAGAAGTTTCTCCACTAAGTCTGGACGAGTCGACACAGAACCCACCCTAAAGCTGCCCCGTCTCATCTTTTACATGAGGACTGTGCCCTAAAATATTACACAGGCGAATTCTTTAAATGTAGATGTACTAATGTATGAAGGGTACGTATGTTACACTATGTTACCCACTGGTGAGAATCAAGTGGTTATCTCCACCTCCTCTTCAGCACTGGAAATAATATTGTCAAATTACGAGCCGCTGAATCAATCATGACTCTAGATGTTTTCAGTAGCACGACCTCCACCAACATGACTAATAATCTACTTTGCCACACTTGTAAGTCATCACGTGTCAGTTGTATGCTGAGGCAGACAGGATGGACTGACGTTAGCACTTAACAGGTTACTACTGCATGATCTCTACAGCTCTTAAAGTAGACACTTCTGTCTGGTGTGCTCACAGTCTCCATAGTGATGTGATTGAGATGATCTTTGGAGCCAGTGGGCTGTGGAGCAAAGCCAGGGATCTCCACACGACGCGCTCACCCTGGAAACCTGCACTGAGAGCACACCAGAAGAAAAGTCTCACCTGGCAAAACTCGCTAAGGACTACACATGCACAGAAGGAGAAGAGAGAAAGAGGGAGATTTACTGTTATGAATTATTTGGTTTCAACTCATTTATTGTCATTTATTGTCACAAGTATTTACTTTTATTATTTTGTTACTTCCTAAAACATTGTAAAACCATGATTGTTATTTCCAAATAGCATGTTCAGCTCCAAATTCTATTTGCTTTGGCTAACTGTACCTGATACAGTAGTGCCAATAAAGCTACCTTGAACTGAACTGGGCCAGAGACTCACAGACAGAGAGAGAGAAAAAGAATGAGAGAGGCTGAGGGAGACAGAGAGAGAGAGAGAAACAGAGAGAAAGACAGACAGAGAGGGAGACAGAGATAGAGACAGGAGGATAAGAGTGAGGGCCAAGGGACCCATGAGCTAGGTCTCCCACCCTGCAGAGAGGGATTAAGCAGACATGATTAATATCCATCAGGCGTGTCAAGTCAGGTCAAAATCAGTCAGGAGCCAGACAATAGCTTAGAGGGCTGCCTCTCGGTTTCTTTCTTCCTCCCACACACATACACACTGGCATTCTTCCTGGGAAGGGGGGCTTTCGTACGCTCTTTATGCTCAGGTTGTGGGTTTTTAATGTGTGTGTGTGTTTCTTCTGTGGTCACACAATGAAAGCAGATTCCCACCCACCTCGTTCTAAAAACTTCCCACACCTAGAGTGAAGGAGGAGAACTGCCCTGTTGAGCCAGCGAATTACATTCCCAGGGTTGGCCACCAGTTCACCCCGTGTTGAGTGTGGCCCTCGTAGTGGGGATTTAGGCAAAAAAATTATCAAACAGGAACAATGTCCGATTATCTTGTATGACCAGAGAACAAATACACACTGCAGACAAAAAATGCAGATTTCGAAGTATTCTGACTTTTGATTGCTTGGAAGAAGCTGACCTCTGGTGACAGGCTAGACTTGGATGAGTATATGAAGGTCATGCATGTGTGACGTCAGGTGCCATCTGTGCTGTTGCTGCCCAGAGAGACCAGCATCACAGAGGTGACCATCCGACAGAGGTCACGGTGTCACCCCACACCTCCACGTGAACAGGCTTCCTGTGCTGATAATTCACTATTCTATGACCACATGTCATTTATTGCCTGGCAGATGTTGGCACACATCAAACTGGACACACGGCACCTGACATGCGCACCGTGAAAATCACCACAATGTTGGAACGTTTGCACCTTTAAATAGTATGCGCATTGTTTTAATTTGGGGGATTTACAAATACATCTCTACTTCTGTAGAAAGAAGCATTTCCCCATAGCCATCACTACACATGCCAGCAGACATCCTGTCTGCGGGGCTGCTAGCATCCTGCTTCAACCTCTGGTCAGCCGTAGTGAAACCAGCCAACCACAACTAGCCCAGCAGCTCTGAAACAGCTAAAGGAAGTCGCACATGTGCCGTCTTGCGCTGCCTATGGTGGCGTTGGACCGCCCAGAGATTTGACAGCCGCACACCATTCTACGCACTGCCTCGCAATTTTCATTTACACGTTTCTATTTAACATGTCAGGGGCAAATTCCACACGATCACTGCCGACCCACTGAAGTGTCAGGCCTGGTCTTGCATTCGTTATTCTCCGAGTATGACGAAAACAGAGCCCAGGGGCCTCTGGCCGTGGGGGGGGGGGGGTTTGGGGTCTGAGATAGCCCAGCCTCCATTGTTCGCAGCTATCAGATGACATCATGTCTAGCACGGGTCTCCCCGCCCCTTCGGATCACGCCAAGGAAATGGAGCGGCCGTGCCAGCTGGAAATATTTTGGATGCTTTTCCTTCCCCCTCAGACCACGCGACGGCCCAAAGGCGGAGCCGCTCCCTTTGAACCTGGGTAGGGTTGGTGGGCGGGGTTGAAGGTTTGGGGGGCGGGGTTCTCACGTGCCTGGCCTCTGACTCGTCCCACCACTCATCCTCAGAGCAACACGTGGCCATTCCCTCTGCCCACAACAACAACTAGCCGAGGGGCGACGTCGAGCGCGATGTCGAATGTCGTTGAACCGCGCACAAGAAATGTAGCCCAAAATGTAATTACCCATTGCAGCACAGGCAGAGAGAGACAGAGCTAATTACCATTTAAGGTTCAGCGAGCCGGGCAGATGTTCTGCTTGGGTGGAGAACTTTCCCCGCAGCGTGAGAAAGCAGCAGCTGTGGAGCGTGAGAGCTGTCCAGAGCTGCAACAGCCTCCAGGGCTGAGGACCACAAGCTCGCCCCGGAGTCACGGCTCCACACCCGGCAGGAGGCAAGAAGGGAAGCCCTGTGCAGATCAGAGCCGCCAGCCTCCAGCAGGGAGGGCGAACTGGACAGCAGGGGACAGGGCGGCAGGGTGGACAGGGTGTGTGTCGCACCTCCAGGCAGTAGAGCAGGGGAGGACTCGTTAGCTCGGCATGCTGGGATCCTGGGGCCTCTTCGGCCGCTCCACGAACGGGAACGTCCACCGGCTGGGCTTGCTTGCAAAGCACAAATGTGTTTGATTTTTGATCACCCGCATCAGAACAGCCAGTTTAATAAGACGAGTGCTTTAACGATGTGAGGTGCAGCTCAGTGTCTCCCTCTGGTTGGCCGAACGATCGTCTACACAACCAGAGACACAGACGTTCTCACCTGTTGTAAAAGGGTTGCTGTAATGGAGCTCAGCTGCTATAATGCAGCGTAAAGTGGAATTTAATGGCAAAATGCAGCTTACATTAGGGATGCTCATTCCAATTATTTTTGCTGACCAATAGCCAACACTCATTAGCCGATAATTAACTGATAATTAACCAATCATTAAGGAATCATTATCCGTTAACCGTCCAAATTAAAATGTATTATTCAGAATGGACAGGTGTCCGTGTCTCATTATAAACAAAACCAGTATGGCTTTTTATTTCCATAAGAATGGGGTTATTTTTACATGTTGAACAGCATCAACAACAGAACAGAAGAGAACAAAGCTTACATTGAACCCAGCGGCACCGAGTGTGCTGGTCAGAACCCGCAGAATTGCTAAGATCTCCCACGTAGGAAAATATTGCATAACTTATTCAAATAAATAGTTACTACATTTCAGACATGCACGTTTTCACATGCTCCCAAGAACTGCTATATATATATATTTTTACTATTCAGCAAATGTTGAATATCTGTATTTTCCTGCTGATTGACTGATTATTAACTGTTTAACAGTGTTGATTGGTCAAATTCCCTATTGTCAGTTAATGGTTAAACAGCTGACATTTCTCATCCACTTCAACATAGCAAAGAATGGTATCGCCTCAGATGTGGAGTGTGCATGTGTGTGTGTGCATGTGTGTGTGTATGGTCCATTACCATGATTGCTAAAACCTACCCACCCATTCACTCTGGGGCCACACCTCCCATCAGGTTGATTGAATTGACAGGAGAGGTCTATTTGGATCTAATACTCTCTCTCTCTCTCTCTCTCACACACACACACACACAAACACACACACACGAAATGCCACGATTTCCATAAGTCCAGACCCGGCTGTCAACACCAGGTACGCTCGACAGGGCAGCGACAAAGGATCCGCCCTCATGCATCCATACATCCTGCTAATCCCACTCACACAACACCCACAGCAGGAAGACCTTCCATGTAACCGGTAAACAGCCCACCATCTCCTAGGAAGAAAATCTCTTGCGTAGTGGAAACTGGCCAACAACGATGCCAAGGGGGTCTAGCTCACTGTAACCCATTTAAACACACTGCACAGCACGCACAGGTTCACTCCTGCAGTTGGCTGATGGCGGCTGGCCTGGAAGACAAACGCAGCTCGGCTGTACCGAGCGACTGTAAAAGTCAGGCGACTTACAAAGCCAACGGATCTCAAAGGGAGCAAATGTCTGTTGTTGTTTTTTTTCTTTTTATCACACCCTGAGCTCATCTGCGTTTTAAAAGAAAATGTATTTCTTTTTTGGAAGCCATGACCTCAGCCGTAGCTGGCTTAGGCCTAGCAGGACCAGCCCAGCCGCTGAGACTAATGTGTGGTGGGAAATGCAGGGAGAGCGTGTCTTCTGCTGCTGGTCACAGATGCCCACTAAGGCTGTGGATATGATGCAATTATGGCGACATTGCCACAGCCGTGGGGGTTTGGGTGTTCCAGTGGCCCACTCACGTGCTACATCTGCTCGTGCGTGTGCTGCAAAGGACACGCAGAGGTGCTGCGCGGGAGTGTGTGGACACATGCGGGGGAAGGGCAGAAACTGCTCCTCTGGTCCGTCACGGGAGCGATGCGAGATCGGGCCAACGTGAGGTACGAGAACGTGACCTTCCCTCAGGCCTGATGTTCACGTAGTGCTTTTAGTTGAGTTCAAATCTGTCCCTCCACCCCTCCCACACTCCTAACTTCCTGTCACTTTCTCGCTCATATATGTGCACACTTATATGTCTTTAAAACATCACTAACGTCCGAGGACAGAGACGGCCACAGACTGGAACTCACTGGCCTGTGTTTCTGTGGAGCTCTGACGGTAAATCTCAACAAAGACACCATTGTCTGACCCGAGAGAGAGAGAGAGCGAAAGAGAGAGAGCCAGAGAGCGAAAGAGAGAGCAAGAGAGCGAAAGAGAGAGCGAGAGAGCAGCAGAAAACACATGCATCGGATTGGAGCTCTTCTGTGGAAACTATTCCAGTACATCTGCGCAGTGCGCATAGTGAAGCAATTAAGCATCTGAGGAGGAGCTTGGTGAAGGTGACACCCCCTCGGGTGCTTCCCGCCACTCACGACATGGTTTTACATCGATGGCCAGTTCCATTTGGGATGAAGAGAGACTTAACTGTCAGGGAGACCTTTAGCCCTCCAAGAGCCACATCAAAGGGAAACGTCTCTTTCATGTCCTGACGGCTCCTTACACTGTAACGCCAACATGCATGAGCACGTCAGCGAGGGAAACTGAACGTGAAGGTCAGCAAACATGCCTCTTTGGGAAGGTTTTTAGATCATTTTCATCCCACTTTCACTGAGTAATTCCCTTAAAACTTGACATTTATGACTGTGGCTTTAGGAGGCGTGGCTAAACAAAAACTTTAAAGATGTGCGCATGCCAAAGTTCAGGGTGTGACAGGAACAATCAGGTACTATCAGCCACGTGGACAAACACCACACCGGTGCAGCTGGTTAAGACAGTTCCCGTTGAATCTGATATGATATGACTCAACCATTGAACATCTGAAATGTGCGTGCCTATTCCCATAAACTGGACACAGCGTCTGTCAGACGCATTGAAAGCCATGATGCGAGGCAGGGACAGGAGCGTTATCAGAACAAGCAGCCATTCAAGAGTGTGCACTAGTCTTGCACGACTGTGGCTTGAAGTTTGTAAACAGCAGGGGGGGTGATGAAAACACACTCAGTGAGGAAATGAAGACCAAATGTGCTTGGATGAGAGCACTCAGGCATATAAACCACAGCTCTCAGAACCTCCCAGCCCCGCCTCCTTAACCCCCCCCCAGTAAATCATCAACAAATCCAAGAGTAAATGTGCACTGGCAAATTCCCAAAACAAGACATAGTAAACAGAGCTCCAGGGCCTCCTCTCAGACTCACGCCAAGGATCCCTTATTTTGACTAGAAAGAACAACTGTCACATCCACATTAAAATTGTGCCATTTATCATGATATATTGGCACACCCACAGACACTGCAGTGTAAGAGGTTTGAGGAGGCACTGCAGCACTGCAAAAACGAGTCTGTGTGGTGGGGGTGGGGCTACCCCTCAAACACATCAGCCCCTCTCCACTCCCCTTACCTGGGAAGGTTCCTAGGGAAATAGAGAGGACGTCTGGTAGCCAGGCCCGTGGCTGCGAGCGGTCGCCTCCGAGCTCTTCTGAAGCACCACGCGCAGCCGCCGGCCCTTTGAAGTCGCGCGGGAGTCGGACGGCCACCGCACGCCCTAGAGAATCTGCTTTCAAGGGGCCCAGGGAGGAGCACAGGGGCTGGGGGCTCAACACCCGCCAGGCAACTGCAGACTCACCGCTTCCATAAAAAATTCAGAAGCTTTTTTTAAAAATAGCCCTGCTGCCAAACTGCAGTGGGGAGACCAGCCAAACCCAGGGACATGCAGGTGATGGGTGCGCTATTTTCTACAACACTGAGACGAACTCGCATCTGCTTTCCTGTTGGAGGGAAGAGGGGGAGGGGGGGGGGGGGGGGCCAGGCTGATAAAACCATGAAGTCAAGGATAAGCCAAAGCATATGGAACATCTGCTCATGCCATTTGTCTGTAAGACAGCGAAATGCATTCAGCCTGCCGCCAGTCGTGCAGGTGAAGCACCTGTGCCAACACGGCTGATACTGCAGCTGAGGAACACAAGGAAATCATCAGCCAATCCAAGCCCAAAAAAACAAAAAAAATACAGCAAACACAAGTACTGACATAACTGAAAAACGTATGAAAAGGCCTGTGTCGCATTGTATGCATTTCTGCAAGTCACCAGCCCAAGAACGACCCTTTCCTTAAACATAGCAAACCAGTCCTGTCTGGAAGGCCTGCCACAGCCCTAAGTCACATCTCAGTGACCTTTCCCTGACCTCGCCATTTTGCACCCGTAAGCCAAAGTGACAGGAGAACATGATTATAAGGCACCTGTGGGACCTACATTCTCCACAGGCGCTGCAGCTACTTCACTAATGAAGAGGCACTGCCTGACACCTCCCACGACCCAGCAACTCCTCAATGGTCATCTGTGACAAACCCCAACCCATCAGATGTCTTCCCTGCCCCTTTTTAACATTAGGTCAATTGAACTCCTGACCCCTCCCAGATCAATATCCAGTATGCCCACAAATTCATAGGATTTCCACAGTCCCACAGTTCCAGTGGGTTCTTTAGTGTCAGCAGAGGCCTTGTATCCTATAGCGTGTAGTCAGGGGAGTCCGTCTGTGAGCAAACCTTTGGGGCTTGGACCACGACCTCTCCCTCTCTGCAGCTGAAGACATGTCAGGAGAATACAGCTGTTTAACAACACGTACAACAGAGTTTAACACTCAAGTCATGTCTTCAAACACACAGCACGGAGGAATTAAAACCATTCCCGTGGTTTCACTGAAGAGCACCCCCCAGGAGACCTGTACAAGTCAGAAAGGACAGACTGTGCTCAAAACAGCCTTTCAGTCAGGCTTCAGCGAGAATGATGGGTGGGGGGAGGACACACGGCAGGTTCCCTGGTTCCCACCATGTCCGTCTTGGCAACAGAGGTCACGATACTCTCAGACTCAGAAGTGCTTAGCCATTCTTCAAGCCCCGGTCGTCTGTGCTCATTAAAACTTTCCCCCGCTACCACCTGTTCCAGGGAGCAGCTGCTCCGTCAGCTCCTGTGGCTTGCTGCAGGGTGTGGGGCCTGGAATGACCCCGGGAAGTGGGGGGGGCTGGGAGTGTCACAGGCCGTGTTCCCCACCTGAACAGCCAGCGACCTGTGTGTTGAGGTTGCTGAGGACCAGGGCTCAACTGGAACCCTAAGCCCCTAGAAACAACCATGGCAGTTACATCAGGAGTTCAGTCCCGATGAATCGGCAAACACTTTATCACAAATGTTTATTCGGCCAATACACTGTGTAGATGCTCACTTAGAGATTATAGCCCACCTCCTGCCCATGAAATACAAGGTCAGCAGTGGTCCTGTGGTCAGGAACCGACTAGTAATTAATGTTGTAGGGTATGCCTAAAACACTGTGCGTGCCAGCTGCCAGTCAACTATGAATGACCCTTACGAGACAGACGGACCTCATAAAGTGACCAGGGAGTGCAGGTGTGAAGCAGGCAATCCCTCATAAAGTGGGTGGTGCACGGCTGCTAGCTTCCTGTCTCGCAGCAGAGCGCCACAGTTGGTGTGAGCAGCTGATAAGGCACATCCACAAGCCCGCCGGCCCGCTGTCGACATGAAGACGCCGGGATCCCACCACCTCGTGACGGGCAGAGCAGTGGCGGTCGCAGCAGCAGCAGAAGAGCGGCAAATGAACGAAGGTGACTTTGAGATACATCACTCCCTTTAACGTCCTTTAAGGAGGGGGGGGTTGTAGATTGAGTCTACATGTGAAAACCCTCTATGGAGGTATGAAAGCTGTACGTTTGACCCCGTGTTCCAGGGCCGCAGATGCATGCTGACTCCTCCCTGGTCTGTTCTGCTCCACTGGTAATCTGAAGCATATTCTTGTAGACCTTTGCGGACAAGAGAAAGAAAAGCTTATTGTAATTCTAGCAGAGCGCTTGCCCGGACAGTAGCCATAAACACTTCGACTGGCTGGGGGGGGGCAGCCAGGAGGACTGCCGTACGCATCATTCCTAGACGATCTTTAATAAAAGTCCTCCTGCATTAAAATAAAAATTAATTCATAAATAATAAATAAATATAGCTGTTGACCACCTTGAGCACCTGCCACCTCAGACGATTGTGGGATGTGGGGGAGCATTATCTTACCAGAGCTTCTCACTGCACTGCTGCAAAGGGCTGCTTTATAAATCATGTTAGGCAGAGATGCCTATTGATCCAGAGGCCACTTAACCCTAATTCACCTTGCAACAAGACAAGGACGCCTGCCATGCCTAAAGAGCGCCGGACAGCCTCCCAGACTGGACCTTCTACTCGACAGCCTCACAGGCTGGACCCTCTGGTGGACGGCATGATCAAGAGTATAGCCGCACTGTTCTTCCTGAAGACCCAGTACACACACAGAGAACGAGAGGAGGAAAAACAAAGACTAGCAGCAATGCAGCGTTACAAGAGAGCGTCTGTTCATTCAAGTCCCAGTCATTTGCACAGGCTCCGGAAAACCGACTTTAGAATGAGACAATTCTGAAACCAGACCTAGAGTATGTCTCAGCCAACGCTCATCCTCACAGACAAGCCAAAACCTTCATCGGACATTCATTTGGGAGATGACTAAAAGCCCCCCTGTTGGGAATGCATTTTACAACATCAAACCTCTAATAACCCGTCAACTGGTGCAGACATGTTATAAAAGTAAACACTTAAGTGCATTAGGGCCTTTTAGTATAAATGGTTTAGGGGCTTAGATTCAGTGCAGGGGGACAGAAAGAGAGAGAGAGAGGGAGAGAGAGTGAACAAGAATGAAAGAAGCAGATAGGACCTTTGAGGCTAAAAGAAACTTAGTTTTAAATGACAAAAGAGAAGGGACCCACTGATCCTAACAGCTAGTGCAGGATTTACTCATGCGTGTCCCATTATGCAAGCTCCTGGGATTCCAGGCATCTACGTCTGCACAATATGCGGAAGCATTCCCCATGTCCTTAATGGGATACCGCATAAGTGGAGCTGCAGAGCACTGCGCCCTCCTACGACATGGCCGGTCTCGTCCATTCCAGAGCGGGGTCACAGGGACACTTTGGAAGGGAACAGAAACGAGTGCTTAAGTGAAGGTCCAAACCAGCTGGTCTTTGCTTCAGTTTGCATTTATGCCCCTCACGTCCAGGCCCACAGCACAAGAAAATGTACAAAAAAAAAAACCCACAGCGTATGGGAGGAGGAAAGGCATAAACAATCGTTTCACCCCAGGCCGGACTTCCTGAGGGCCTCAGTGGAAAACCACAGCAAATAGCAAACTTGGTTTTTGGCTTAATTTATTTATTTATATGTCTCTTGAGTGTATTTTCCAACATCAGGTACTATGGGAAAGCAACTTTGATGGTTCCACAAAAAACAAACGCATAACATGATGGAACATGCACATGTCAAGATTTAACTACAAGAGCTTTAAAATAATTTAATTTAAATAATTAAATAACTATTGAATAAGCTTCATGCCGATGTACATGACCATCTAAAGACCAACACTGGTGTAACAACTCTTTACAGGCATGGTTCAGTATGGCTTGCATTTAGAACTGAAACACCTGTCCAAACATGAGGCTATGGTCCTATTTCTGCTCAGCAAAATCAAACAAAGACACAACCAATGGAAATTGTGAACGGGAAGAATTAGCAAGATTCTGAATTAGGAGCACATGCAGTCATTCATAAGACAACTGGGGCAGGTGGACTCCAAACATCCATCAACTGTCAGCCCAGTGGAGCACCTGACATATACTGCCTGCTATACAATAAGCACTCGGGGTTTTTAGCAGCTTCACGCCAAGTCGCCTTCTCATCCTCCTCAGACAAAGTACCAATGTCTGCATCCGCACCTGATGGAGAGCCACCAGGAAGTCACATACACGACGGAGCAGTGAAAGTCTTACAATAATAGTACAGCTGACTGGGCTGAGAATCGCTATTTTTATCCTTTGACAGGGCGAGGCTTCGCTCATTAGCTCGCTCCAGCGCGAAGTGACTTTATTCAAAGCAAAACCGCACATCTCGAGGCGAAGGTGGAGCGAGCTAACGGTTTGACCTGTGTGGGATTAAAATTTAGCGCAAGGACTCTACGAAAGGACCTTTCCTTTGTGCAATAGCTTAGTACCATCATTTCTAAAGAAATAAAAGAGTATCAGCGATTTTGTTCAACAACTCTGAAGTTCCAAGAGTAAGTGCGGTTATGAAATTTTTAATACTGATGCCTAAATTCTTTGACATTTTCGTCAGTGTAGCTTAAAAAGTGTAGACCGCTGCTTAGGGAGTATTTTTAACGCCGCGGAACTCACCTCCTCCATGGCCGTAACGGTATTCCTACAGTGAGACATTCGTGTGGTAAAGTTTGAGGCAGTAGGAGATTTATAATCTTCATTTGTCTCGGCCACGAACTCCGCCACGGTAATCTGGTCCGGCATTTTATTCCTTTTGTTTAAAACCCCCAGATAAATCCCACAGCTGTGATCTTTAAAAAAAAAGATATTCAGAAATCCGGACAAAGCTCACGAAATAAAAAGACGAGCGTCCTGCAGCGCAATCATTGCTAAACAATGTACTCTATCGAAATATCAACTTGAATCGGAACATCAGTGGAAAATGAGTGAAGTGCTGATGGCAGCGCACGACGGTATGTTTCTCCTGCGGTAGCAGTTGCGGCTTTTTCCCTTGTCCGTCCAATTCTAGAGCAAAACACCCGGGTTGTCAGATGGTGAACCGAGCCAACGACGATTCCCTCATTCGTGCACACAAAGTTGCCTTCTCTAGCGCACTGTAATTGTCGCTGTGTGTGGATCGAGAGCCACTCTTACAGTTCACCAGCCAATTCAATGAAAGCCCAGAAAATTGACAAAGTAAAGGTGGAGGCGCATCAATGGAACAGCACTAACCAATAGGAAAAAACAGCAGCGAGTTTCCACCCAATCAGCGTTACCGCGGGGCGTGTTTTATTTTAAGGTGGCGACATTGAAAGGATATCCCAGGCGCCCGCAAACAAAAAAATTAGATATCCATTATTTCAGAAGACAGAGCATCATGCATAATTTTTTGCTATTCCTACAGACAAATATATATATAGATATCTATAGATAGATGATGTTAAAAATCACCCACTAAATATACATTTCTCCTTTTTTTATTCAACGGCTGTATGATTTCACTGAATGTAAAAACGGATTTAAAAGCTAGAGAATATCACACTCAGTTTTTGTCATATGTTAGATGTGTGTCAGAGGCGCTAACCAAATTCCAGTCATACCCCTGACCCCTGAGAGAATGGTATTATATTCTTGCCTCCACACCTCTGGCCTGTATTCACACTTTCTGCAGGTGAGATGAGACCTGTTATGTGCAATGCATGTATATAGATAAAAAAACGTTTGGAAATCGCTGACTGCAGCCTTGTCTCTGCTTCCTTAAAACTGCAGCTCACATTGGTGATCTGAACCAATATGAGCTGTGATTTCTTGGGTTACACCAGGGACTAATGGTTCTCCAGTCTAAATGGGTGGATCTTGTTACAGGAGAGAGGCCTTCAGAACAAAAGACTCATTAAAATATCAATCGTAAGAGAATGTTAACCTGTTCCGGGCCTCTTCCAGACTATAACCATGAATATCAACATTACCATTTAAAGAGAGAGAAACAGCTGTTTTGAGAGCTGTTTCTGTTGCTTAAGTAGATCACTCCAAAACAGTTTTGCATATTACATTTTTTCAATTTGGGATCCCCCAGTTTGGATCATGACAGCACGTATCAAAACGCTCAGTGGTTTTGTAGTCTCCCATGGCGGCTCCAGTCTTTTCAGGGGGGTGAGGGAGCCAGACTATAAGAAGCAATTCGACGTGTCTCTGGTGGGCCACTTGTGTTTTTCCTGTTCTTTGTGCTATGAAAACCCAGCCTGTTCTTCTCTAGCCACTGTTATAAATAGCGAGGCAGTGGCAGTGGCTCCAGATCCTGAACCCGCTGCCATGCTGGTCCCCTCTTGGAGGCCCTGAACGGATTCTCCTCAGCCGCCAGCTTTCAAGACGGCGATCCACAAAGAGATTCGTGGCTCCCGTATAAAAAACAGCTTTGCTCGGTGTGAAACGTCTGCCATCCAGAGCGCCGGCAGGAGAGCCACAGCCAGATAAGTCGGTTGCTTCCGGAGCCAAAAAAATGCTTCACAATGCAGAGCCAAAAGAAATTTAAATGAACCCCCTAGCCATACAGAGCAGCACAGCCCGATCAGCGCACCCTCAACAGCACACTCCGACCAGCAGGCACTGCTTGCATTTTTCTGTCAGTGAATGCTCCGCATGAATGACCCCACTGAATGGCAAAGGTAAATTTGGAGTTCCTTGTCGACACTTTGCCTTCCACAAAAATGCTGATAGAGTACTGTGTGGGGAAAGGTATCCATTTTTGTTGAGCAGACAAAAAAAAGTCTTTTTTGCCATGGTGGCAAGAAGGCAGTTGCTGAGTAGAGATTTGTAGTTGTTATAATAGCATATGCAGTTACTGTTTCAAGAGTTCTATGTATTCTGGAAGCGAGGGGGGAATCTGTGAACTACACTCATCCCCACACAAGCTCAGACTGAAGCATACTGAAACTGAAGAATGGTGTGCTTGTTTTGGCGTTTGGTAGTGACGTTTGAGGCATAAAAACTGAATCGCAAAACATTTTCTGTAATACTAAGACAACATAAATAATAGATAATGCTAATGCTTAATAATAAGAGACATAATAGAAACAGATGTTATCTTACACATTGAATGGGGTGAGGGGGACAATGCTTAGCTTAGTTAGCTCCTCCTTTTATTAATGCATCATGTATAATGTATTTTTAATGTATCACAGAACCAGCCCTAGCAGTTACTATGAAGTAGGCAAGAAGGAAATGCATTTTTAAACCACCCTTTTTTGACCATACTCAGTCTCTTTCTATAAATAGCTCCACTTTTGGTGTAAGCATAATGACATGAAATGCTAACCCACAGTGGAGTTTTCTTGTTTGTCAGTGTTACTTTATTAGTCTCTCACACCACTGTGAACTCAAGGGAAGACATATAAATACCCTGGACAGCTTGTGAAGCCTTTGGCTGCCTTCGGTGTAATACTGAATATGTCGTAGTTTTTCATGAGACGAAGGCGTCAATAAGTGAGTCGAATGAAAACGCACTTTAACGAATGTACCGAGAGTTTGGTGATGCATCCTCTTGCGTGTCACACGCATCCTCTTGCGTGTCTCAATCAGTGTGTTCACTGGAACTGTTATACTCACTGATTTAGTGCTGGTTATTGACTCAATCAGTGTGTTCACTGGAACTGGATTATACATATCAGAAAATGTGGTCCAGATCATGGCTTGGGATTGTGTCTATATGCTTCATGAAATATGTGGTTTTTAGCCCTTTGTCTTTCCCAAACATTAATAAAATAATACGCAAGTGGTCTTTAGAGTTTTGTGTGTGTGTTTGTATGTGTGTCTGGGGGTTTAATTTCTAATCTGTTCATGTGGTTATAACAAATAATATGCTGTATTGCTTTTGACACCTTTTTGCTCTAAAGAGTAAGTAAAATCCTTTTTTTTCTTTTATTAGTTCAGTAGCATTCATGTATTGCTTAAATTTAAATATTTTCATTATGAATAATGAATAAAGTAGGATTATTAGATTGTTAAATAAAAATGCTGATTGGATGTAGGGTGAGTAGATTTAAATTTCTTTCAGACCATGATTAAAATGGTGCTCCCATGAGCACTCTGATGGAGTGTGGTGGGTACTTGTCTTTATTCTCCATATGTTATATTTATGACAATGGAGTAGCTTGCTGGGAGGTTTTAGACCCTGTGCATTAAAGGATATGAGTTAAGGTGGGATTACGAATTTAAGGAACTGACAGGAGGTAACAGAAGGCAATGTTACATACTGACCAGAGAAATGCTTTCACAATGTTTTGGCAGGTCTGTGACCAAAACGTCCTCCACAGTGCTGGCATGTGAGTATGAGCTTTTGTGTTGTGTGTGTGTGTGTGTGTGTGTTTTGGGGGGGGGGGAGTGAGGGCCAGGTGGACTGGATGGACCGAATGTACAGTCCCTGGGGGAAGATGTCTCTGGCTCCCATAGGAGGTACAGTCCCTGGGGGAAGATGTCTCTGGCTCCCATAGGAGGAGCACTTCCACAGTTAATGTGCTGGCATTTGATTTGCATTGCTGTAATTTCGCTTTACCCAGGCAACCCTGGAACATGCTCGAGAATCTGGAAATGAATGAGTGTCTTTCAGACACTTTTACTTACCAGTGCCTTACTGACAGTACTGTGAACTCCCTCTCTGGGACCATGTGTAAGTCTCTCACACACGCACAGTCATCCACACATACACACACAGCAGGAAGTGAAAACCTTATCTTGGATGTTTTAAAAAGGGAAGCGCCATCTGTCAAGCCAAAAGCTGTTTGGTGTTAAGCAAGAGTTTTTCCACCTTTACAACTCTAATTGATTCATTTCAAATTTTACGGCCTTGATTCTGTCTGTAGTGTGCTTGGTGATCTGTAATGTTATGTCTTCTATTGGAGCCGTGTACAGAGCCAGATCTGGGCAGTAATTATTCATTACTACAGAGTGCTCTGTGTGACCTATAACAAATAACAGCCGCTGAAATATTGACAGTCTAAAACCTGCTAATGCTTTGTTTCCAAATGGTTATGGAATCTCATGGATGAAGTGTCCTTAAGATCTATGGTAATATTGGTTTATTGACACCAAAGCTAAATGACATAATATATAACTTTTGAAAATCCAATTCACACGAATTGACAAAACTCTATCAATAAACAGTATCAATATCAAAAAGTAGGACGTAATGTTTTTCCATAGGTTTGTCTATTAACTCAGTGCCTCCTTAAATTGTGGGCTTGTTGTTTGTCTTTGGGCTCCACCCCCATTCTTTGCATCTTTTGTGCATCCACTGCTTACAGCACTTCCACAGAGCCCAATGAGGCAGATCACACTAGAAATCTGAGCATTTTGTCATTTAGCACTTAAGTTTGGAAAAATTTACATCTCCCTTCATTCAGCCTTTAATCCGTCCTGCTGAAGTTCAAATCGGCCTTCCATTAATTTGTGTTATTATTCTATTTCCAGGTTGCAGTGCTTGGTAATTGTTCCCACAGTTGTAAACGAGAGGCGGGGCTAGGACAAGAAAAGCGACAAAAGGCCAGTTGTGAGATGAGCAGCAGGAAAAGCAGGCAGAAGTGTCACTGGAGTGTCTCGGGGCAGAGTGCTGCTGGTGCACTGGAGTGTCTCGGGGCAGAGTACTGCTGGTGCTCTGGAGTGTCTCAGGGGCAGAGTACTGCTGGTGCTCTGGAGTGTCTCGGGGCAGAGTGCTGCTGGTGCACTGGAGTGTCTCGGGGCAGAGTGCTGCTGGTGCACTGGAGTGTCTCGGGGCAGAGTGCTGCTGGTGCTCTGGAGTGTCTCGGGGCAGAGTGCTGCTGGTGCACTGGAGTGTCTCACTGTGCTGTCGGATGCCCTTCTGCTGGGTCACTGACGCACTCCCATACAGTCTCCATTGAAGAAGCTGTTGGCAGCACGTTTCATGGCAGTGAGGGAGAATACTGTGTAGGAGCCCATCTCTCTCCTTCATATTCCTACCTTTGTTTTGTACTGGCTAAGGCACAAGGAAAGTGTTTCTCAAGCTTAAGAATGTTTGGGCTTCATCATTTAGTAACAATAGCTTTGAAGAATTTGGCTAAAAGCTCTCAGTGACTATTTCCTTGAGGGGATGATGTGAACTGATTAGCCTGCTAGCAGCCTGTGCTGGGTTGCATGGTGCTATGATTACAAGTTAGGCAGATAATCCCCGCCATCACAACGATTAAATCAGTAGCATTAGTTATGATTAGGTCATGAAACACACAAAACAAGACCTGCGCCTTCCAAGCACGCAGCCATTGTTTTCACACACAGGAAGGCAGACAGAAAGCAGACAGTGTATATGCAGTAGGCATTTTTCTTGCAGTTTGCCTCTTGAACACCCTAGTCAAACTCTCATTTCACTCCACACAATTAAAGGCTTCCTGTGTTCATGTTTATAAAAAGAACTAAAAGAGGCCGTTCTTGCAGAAATCACACACGCGTGTACTAAAGATTTTCTTTAGGAGTCTGCAATGGTCAACAAGCTGGTTCTGAAACCTTTCCAAGCGTTTCAGAACTGGGCCAGGTCATGGGGTTCCCGGGCCATCATAGGCTGGGCTCTGTTGAAGCAAGCACAGGGGAGAAATTGTTCCACAGCTGGGGCAAAGTTGCCATGGAGACGACACAGTCAACCCGTCATCCCGTCTTGACGAACACTTAATTGGTTCTATGCTTCAACTGTTCCATGCAGAGGAAAGAGAAATAGTGTTACAAAAGTGCATTCTCTCTTCTCCCTCGGTGGGGTCTCATCGCCGTGTTTGGGCTCTGCTTCTCTGTCTCAGTGAAAGCTCTTAGAAATGCTTAATGCTAATTATGTAGAGTGCCTGGAACTGAACGGAAAGTAGATGAAGGCTCCATGAAGGGACTAAGGTTTCTCAATTAGATGAAACGATGATCTAAATAGAACTGTAACAACTAATCAGCTTTAAAGGTTAGGGTAAATTTCATATTATAACACTCTGAGTTCTTTAATAAAATATTGATATCAGTAGCAAACCTTTCAGTATCTAATGCTATTTTATTACTGGCATAGAATTGTGTAATCATCCCTCTCTGTCCCTCTCTGTCTCTATGACAACATAAATACGTTGACTTTATCTACTATTTATTCCAAGTTAAAAAAAAATCAATAAAGTGCTTCAGTAACTGATTTCTCCAAGTTCTAGGGGCTTAACGTCACATGGTGATTGGTCGGAACAAACCATGGGAGACCTTCCTGTACTCCGGGAAAAACCAACCTTGAATATGTGGCAAATGAATAATTCAGTTCCACCCCACACATTGTCCCTCTCTACCAAAACTGCTGAGTCATTTAGTTACTTCTGCAGACCTCTGTCCCTAGTCACCTCCGTCATGTCTACGTAGCCGTACACTGAGCAGGTGCTCAAGCAACACAGCTACCAATACACTGACCTTCCGTTGACACGTATTAGTGGGCAGTGAGATCTGGACTTGGACGAGCTCACGACTGCTGTCATAAGCTGAACTGCCCAGAAGCCAAGCAGCTGGGAGCACATGTCAAATGCAACGTTACACACTTATTGGACCTTGTGGCGTTCGAATAAGAAACACAGTGTATAAGATCGCGAACACCCTCGAAATGCTGTAGAACAGTATCGTATGAACAGCATTGTTATTAGTGTAGAATATTTTGGCTGCCCTCTAGGAGTACCAGATGGTAAAGCAGTTACTGTAAACTGTAGTACATCCTGAACACCCACTTTATTAGTAACACCTACAGCTCCCCTACACTCACAAGAAACTTTATTTTTACACATCTATATTACTCGCTTGCTGCATTTCATAGGAGTTCATTTACAATTATAACCATGTATCTTTTCTCACACACAATGAAATATTTGTGAATGAAATATAAATGAGTGTATCTTAACATAGAAAAAATCAAAACAATTACTAGGAACACCAAACAAAAACTAGGAACACCATATTTCTCACACCTAACTTACCATAAACACCCACATGTATGGAAGTGTTTATGGTACATAAACACTATCCGCCATTCCACATATATAATAGTGTTTATGGTACGTGTATGATTTTTGGTTTATTTGGATTTTTATTTTTTTGATAGATAACTGCTCGCCCAATACTGAGGTTGTGTGCAGCTCCAGAGTGACCAGGGAGTTGTAACCACTGACCCCATGGTGAGGAACTGGAGGTCCTGGGAATCACAGAAACTCCGCCTTGTTGGGGTTGAGCAGCAGGTGGTGAGTTGCCATCCATGAAGCCATGTAAACCAACCATGCTGAGACACAACTGGAAATCTAAGAGTCGTAAAGTGGGAAGGAGAGGGAAACACAGTAAAACACCATGTGCTGTCTTTCAGTGACAATCAGCCTTTTGGAAGAGAGAAATCTAGCATTTATAGGTCATTGTTTTACTACATTAAGTCCTTAAACAGGGATGGGCAGTACCACTCATTTTCTTTTTGACCTTATACCAAGTAAATACCAGACTAATATTTTGACATCGATACCAATATGGATACTTGTAAGTCAAGGGATCATACGCAGTATGAATTTAAAGTGACGCGACTGTAACTGAGAGGCTGCACGCTGTTAGATCAGCCAAGCTGCCATCACTACAGTGTTCCTGAGTTCAGGCTTCCACAGAGTCAACCACAACATTGTCCTGTCCATACTCACAAGACTCACAAGGGACAGACCTTGTATTTTCAATATGTGGGTGGAAGTAAGAATGTAATGTAGATGCAGTAGATACAAAGTGCTGTACCTGTAATTCCAGTAAAACAAAAACTTCAGATATAATCTGAATTTCTCAGATATAGCTCCATACAGTTCCCCCCACTGGCATCCTACAATGTTACACACCTCGAGCCGCTACTAGGCTGCTGGTACTTGGCTGGGTTTCTCTTTCCCACCCTCTGACGTTCAGGTTTCTGCTCATATCATCGTGCCCAGCAGACGTCTCCTCATGAATGACAGTTGAGATCTCAGCCGGACTGAGCCGCTTTGGACCGCTGGCGATGTCTCTCCGGGTGAAGACGTTGGGATCTCGCTAACTCGTGCATCGCTCCGGCTGACAGGGTACACAACCTCGGGGGTATTTCTGGACTTTCATTCTCTCCTCGTTTTTTTCGAACTTTACACAGTCATGCCGGTTCCTGCTGTACAGCATCGGGGGAATCCGGACGTTTCCCTCCACGTAAGCCGCTCAGGTGCTTGTCATCGAGACTGCATTGCTGCGGCCTGCTCTCAGCAGGCCTTCCCTTCTGTGCCATCAGACCACTGCTCATCTACAAAGCACAATCTGCACATGTTTCCACATACCTAAAAGCACCAATTAAATAGTGTTCTGCATCACGATGCCTTTGAGCTTCCAGTACGACTCCAACCAACATCCCCCAAGGCAAAAAGAAAACATGCATCAAGAGTCTTTTCTATCCAGGCATCCAGTGGGTGGTATGAATTTCTCCTTAGATTCCCCATTAGATGAGACACTGGCTGAACTGGGGTATACCCCATAAATATATTACTGTATTTATGCTTGCCTTTGAGTTTAGCTTTGATAGCGTTAGCTTTGACAGATTTCCCCATATACACATACACATATTTCATTAGCACGTTCAATTTGATATCACAGATATTTTAAATTCAAAATTTATTCTAACTGTAACGTGAGCTGTCCGGGGAGGACCGCTCACGTGGGTTTTGGGGAAATGCGGAAGCAAGTGCCACAAACACAAAACCATAAAACAAAAACCTCCGTAAGACCAAAAGGCTGGGAAGCACAGAGACCGAACAACTCAGCAGTGACTGCCTGCAGTCATCCACCTTAAGAAAGGGGATGGACAGCTGCCGGTCGTCACTGCTGATTACTGGTTACGCCCTCTGCTGGCTCGCGTTCCCCCTCTGGTGGTGGTAGGTGGAACGACCCTGGAGCCAGCCCTTACAGAGCCCCCCCTCCTAGGCCCGAGACCTCGCGGGCCCAAAGCAACAGCCCTATCCCGATAAAAAATCGGAAATAAGGGAAGGTCCAGAATACGAGAGGAAGGAACCCAACTACGCTCCTCAGGACCGTACCCCTCCCCAGTCGACCAGGAACTGATCACGCCCCCGTCTGCGACGGACGTCCAGCAGACGGCGAACAGTGTAGGCCGGAGCCCCATCAATCATGCGCGGGCAGGAGGTGCCGGAGCACTAGGGGAACCGCACAAAAAGGCCGGAGACGGGAGACGTGGGAATACGGGTGAACTCATGGAAGGCGGCAGCACCAGGCGATAGGCCACAGGGTTAATCCTACGCTCCACCTTAAAAGGGCCCAAAAACCGTGGAGCCAACTTCTGGGTACCGCCACGAACAGGCAAGTCTTTAGACGATAACCATACTCTTAGACCAGGGCGAAATGACAATGCCGGGAGACGGCGCTTGTCAGCACTACGTCTGTAATTACCGGACGCTTTGATCAATGCTCGGCGTGCCCGGGCCCAAGCGCGTTGACATCGCCGAACCTGAGCAGCCACCCCCGGAACAGCTACCGATTTCTCCTGGTTATCAAACAGAGGAGGTGAGTACCCGAATAGACACTCAAAAGGGGACATACCCAGTGAGGAGTGCCACAGGGTGTTGTGGGCATATTCAGCCCAGACCAAATGCTCGGCCCATGAGGCCGGGTTAACAGAGGCTAGACAGCGCAAGGTCTGTTCCAGATCCTGATTGACGCGCTCAGTTTGACCATTGGACTGCGGGTGGAAGCCGGATGATAGGCTAGCTTTAGCGCCCAGGAGGTCTAAAAAACGCCTCCCAAAACCGGCTGGAAAACTGCGGGCCACGATCGGACACCACATCACGGGGGAAGCCATAGTTGCGGACGACATGCTGCAATAACAGCGACGCCGTTTCACGAGCGGATGGAAGCTTAGGAAGAGAAATAAACTTACTGAACTTAGTGAAGCGATCAACTATGACCAGAATGGTTGTGTGACCCTTAGAGGCTGGCAACCCTGTGATAAAGTCCAGCGATATGTGGGACCATGGTCTGGAGGGGACGGGCAACGGATGCAAAAGACCACTAGGCTTGACTCGGGTACCTTACCACGATTGCATATGTCGCATCTAGCCACAAAATCGCGCACCTCTTGGTCCATATCGGGCCCACCAGAACTTCACGCCTAATAAATTCGGGTGCGTCTAGCCCCAGGGTGAGCTACTGAAACGAGACGTGTGCCCCCATTCCAGCACCTTCTGACGGACGTCCAGCCGGGACGATATAAACGATTCTCAGGCCCTCCTCCAGGGCCAGGCTCGTTAACCAGAGCTTGCTGAACGGCCTGCTCAACCTCCCACTGGACAGGGGCAATGATCATCTCCGGGGGAATGACGGTGCTGGCAGGACTGGGGGTGTCGGGCGGTTCCCATTGCCGTGACAGGGCGTCAGGTTTGACATTTTTGAACCGGGCCGATAGGAAATAGTAAAATCAAACCGCCCAAAGAAAAGAGACCATCGAGCCTGACGGGAGTTTAGCCGCTTAGCTTGTTGTAGGTAAGCGAGGTTTTTGTGGTCTGTCCACACGACAAACGGGTGTCTGGCACCCTCAAGCCAGTGCCGCCATTCTTCTAGAGCCAGTTTAACCGCTAATAGCTCCTTGTCACCCACATCGTAACGACTCTCAGTGGGAGGAACCGTGGGAGTAAAAAGCGCAGGGATGTAAGCGCGGCGGTTGTCCCACACGTTGAGAGAGAATAGCTCCGGCTCCCAAATCGGAAGCGTCCGTCTCAACCACGAAGGGAGTCTCAGGATCAGGCATACTTAACACAGGGGCAGACACGAAGCGCTGTTTTAACTCCTCAAAGGCGGTCTGAGCCTCAGGAGTCCACACAAATTTACCCATAGCTTTACTGGTGAGAGCTGAGAGAGGAGCGGCTAGGGTGCTAAACCCTTTAATAAAGCGAAGGTAAAAATTAGCGAACCCTAAGAAACGCTGTACTAGACGTGTACAAAGTGGGTACAGGCCATTGAGCCACCGCACGGGTTTGAGCAGGGTCCATTGCCAACCTGTCCTGAGCAACCACAAACCCTAGGAAAGACACCTCGGGACGTGAAATTGAGATTTCTCTAGTTTGACGTACAATTGGTTTTCTAACAGCAGCTGGAGTACCCTATGAACATGTCTGACGTGATCTTCGAGGGTTCGGCTATAAATTAAGATGTCATCCAGGTAAACAAACGCGAAATCGTCCAGAGCTTCGTAATACCTCATTGACATATCTCTGAAAAACAGCGGGCGCTTCATTAAGCGAACGGCATCACCAAATATTCATAGTGCCCGAGGGCGTTATGAAAGCTGTCTTCCACTCATCGCCTTCACGAACTCGCAGTAAATTATATACGCTGCGTAGATCTAATTTAGAAAAATAGTAGCGTGTTGCAACGCTTCGAACGCCGATGTCATTAAAGGGAGAGGATGGCGATCTTTAACGGTGATTTTATTTAAGCCTCGGTAATCAATACATGGCCTAAGACCCCATCCTTCTTACCTACAAAGAAAAATCCTGCACCGGCGGGAGAGCTTGAGGGGCTTAATAAATCCAGCTGCTAGGGCTTCTTGAACATATTCCTCCATAGCTTTACGTTCTGGTAGGGCTAAGGAAAACAACCTCCCCTGGGAGGAGACGTACCGGGAAGTAACTAAATGGCAATATCATGTGCTCGGTGAGGTGGCAGGTGACTGGCTCGTTATTTACTAAAACCTCTCTACGATCGTGATACTCTGGCGGAACCCTCTCTAGATCCACACCTTCCATAGGGTTCTTCGCGGATTCGTTTCCTTGCACTTTAGACACGATCCCTCGCACACTTTGCCCCAGCGCCTAATAGACAAGTTGAGCCAGTCTATTTCCGGATTATGGCGTTGTAGCCATGGAAACCCAAGAATCAACTGGAGCTGAGGGGCAGCGATAACGTATGGAGTAAGAGTCTCTACATGATTACCAATCTGAATACCCAAGTTCACTCATGTCACTCCACTGCTGCGCTCCCTTCACTGGCTTCCTGTGGCTGCTCGCATTCAGTTTAAAATTCTGATGCTTGCCTACAAAGCCAAAAATGGACCAGCTCCTCCATACCTTATGGAAATGGTCAAAAAGTCGATCCGCACCTCGAGCCCTTCGCTTCAAATGGGCTCGACTTGACCCGCCATCCTCAAGATTCAAGGAAGACACGCGACAAGATGCTTCTCTGTCCTGGCACCCAGATGGTGGAACGAACTTCCACTGGCTGTCCGAACAGCGAACTCTCTCGCGGTTTTCAAACGCAGACTGAAGACCCATCTCTTTGTAAAGCACTTATAAGCACAAATCAACTGAAGCATTGGTATAAAGCGTAATTGCACTTTATCTTTAGGAACACTTGCTAAGTATTGCACTATACTGCATGTAGTCTTGTAGGTATTTCAGTCTTGATAGGTATTGTCTAATCTTATATTTTGTTGTCTTCTTTCTAGGCATCAGCACTAGCAACGGTTTATGGCAGTGCTTGACCTCAAGTAGTTTGGACTTAAACCTGTTTATACTAGATAGAGATGCATATTCTGACTGAACACATAGTACTTTTGTAAGTCGCTCTGGATAAGAGCGTCTGCGAAATGCCGTAAATGTAAATGTAAATGTAATTCTGAGAGGAACCGTCTGATGTTCAACCTCACCGGAGGTGAGTAGCTTGCCGTCAACCGCTGATACAGACAGGGGTTTTTCCAGCGGGACTAAAGGGATATTTAGGGACTCGACTAGGGGCATCAATAAAATTACCTGCGGCACCTGAATCCACGACAGCCGCTAACTTATGCTCGCTCGAGTCTCTCCACGACATTATTACCTGGGGAGTAAAGCTTACAGCAGGGGAGTAACCAGCAGGGCCCATCGGTGATACTCCATTCACCGACGGGCCCGTTCTTTTCCCTGCAACGGGACAGTTTCGCCTAAGATGTTCTTGATTGCCACAATAAAGGCATCTGCCCTCCCGAATACGTGTCTGTCGTTCTTCCCTTGATAACCTTGCGTGACCTAGCTGCATGGGTTGGTCTCCTGTCTCCTCAGTAGTGACCGCCGCACGATGAGGAATGGGTGGACCAGCGCTAGTCGTATTACTGGACGCACGACGTTGACCTTTATGGTCGCAAGATACGGTTATCTAATTTTATAGTGAGTTCTATGAGCTCCTCCAGCCCAGAGGGCGGATCTCGCACCGCGAGCTCATCTTTGATCTCACCGGTTAAACCTTCAAAGTAAACCGAAGCGAGAGCTCCCGAACTCCAATCACTCTCGGCAGCTAGAGTGCGAAACTCCAGGGAGTAATCGGCTACCGATAACCTGCCCTGCTTAATGCGGAGCAACCTTGACCCAATAGAACCGCCAACAGCGGGATGAAAAAATGCCTGACGCATCGCGTTAGAAAAGCGCTCATATGAAGCACATATTTCGGGTTGATTCTCCCAAACGGGGTGGCCCAACGTAAAGCCTTACCCGTGAGCAACGTCATCACATAGGCTACCTTGGATCGGTCCGAGGGGAATCGTGACGGCTGCTGTTCGAACACTAATGAACATTGCAAAAGAAAGCCTCTACATTCCTCGGCAACACCACCGAAACGCATGGGAGAGGGCAAATTAGGCTCGAACCGACTGACGGGAGGAGAAGCCGTGCAACCTGAGACACGGTAGGACTGGGCGGGGGTGCTCGATTGGCTGGCAGCATTAACCATGTTGGTAATCGTCTGCAGTTGACCAGAAACCTGCTGTAGAGCTTGCTGGTTCCTGCCTATGGCCTGACCCTGAATGGTCAGAGCACTCTTAATCTCGCCTATGGCTTGCGATATGGCTGCATCCATGTTTGGCTGAGTTGTTCTGTAACGTGAGCTGTCCGGGGAGGACCGCTCATGTGGGTTTTGGGGAAATGCGGAAGCAAGTGCCACAAACACAAAACCATAAAACAAAAACCTCCGTAAGACGTTTGAAAGTCAAAGCATAGGGGCTGGTGACGAAACACCAGAAAAGCAACAACGTTACTGACAAAAAAGGCTGGGAAGCACAGAGAGACCGAACAACTCAGCAGTGACTGCCTGCAGTCATCCACCTTAAGAAAGGGGATGGACAGCTGCCGGTCGTCACTGCTGATTACTGGTTACGCCCTCTGCTGGCTCGCGTTCCCCCTCTGGTGGTGGTAGGTGGAACGACCCTGGAGCCAGCCCTTACACTAACATGGAACTACCAGGATCAGTATCTTTCTGGCCAGCCGTTGATCAGACTTTTTTCATATTAAGTAATATTATAATTAAGT
Organism: Brachyhypopomus occidentalis; assembly: GCA_020368025.1. Lineage (NCBI taxonomy): Eukaryota > Metazoa > Chordata > Actinopteri > Gymnotiformes > Hypopomidae > Brachyhypopomus > Brachyhypopomus occidentalis. The sequence goes on along the minus strand of JAGXOD010000002.1, from coordinate 8,476,862 downwards.
AATATTATTATTTTTAAGTGAAATTATTATTTACAAAACATCCCTGCACTACAATGTATTTATAATGAATACCTTTGTAGCAAAAAGAAAAATAAATGCTCTACTATAGTCTCTTGATACTAGACTTGAATAGATCTCATTCAGTGTAAACCTTAGCATATAGTATATTTTTCTTGTATGATCTGTTTTATTTTATTTATTGTTATTAATCAACATAGAGCAAAACATTTTTTTTAATTCTTGCGATAACGTCCCTTGATGTCGATACCTTACGAGGCGACAAACGTAACGAAAATAGTCATTAGTCACAGTAATCAACCGTAATCGTCACTTCCCCAGATAGCCACTGGGTGGCACTATCTGATTGTACTGCCTAAAGAAATGTCTTACTACCGCTTGAGAAAAACATTATGAAAGCTATTTGTCTTTTGTAAAATGTGCCCAATATTTACTGTCAAACGTATAACTTACGCATAATTTCTTAATCACGTTGTCTTAAATCATACAGAAGTAATTTAGGAGAAAGTAATTTTACATTGCCTGTCGAAGTTGGTTTTACTATGCAGGCTACCACATGTTGTCCTGATTTGAATTATTCATTTGAAAATTATGTTTAAAGATCCTATCTATTACATTAGAAAAATACATTAGAATTTGCCTATAGCTTGGAAAATTACGACAGCATTTGCATTATCAGGAAAACGCCAAAGTATAATAACAAAATGCATGTCAACACATTGAGCAAATTTCTGTGGCTGTAAGTTGTGACTGTAAGTTGTGATTAGCGCACCCTTCCCAACAGTTCACTTTTTTTTCAGAGCTGCCACTGATCCGTGCTCAACACATCTTAACCGGTCTTTGAACTGATACACCAAAAAGCAAACGAACAGTTTAAAACCCAACTATCGGCGAAACTATTCAGAACGTGTACGCCAATGGACAAGCTTGGAGGACCAATCAGATGACACCAATTCTTCTGGAATTCCTCCCCTAAACCCAAGCGCTGCGAGGACTGTGGTTGTGATGTAGGGGATGGGCGCGGAACTCCGCCTACAGTCGTCGTTGTTGATGGTGGCGATTTCGAGCTGTTGCCAGTCTGACAAATACCGAGCGCAGCAGTCAGGCATCGCGGGGGAAGAGGGAGGCTTTTTTTATACTGAAAAGCAGTCTGGTTCAAAGAAAGGCTTCACCAAGGACCATGGCTACTGAAACAACATCCTGCACTGGCTCCACGTTACTGCAGCCTATCAGCGACATTGTTGACCTTCCCTTAGACCAGGTAAACTGTCACTTTTTTAAAAAAGCATTTTGAGCCCGAAATGAGTAAAGCTAGCCGGCTAGCTAACACAGCTAATGTTGACTGCGTGACAAAATCTTACACTTCACCCATACTGGCTACCTAGTGTTTCAGCTGTTCTTATGAAACGCTTCACATTTGTCACACTCGCAGTGTTATTCCCCCATTTAGCCACGCTAAGCCTCCCTGTATCGGACTATTTAAAGTGACAGTTGTATCCATGTTTAATTAAAAATAAAAAATAAATAAATAAACATTTATAGATGAGTGATAAGCGGTAATGACCGTGATATCGTTAGGCTTAGCTGTTTATGCTTGCTAACTAGTGTTCGCCACACAGATATGGCCTTCTTCTGTTGCTGTAAAATGCAAGAAATCGTCGCGATCACAAGTTTGGTAGGAATTACGCAAACATCTATGAAGGATGACTGTCGTGAAAACCCTCGGCACGTTTTTCGTGCTGTGCACCAACAGCACACGCAGTTCAAAACAACCAAAGGGCTGTCTCTTCCTCGCACTATTTTTAGAAAGCATCGCTGGTTATATGGGGCACCGTATTATGAATTGGCTAATGCTCTGTCACTGTCACGAAGAGCTCTCCGTTGAAGGCACCTTTCCATTCACAGCTGTAAACTTTCCACCGTGAGGGACGCTGTGCTTTTCAGCTCATGGTGGCCATGCGTCGGTTACACGCAAACGAAGGGTCCGTTTGATTTGCTGGTTTAGGTTTTCTTGGGAAGCAAATCTGCCAGCACCTGTGTGAACGCGGCCACTTAGCTCAGCGATGACCACGCTTTTCAGATAGACCCCCGTTGATCCGTGGGTGTGTTCGGTCCCCCCTTCGGCTTGTTTTTATAAACCATTAATACTCACGGGATCTTCACTTTTGTACATTGCTGACGGATAAAAGCAATAAAGTAATTAGAGTATTGATAATTTGTGACAGTAATGGATTTGGTCTGCTGTCTGTAACACTACCCTGCGTTAGTAATTATATCTGAGAATGTATACTGCAGGATGACTTTCCTGTGATATGATCCACTGTGAATACTGCAAGCAATCTGTTTTTAATTATTTGTATGTATATATATATATATATATTTTACATTTTCCTATAATGTTTTGCAATTTGGTGTGGGCTTTGGTGGACATGCAATCAAGACAGCATACATGGGACGAGTATCTGTTCAATACATAGGCTAGCCATAAATTGCATAGGCAAGCTCTGTTTTTGCCAGTTCCTAAGTCCCAGGTCAGCTTGCACTGGAAGGGCCCATGCTGACATACTAGTCTGTGTGCTCATCTGTGCCCGTCCAGACGCTTTTGTCACCGCTTGTTCCCCAGTCACAGGAGCACGTTCAGACTGCCTTCACATCTTTGCCTGCTCCACACACAAACTAGACGTTAAGCGTACTCCATGTGCCCCCACCCACCGTCGCTGGAATGTAGACAGACAGCTTCACAGTGCTGGCAGACCTGCTCTTCCACTTCCTTTTTTAGTAGAAAACACAAAGAGCGAAAAACGGAAACGCTCTCACGGTGCTTTGGCCCGTCTGTATTTACTTATTAAACGGCTTCTGTTCGAAGGTCTCTGCAGCTGCTGCAATTGCTAGTGGCTTTTGCTGTAACTGTGGTTGGTTGTGTTAATGTAACTGTGGGTGTTTGTGACACTGTAACTGTGGTTGGTTGTGTTAATGTAACTGTGGGTGTTTGTGACACTGTAACTGTGGTTGGTTGTGTTAATGTAACTGTGGGTGTTTGTGACACTGTAACTGTGGTTGGTTGTGTTAATGTAACTGTGGGTGTTTGCCTTGAGCATGAGGCCTGGGCAGGTGTAGGCCAGATGGTCTGCCTGAGCACCTGCAGCAGTGGGTTACCAGGCCGGAGCTGATGTTAATGTGACAGAAATGAATAGCCCATTCCAAACACGGGCACTTAGAGTTTTCCTCAGGAGGCCTGAGCTACAGGCAGGCATCCTGGAATAGTGCAAGGTCTCTACATGTATAAATGCGTGTGTGCACCAAGCAAATGGTGTCACTCCAAGGAAATAATTCTATTTGTGATTAAACCAGAATCATATCCATGTCTTAAATAGAATTGTGTAATAAACTGTAACAAATCAAAGCACCAGTAAGTGCGTCATAAGTGGAAGCCTGTGGATATTAACATGTCACCTTCCTGAGTCCGTGCTTCAGTCGTGTGCATGCGACCATTTCTTACACACTCACCTGGGTTTCTTGTGCTGTCTGTGAGGTACTGTTGGATTAGTGATATTTAAGAAAGCTAGACCAATAAAATACCAAGCATACTTCAATGTGGCACTGTAGGAGAGATCAATAATTTTGTCTGCCTAGACTTCCAGAGGGCCGCGTGCCAGACCCCTGAGGTGCTGTCAGGTTTGCAGTGGTGGACTGCGGTTTTGGAATAATCACGATGGCGGAGAGGTTGGTCCGAAGCTCCTTTGTGGACTTGCTTCTTTCTGTGGCGACTGCTGTGGGCAGAACGTGCTCAGGCCTCCTGTTTCTTCTCCCTTTTCCCAGTCCAGAAGGAATAAGAGCCTGAGCTCTGATTTCTCTGAGGATGCGGCCGCCCCGCCCCTCTGCCTAATTGCCACCTCCCTCGGGAGCGTTTGCCTACTGATTGATTTCCGCCTGTTGCCCCGTTGCGGCGTTGGTCTTGTTCTCTTTTGATTGTGCTGCAGTTCACTCTGGCCATTACAAAGACAGAGTTACGCAAACACTCCTACTACTACGCGGCCATTCATTAATAACGCCCGGAGGCCGTGGCGCGTGAGGCTGTGCAGAGCCGTTCGCTTCCACTGGTGCTGGGTTCATCTTTGAGCTCGTCCTCACGCGGATACCAACGACCTCGGTGGGTCACAGCAGGCTTAGCATGGGCTGTCTGAGCGTTGAGGAGTAGTCTGTCATGCTAAAATCATAGCTTTATTATTAAAATGAACAGCAACGTGTGGCGTTGTATGTGAGGGGCGTTTTTGACAGTTTTGCTGTCTAATTCAGGATAGCCAGCATTCAATTTTTTAGGCATCCGGAGACGGGAAAATCTCTCTGTACAGTTTTTGCCTTGTAGGGATAATTACAGGCCATGAAATATTCTCTTCTCTTCCACCAACCAGTTTTTCTGCTACTGGGTACTAAATTAAACTTGAAATTTGGATTTATAAGGCATTCCTTTCATAATAGGGAAAGTATCCTGACTCATGCACTTTTGCTAAAATGGGATAGTCATTGATTTGCATCCACTTTCCGACCGATTCTATAAGATGTTTTGCTTTGACAGATTAGACTAGTCACAGGCAGCTGAAATGACTTTGAATGTGTTCCCAAGTTGAGAGGGGAAAGAAGTCAGCTTGGTGCCTAGTTTAGGCAATTTTTAAGAGTCTTTTCTGCTGTGCATAACAGCCTGCGTGGGCATGGCGAGGAGAAGGGCCTCGGACCGTGCTTGGGCCTTTCAGCTATTCTATGCACAAAGTGTGGGCTTTGTTAAAACAAATGCTAAAGTGGTGCTAATGTGCTTACAAGTAAGCCAGGCATGAATGGCTTCACTTAGCCTACTGGGGAGATCACTGAGAGCCATGGCTGTTATGTTCAATACAAGGTATGGGCTACCAGGCAAGGGCTTGTAACTCCCCCCCCCAAATTAGCATTTGTAATAATATATGCAGATTTTAATCTAGAAATATTATATTCATTAAGTTCATCTATGTGGACTATTAAAAAGGTCGCAGTTTTATTTCGTTGATCACACTTTACAGATATGCCCTATTGAACCAATGATTGCTGTCTACTGTGTTACAGTCTGTTGTGTAAAGTGTGTGTGACTCACCAGGATGCTCTGAGCTGGTCTGATGTATCTGCTACTGTTTTAGGGTTTGACAGTGATCAGTGACTAAAACGTAGGGAGGTTTAGGTGCAAGAAATAGTCTTAAGTGAAATTTTGATTCAGCATGGGTTGCAGATTTGTGAAACCAGCTTGACACTTCTGTGCTGTATTGAACGTCTGTGCAGGGGTATTTGAGTTACTGCAGCTTGACCATGTAAATTAGGGAACTTAAGCCATGGGCATATAATGGTGATAATGGTTACAGTCTTTGCACAGCAGTCAGAAACAAGGTACTCTGGGAGAGAGTGTAAATGTAGTGAAGGCACATTCATAAGCTAATATTCAAATATGAAAATGGTCATAGGCCAGGTCTTTCACCGCATCCTGGTGCTGATAACTCATGTCTTATTTCAACACTTTGGTCTTTCCATGCTGTATCAGTCATGTAACCTAGCAACGAGGAGCTTCAAAGCCTAGTTTCCAAGACGTAGAGATCCTGAGGTTTCAGTGTCAGAATCAATTCTGTTTCACTTGTGCAGGGGACCTGTTCCTTAATCTAGTGACAACTGGTCAGTTGAAAAATGTGGGGAAAAAAAGACCACTTTCAATGCCACAGCCTAGATAAAGTGGGCTGCAGCCTAGAGAAGTGCTTGGTACCACCTTGCATCTGACCTCACCTTAGGCTTGTGTGACTCCTGTGGGGCGGGTGTGTAATGGAGCGTCTGTATGCAGGGTGGCATCCCAAGCTGCCTTCCCCTTGTGCAGAAGCACAAAAGGGCCTTAAGTGAAAGATGAAGAGGTGAGATTGCATTGAGAGGGGACCACGCAGACGGATGGCAGTCGGACCGCGAGACAAAGCACCACACTCGCTCACAGGGACGGGCAGCGGGAAAAGCTGAGACTTGCGCGAGACACGAGAGACATCTGCTTCCTGAGTCAGTCAGGCTGAGAATAAAAGATCAGCAATCTCTGAATTAAACAGCCAAGAGATAACAGCCATTTCCACCGTGTTCAAGCCGTTCTCTTGTTCGAGGGTTCCTTCATGAAGTGTTATGCCGCTAAGTTATTGCTTCGTAGTTATAGAAGAGAGTCTTAAGCAGGCTTGGCGGCTGATTGAATGACTCAGCAGTTAGCTGCATTCCTGTTAGCGGCGGACAGTGATGGGTGAGCTCAGGATACTGGGCGTCGCCCTGTTGCTGTTTGCATACTTCCAGAGCTCCTCCTGCTCTGTCACTGGGAGATTTGTTTACCCTTTCACAAAGATTGAATCTCGGGGAATTATTGCTTCAGAGATTGTTATGAATGACCAGGAAGTTCTCCAGCATGTTGTAAGGACAGGCCACAGGTCATAGACTTCCCCTGAGAGTTCATACCCCGGTTTTTTTTTTTTCGTTATTGATGATGAACATGAAAAATATGGTTCAAATAAAGTACACTGACTGTTACAGGCTAAAGTCTGTCACTGTGAAAAATGTCACAGATATTTCTGTTGCATGCAGTTTAACAACGACACAGGAGATACTACAGAGCTCACTTAAACAAAAATCGAAACATTTTGTTAGATTTTTCCAATATTCGTCACCTGACAAAATGTGTCATATTAATTACTTAAAACGATGCAAATAATAAAATACAGAACTGTGAAGTTGGTTGTCTTAACATGCTGTGTCGTGTCACCACACATTTAATGTCAGCTTCTGCTTGTTGGAATAAGGGTTTATAAAGACTTTTAAACAATGCCCTTCAGTGAAGAGTTACTGAAATTTCATGCATGAACACTGATTAGTGACTACAAATGGACAGCGTTTATTCGAGTCTCAAGTAATTTTTTTCTCTGACAAAATAGTACATATATGATGAAAATGATCGTATGTCTCCTCTGAAGGAGGACGTCACATCTTTTTTCAGAAGATTTTAGAAGATTTACTGGGGTCTTCTAAAATGTCTGAAGTCATATCGTACCACAGTGTTAGAGTTGTCCTACACCACCCCAGTTTTGAGACCACAGTCAACATACGTTTTTACTGCAACACTGACCACAAAAGTTCTTACTTAAACTATAAAATATGTGATCCACGGACAAACAAATTTCAGTAAACCCTTGTGACCGTGTGATCATGGCCATCATTACCATTTAGGACACAAGTACTTTCCCATTAGTTGCTGTTTTTTTCATTAAACATTGAGCCCATTAGCTGAATATTTAACTTCGCATTACACTAACCCCCAGGAGAGTGCCGCTGACATCTGAATCATCAGATAGGATGGCTCTCTTACGACTGGGAACAGGGCGGCCGCGCAAACATCGACTTCCTACGTCATGCCAAAGATTCCCCATTAGTAAGCAGGAATGACATCAATAGAGAGGAAGTCTCATTAGTTCACCACAAATAAGCCCGAACAATCAGTCACAATGGCATGTTATAATTACAGTGCAGCAATCTATTATATTTTAACAAGCACTGTGATAAGTGCAGTTAACATCAGTATAAAAATGCAGTATAAAAAATGCAAAGGTTTTTTTTGGTTTGGCACAAGTTCTAAAGTGAATTATTCAGATTCAGGCTCTTAAATTCAGGAGACATTTTTCTGGGCTTGGTTTTCACTCTGCCATCTTGGTGTCGTCATGATCTTGCTCAGATGGTAGATCTATGATTCAGTAAAAAAAAAAAAGTCCACAGAACCTTCAGAATCAGCTTGCTTGCTGCACACAATAGAACACAGAATATTGCGATGATGATTAGCAAACAATACATCGTCCAGCCCTAGCTTGGGTGCTGCAGATTGCTTGCCTAGCAGAGGCCTGGCTGTGGTGAGAGGGGCAGCGTGGCCGCTAGCGTTCTTTCCTGTGGTGAAGCCTTGATTGCTAGCCTATTTATAGCCCATGCATGGAGGTCTGGCTCATTGCATCAACATGCGCAGGAGAAGCCGAGACTCTGCCGCATGTGATGAGTTGCCCCGCGGACAGAGAAAGTGTTTTGGATCATGAGAATCAGCTTGATGCTTCATATCGCGTCTCGCCGTGTCCATATGTGACCAAATATACGACGGCCTGAGTAATACTGGGAGCAAGCGCGCTATGCGCACGTTGCCATGACGTTCCCCTCTGTTTGATTTGCATTCTTAAACGATCTTGGAGTTAAAGCGCGATCGCCCTGGCAGGTATTAGCATCTGTCCCTGTTTACTTTTTATGTGTGTCGTCTGTAATTTCATCATCTTGTTTTGGTTGGCAAGCTCGCTGTAGGGATCAGATGTAGCGAAGGCGGGGGATCTGGTGAATTGATTCTTCAAGCTAAGACGAAGGTTTCAGAGCCTTTAGGAATCTCTGCTCCTGCAGCCTGCTGCCCTGAGACTCGTGGCACAGACGCCTCGTGTCTGATGTTGAGCCGGTGCCGGCGGACGTCTGTGGGGTGCCTAACAGCCAGGCCAGGGCACACGTGACCTCTTCCCTCCCTTTCTACATGGTTCAGCAGCCATGTTTGGACTTTTGAAAAGTCCAACATCGTTCTCCTAATAATAAAATAGGCACTACGGTACATTTAGGCCAATTTCAATGTAAGTTCAACCCACAGGCAACTGAATTGGTAAATGAATAAAGAGGGAGCATGTTTTCTAAGGCCGGATTGTAATAACAATATTTTAGTTAAATTCTGCCCATATTGTCTAGCTGGATGTTAGTGGTTCGCTTATCAAGTGTCAACTATTAGCTGGAGCACTTCCAGAGAGTGACACAGCTGACCGAGTTGGCTTGGGTTTTACTCTCACATTACAAGCTCTCTTTGATCTCTGCCTTTGTAATTCATGTTCAGGCTCTTTCAGTAATGAACTGTTTTTTGCAAGTTTATCAAAAGATTCCTGACCCTCATTAAGTGAAATAAAACTGTTTATTAGGGGTATCACCTAAGCACATTATGAAACTCTCGCGTGGATTCTAGCCTCAATTCCTCACCTCTGTGCCTTTGCATTTCCTATTCTGTACTTTATCTCCTGCTGTTGTGACGTAGGAGACTAGATTAATACACAGATTAGTATCACCACGCGTCTTAAATTTCTGCTGGCTTATTTTAATTGTTTTGCCATAGCTGAAATATCTGCCTAATTACTGGCACAACCAGACACAGTCCAACTCTAGGGTGGTCTCTGTGGGTAACGTGTCCAGCATCAGAGTGGGCACCGCCGGAGGGCTGCACGACTGCCCCCTCCCCACGTCTGTATGGGCATCTCGGAGCCCGAGCTCAAGTGTTGCCTCGTGCATCCATCTTCTGCTTTTGGTTTCTTATCTCTGCCCTTTACATTGTGGTGGATTCACCTCCTTGCTGGGATCTACTGTAGCAACGGCCTGCCGAACCTTTTCGGGAAACGTCAGTGGTTCGCGTGCTGAGGGTGGGGGGTGTATTGTCAGCTGGTCAGCAGTGTGAGTCTCCACTCCACATCTGTGATATTCAGAACCCAGGTGCACTCCCTGGGGTTTGCATCCGGGCACCCACTGTTGGGTTGGCAGGTTTAGCCTAACATGCCTGTTTTTCCTCTTATGGAAAGCAGAGGATATTCTCTTAAACACTGTTTCATGACACTGTCCTCAGGGAACCTCGCTGAATTTTTTTTCAATTACTGTCAAGCTCCCAACGCACCTGAAACCGAGCAATCAAGCTGGCAAAGGACGGGACCTACAGGAAATGCAGGTCTAGTCCGAGGTTAGAAACCCTGCTCACATACACCTGGAAGAGACCTCATACATCTGTTACCTCCTCACCTGCTGGGATCAAGCCTGTTTGTTCAGAGAATTAGCAGCAATGTTTATGGGGTACATTATTCATTCAGGCCGAGTCCTTTCTACCTGATGGAATGCCTTAAGCACATGTACACTGCTCTGGAGATAACCCTGTCTTTTTGTCTGACACCTGGTGAACTTCTGAACTGCCATCCAAGTTCAGGAGGTTATATAAGAGGCTTAAGTCAATATTGGCATGGGTTGCTTGTCTGGAAACGTGCCTGTTCTCTAACAGCAGTTCTTACAAAACAGATCATAACTCGGAGCTGTGCTACAGTGGTGTGTATGGCCAATGGTCACAGTGGTTAATATGAGTGTTCACATTGATGTACACAACTGTTGCATGTTATAAGGAATGAAGCAGGATCTTCTGTACCACCTGGTTTTTGACCAGAACAGATGTTACACTTCTTAAAAGACCTGGTACCGGTATGAAGCTAGTATGAATCTCAGCTTAGTAAATAAACTAAAAAAAGTTTGGTCAGTTTAAAACCCTTCCTCCTTCTCTTTCTCCTTCCTCCATTTACTGGTCGACTACATACACTGGTACACAGCAATGTGTTAAACATCTCAACAAGATATAACACAGTTATAAAAGTAATTGAGTGTTTCCTGTAACTGGTTGGGAGGACCACTATTAAGTTTCCAAGTCTAATTTAAGTACTAATGTTGCATTTCTGATCTGCAAAACACTTTTAAGATATCACTTTATTGATTGCGAAGGAAATTTACTGAATCAAAGAAATCCTCTAATGTAGTTTCAAATGTAAACAATTAATATGGAAATAAATAAAATTAAATATTAAATAAATATTAAACTATATTAGTAGTTTTTTGCATTAAACGGTTAGAATTGAAATGTTTGTTTGAGTGATGTTACGGCGTGATGTTACGGCGTCATCTCCTCAGTAGTGTACCCATCTAGTAACTTCCTGCTTCTGCATTTTTCAGTTACCTGTTTCAGCTTGAAGGATTGTAAAGAAAGGATTATCTCTCCATAGGCAGTTGTCCTAAACGTTCTCAGCATGGTCCTAAATCTGTTCAGTATGGAACCTAATGCTATGATATGCACAGTCTTAATCAAAATAGTCCTAACAACCAAGTACAACCAGTCTCAAGTTCTACAACAACAAAAACATTTTTTTTAAAAGCTAAATTAGGTTCTGTTGTGCAGTTGGTCACTTGGATACACAATTTGAAGCCTCCTGACAGTAGGCAAACAAAGCAAGCCTTGTTTACTTTGCTCTGTGCTTTGCTTCAATAGAAACCACCCAAGCTATGAAACCCAGGCACTCCAATGCATTGCTGCTAGATTCATTGTTAATAATGATAGTTGCATGCCTACGTGTGTAGATTACACACAGTGCTGCTTTCTTTGGGATTGATTCTACAGACTTTGTTGTGCGTTTTTTCTATCATAAGCGGGACTGTGAAGTCACGTGTGACGTTGGCAGGGTTTCACTTCAGGCTTGCACTTTAGACTCGACGTTTTGCCTGTCAGACCTGTATCCAATCGCAGCAAGCATTCTCTCCCGAGACTCCTGAGCTCTTTCACATCCTGTCGTACAAAAATCCATTTCCACCCAGATTTTCACCCAGCCGGTATCTACCAAGGCTAATCATTCCTCTCCTGTTGAGGCCTTTTGTGTCAACTTTTCTGTCTCCCAACCCAGTCGATGGTGGTAATTTACGAAGCGAGGACAGAATAAGCTTGTTGGGACCTTATGTGAGAAGGATGTGATAATTAATAGCATTTGAAGTGGTTTTCAATGAGAATAAAAACAATGACATTTGAAAGCATTCACCTTTTCAATATCCCCATCTTACTGCAGGACTTTGACTTATGACACATGTTGACCTGTATTTTCTTTATATCACCCTGTACGATCTACTGCCATTGTTACAACTTCTGCTTTCTGACCATTCGATAAGCACTGGGCTGTAAGGGACTCGGGCCTCTAGCTTCTCCGTCAACACTATCCGCTGGGGATGTCTGTCTCTTCAACCCAGTGACCCACACGTAATTGTTTTGTGCTGTAGTGTCACACAGTGTAATGGGATGGATTGTACCGTTGCCATTACACTCACAAGTCTGGAAGAAGACGGGTGAGTGTGAGGATGGCCGGGCTGGTGGAGAGACCCTGTGGTTGCCTTACTGCTCCACTGACAGCCATGATCTGAGCTCTCTGTGATCACCGCCGAAGTCTGTGATGTTAGCTTCTGTCCTGAGGCGGGTATTCTCATTCTTCTTTAACTTTGAGCTCTGTGACATTGAACGTCTCTCTTTCTCTCTCTCTCTCTCTCTCTCTCTCTCTCTCATACACACACACACACTCATTCTTTCTTTAGTTATTCCCAGAATGATTTACAGTGCTGTCTCATCCAACATCGTGGTACCATGCTCTTTGTGTGCACGTGTGTGTGTCTGTGTGTATTTTCAACGAGAGATTGTGATAATGATAGACAAGATTCCCTTTTTTTTCTTGTCCTCTTCCTCTCCTTTGAGTGTCTCTGCGGAACACCTTGGCCGTCCCTTAATCACTTTTACACTCAGTGGGTGCCGCCTTCTCCTCCCCTTCCACTGGGGGGAGTCATGAATTGACCATATAACCCCCCTCCCCAGTTATATATGAGTAGAAGTAGAGGTGTAAATATAGAGCTGTTACGTTACTGCTAATGCTTGGAGAAATCCCCCTCACTCACATGGAGTCACTTATAGACTGGGTTACTGGGTTTAGTTTAATCTAGTTGAAAGCTTGCTGTGGTACAGTGAGATAGGGGTTTAATCCCAGGAGGAATATATTTAGTTAGTGGGCAACAGTATTTTGGTATTCAGGGCGACTGTCAGCAGTCATGTGTCTTTAGTTCAAATGCAGACCACTGTGGAGTAACTGCTTTCTGAACACTGGCCCATCTGCCCTGTTCTGCATTCTGAAGTGATTATTAGACTTTCCCACTTTTTTCCACCAGGCTAGCAGGAAAATTTTTAACTTTCATATTCAGAACAGAGAGCGATATGCTGGTTTACGGATTTGGGATGAAAGTAAGAGTTTGTGTCCTTTGGGGCCTGGCATCCTCCTCCGTGTTCCGTTCCTTGCGGGCTGTCTACAAGGACTTGCCAGCACACGAAAAATCTTGACTCCTGCTTCAGGTTTGAAGTCCGGGGGCGGCGTGCGACGCAAGCCAGCGTGTGACGCACGTGACACTGCGTACGTGCCTGTGTGTCCGCACATGCGTGTATGCCTGTGTGTGTTCTGGAGGCGGTGGGGATTAGGGTTAGGGTTGGGATTGGGTTTGGGGGTTTGCGGGAACCGCAGGTACTTGGGGACAGCTGGGGGAAAAGGGTTGCAGTTTTGGGTCAGAATCTGGCTGACGTCACGGTGCCCTCGGGCTTAAAATAGCTCCTCAGCTGGAGTTGTCACATATGAAGATAAGAAGCTGCTCCTGGCAGGGATGATGACGGAGCACATGAGGTCACGGGGCAGCTGTCGGCTCCATCTCTCTCACTCTCTCTCTCTCTCTCCATCTCTCTCTCTCCATCTCTCTCTCTCTCCATCTCTTGCTGTACTCTGTCTCCCCGAGAGCCTGATTCATGGAATCTGTGCTTGTATTTCTGACCCAAACTGGGATCTGTACCATACCATCTTTTATTTATGTCTCTTCTAAAAATGAGCTTATGGAATTAGGAAATTTCAGGTTGGGTGGCTGCCACCAGTTAGGAAGAGAACAGACGTTTGTCAGTCTGTTGGCCAGCCGTGGGAGGACTATGAGGATCGGGTCTCCTGCCCAGGCCCGGAAGCTTCCGCAGTCTGAGCCCTTTGAGTGCTACGCCGTTTCATCCCCCACCGCTGCCACCCTGCTCTCGGCCACGTGAGACTAGTGCTCGCGTTAGCGAGACCCGCTGAAGACTCGCACAGCTGCAGAATAAAACTCGTGTGTCTCCCCTCGTGACCCTTCTGCTGAGGACGGTAAGCAGCAAAGCAACTTAAGGACATCCGCAGACATTCCCAGTGAAGAGATGTTGCCATGGAGATAAGGCAATGGAGATAAGGCCCTGTTTAGGCCGCACCCTGCTTAACAAGACTATCTGACTTTTCTTCTTATGGCAGTGCTGTCTTGATACACATGGTAACGCAACTGTAAATTGTCAGTTAATAAAATGAAGTGAATGAATCCTACAAAATCCCTGAGTTTGTGCGAGTGGACCTAGAAAAAAAAATATTCTAATGTTTTTCTAATGTTTTCCTCAAATAAAACTGAGATAATTTTAGTGCGATGTACCGCTGTGGTTCGATCGTGTCAGTACATGGTACGTGGGACACATTTGGACATGGGCGTGGCAGCAGGAAGAGAATTCCTCCTTCCTTCACTCACCCTCTGTCTCTCACTCACAAACACACCCATGCACACACGCATGCATCCCAGCCCATAGTCAGCATACCAGAGCTGCGAGCGCTGAGTGCTGGATGGAGAAATAAGACTCCCCGGTCGTCGCGCCCACACGCACTGGGCAGGATGGGCTGAAAGCAGCTGCAGGCCTGGCTGGAGCTCTGTGGTGACTGATGGGATGAGCTTCCACGCCCCGCCGCGCCCGGATCACACGCACGGGGGCGGGAACGCTAGTGCGGAACAGGCACCGTCAGACCAGACCAGTAGCCATTCACGTGCCGACTACAGGGCCACTGCTTGCACTGTTTACACTGCTCTGTAATACGACAAAAAAAGCTTTATTTAGATCACTGAACACAACACAGCAGTAACGGGCAGTTTTGTCTCAGTAACACTGCTAGGTTTTGTGTGGTCCTATGATCAGAAAGGAAGCACTGATATATAGTATAAGGATGCCCTGTTAACTGGGCATGGCTATATGGCTAATAATGTATCAATGTTGACTCAATGTTGACCTTTTCACAACTTGCCCAGTCAGGCAAAGCGACCTGAACAAATCTTTGTTTTAAAGTGTTATTCACAAATAAATAAGCCCACACAAGGTAATGTATTTAGTAACGGTTATTTATTCTTAAAATAAGTGTGCGTTCTTGCGGAACACTTTAGCCTGTTTTCTTTTTGTTGTAAATAAACATTTCAAACGGGGGATTTCATAACAAACACAAAATTCCATTTTAAATCCCATCTTTTATACAGTTAATTACTAAACTGTTTTTGTGTCTTAATGAACTGTTTTTCATTAATTTGAAAGTCTGTCTCATGTGGGTAGTCGACAAATCAGTCGGTTTTTCCTCTTCTAACCATGTGATATGCTGTTTTGACTAATTTGGTCAACTTGGAATTGGCTTCAGTGTAAACAGTTGCGCACACACACACTAGTCTAGTGGTCCACACACTCTACACAATCTCTTTTCACTGCTAAACACACAATCTGTTTGGTTTGCAGCTCCACCAAAAAAAGCCCTGCTAGAATATTCCCTAGAACCACCGCAGCACCACTCTGGTACCGAGGGGTCCAGGTGGCCCTGTGGTCACTGGGCCTTCGGGATGGATGCTGCCGCCTCTCTTTGTGTTTGCGCTTCGCCGCCATTTCCCTGCATGCCTCTCCCTGACAGCATTTGTCAACAGATAATATCACTGGTTTGTTTTGACTGGATGGGCAGACGGATAAGACCTTTTTCTTTTTTTTTCTCTCAAAATAAATATTCAAGTGAATGCAATTTGGCCCCAGTTACATTGTTGTGTTCGCACATTGCGACCCCACCCTTCATGAAAACTGCCCCGCCGGGTAAATGGTTTCTCATGCCGCTGTCTCGCCCTCACGTTTCAATTGCAATTCAAAACTACGGCATTCGGGTAGTTGCTACAGTGAATCCTGACACACTATTAAATAAAAAAGTGTGAGGGGAGTTGGCAACTTCATTATCCTGCATCACCTTGATGCTTTTCACTCTTGTGTGCTACTTTCAGACATCCCTCCTTAATGATCCAAACACTTAAACACTGAGAGCTGTGTTTCTGGTGGACGAGCATCTCCGCTCTTGGCCAGATGTGCCAGTTCTTTAAAAGTAAGCAGTAGGTGTGGTTAGGACACAAAGCAGGTATTCAGGAGATGAAGAGTGGGTGGAAATCAAGGTCTGTGCTGGAGCGAGTCTGACGCAAGGACTCTCACACCCAGGGATGTAGTGGAGGACGAGGACCAGTAGGCCACTTGCTGTAATAATGTGTGTGTGTGTGTGTGAGTGAGGGGGGGGGGGGGGCTGTGTAATGAGTTTCATCATCTTCATTACTCATTTCTGATGCCACTGCCATGATTGCATGTCTGTATCCAGTACCCTGACAGGCGCACACACTTCAGGCGTGTGTTGGCTCTAACGTCACAGCTCTGTCCATCATCGCTGAGCACTCACGTCCTCACACTCACGTCCTCACACTCGCGTCCTCACACTCGCCTTGAGCTGTAAGAAAGCAGAAGCAACACAGCGTGAGCACAAAGGCAAATATGTGTATGTTTGCTTCTCCACTGATCTATAAGTATACACATACGCTAAGCAGAATCTGGTGGACAAACCGTACAGCTGTACTATGAGAGGCAGGAGTGTATTTATAGATATCAGTACAGAGGTGTACATCAGGTTTTTTATGCAAATAATATTTTCCCTGTGTGTGAACTGTTTGCTGTAGCATGTGTCTTAGTTACACATGTGACTGTGAAATCCCGTGATTATATATATTTGGCGTTGTGCGTCCTCGTGTGGGTGCGTAAGCAGGCCGTTCCATTCTTGGTATGGCTGGGCTGGCTAAGTGTCACCATGCTGTGAGCTTTGTGTCCACCTGTTGGGACGTGTGGGGCCACATGGAGTGATTACATCTCATGTCAGTCATCCATCACTGATAACGAGCAGTAGAATTTAGACAATTTAGACAGACTTGCACAATGCTATCAAAAGATAAAGATGTTTGCATGTAAACCAAGTTAGATATGATGCCAATGCAAGCCTGCTTCTGATATTTGGTTTTATAACAAAGAAATACCTGTTTTTCCATTAGTGTTTTCATGCGCATGTGTGGCATAAATGTAAGAAAATGTCCATTTTATCACATTAACAATTATCCACATGGCTGCTCCTTTGACAAAGGGAGACAAATGTGTATTTCTTTGATGTTGAATGCATGAGCACTTCCATGAACACTATAGGCTTGTACAGTGGTAGAGCAAATTCATATTAGTCTAATCTACGGTATGAGTTTCTAATCTACGGTATGAGTACCAAGTGTAAGAAAAATGTGTCTTTCTTTATTCTGTGTTCATTTTTGAGGAAACACAGCAAAAGTGAAATCTTAATCTCGTAATCTCTTGTTAGTCTCTCTGCCTATCATGTTCTGGGACGGTCTGTAATCTGTGTGCCGCTTCGTCTGTCTGTGCAGGTTAACTTCGTGGTCTGCCAGCTCTTCGCCCTACTCACAGCCTGCTGGTTCCGGCTCTATCTGCATCCCAGCAAGACCAGTCCCTTTATCCGACATGTGGTGGCCACACTGCTGGGCTTCTACCTGGCCCTCTTCTGCTTTGGCTGGTAAGTGTGTGTGTTTGGATGGCATCCTGGGTGTTACAGTGTTTTGGGACCATTTATATAATGTCCGTTCTGCAGCTGGAGTGCGGAGCTCTGTGCTGTAGTGTCTTGCTCGTGTGCTGTCTGCCTCCTAATGTTCCTCTCCTCTAAAGTAGTCTGCGGGGTTTCTGTAAGTCCCTGCAATCCTCTGCCTTATGAACCGTACATCGGTCTGTATTGACAGGACTATCTGCTTGTTGCATAATAAGGTCCAGAATGACAGATGGATCAGAGCCAAACGTAGCTGACAGTCCATGTAGTAGCTGCCATAAAATCTCTGAGACAATCTCGGAAACATGTGGTGCATTCATCCTCTGAAACCATCAAAGATAAGACTGAGCTCTGAATAGCAAAATAAAGGGAATCCACATTAGTTTGATGGACGTGCTCTGATTAACTTCACTTCAGAGAATAATGGGCAATCAGAGAAATGTAGCTAGCTAATCACGTCAAGACAAAAAAAAATGGCAGCATTGAAGTGGTTTGCTACTGACCGATGTGAAGTCTGACTAGTGGATCACCACTGATGGGTCATTATTATAATGCCTCCTGTTTCTCAGGCACAGCAGTGTGGCTGGAGTGGAGTGGTGTGTTAGCCTCATGGCTGGGTTGTGAGAAATCCTCCTCCCAAGAGGAACCAGCCCAGCGCTCCTGTAGTTACAAACTAACCATGAATGAGATGGAGGATGGATGACACCAAAGGGTCATGGCAAGCGATGCACTGCAGCCTCTTAACTGTACACATCCACATTGCTTATAACAAACTAGGGCTTCTACACTTACACAGTTTAAATTTTGTTACATTTAAACCATTTAAATGTTAAAAAAAAGGACTTGGTAGTGTTCTCAATTCCACTCACCTTTATTAGTGCATCCCACAAAATCCAAGTGGAAATAAATACTTCATGACTACAGAACCTTTCTGACCCTGCACTGGACACATTTACACTTGCCAATGTTTGCTAACTGTCACTTTTATTGTGGCACAAAGATCAGTGCCAAGTGCGATCATGTTATAATGGATGACATAAAACTCTGCAAATGGCAAACCAGTAACCACACGCTTAGTGGTAACTGGTTTCGGCTATGTATGCTAATTTTACACAAAGGTATGATGGTAATTTTACACAAAGGTATGACTTTTCTGTCAGGAACTCCTTATTAGAAGTCCCTATCAAAATTCCCTTTCAGAACGTCCTCGTTCTGACAGAAAATACAGACTAGAATGTTGGCGGCTGGTGGCGATGTTAACCAAATGGCTGTTTTATCTGAGCTTTGTGTCCACCTGTTGGGACGTGTGGGGCCACATGGAGTGATTACATCTCATGTCAGTCATCCATCACTGATAACGAGCACTAGACTCCATAATCTTTCTTCTGTAAATGTCAATTAGTGCACATTTAAACTTTTATACTTGCCAATGTTTGCTGACTATCATGTTTAGTGTGGCACAGAGATTAGTGCCAAGAGTGATCATGTTCTAATGGATGTCATAAAGCTCTCCAAATGGCAAACCAGTAACCGCACGCTCAGTTTCAGCTGTGTTTGCCAATTTGACACAAAGGTACTATAGAATTTTCTGTCTTTGTCAGGGACTCCAGAATGTCCCTATCAGAATTTCCTTTAAGAAAGTTCTCGTTCCTCGTTCTGAAAGAAAATAGAAACTAGAATGTTGGAGACTGGTGGAGATGTTAACCAAATAGCTGTTTTGTCTTCACTAAATATCAATAAGCTTGCTAAGATTTGATGTGATTCAACAGCAAAGTTGCCAGATGGCTTATTTGGTCTCTGTTAGGAAAAGGAAAGCAGTAAAACCCAAAATGAGCATTCTTGCTGAAGCACACTAACTCATACTCTCTGAGGCTTCTCCGCCCCTCTCTGTGAAAAGGATTATGGGTCTTGGAGTCCCGTTGGTACTTTAAGTAGGTGAGGTTCTGGATGGCAGTGCCTGGTGAAGTCTGAATAATAGACCCTTGAAGATCTTCTCTCTCCAGGCCTTTCGAACTTGCCAGGAGTGAGTTACCTAGAGGTCGAGAGGCTGGAGCAGGTTTGGGACCCTGCAAGGTGTTATTTGGACCTGATGCAGATATAGACCTCTTGACAAGGCCGTTTGGGCCAGAGGCATGTATGGACCCCTGTAAGAGGCTGTGAGGTCTGCCTCTGATTACTGGATTTGTTTGAGGGAAGTCCAGAAGCCAACAATTGGTTAGCTTTTTTGAAGCTGCCTCCTGTGTGGTTTGTGTAGCTGTTGTCTTTGGGGATGTTCCGGGATTTTGTTGGGACTTGCTCAGTTCACTCGGGTAAATAAACAGTGAGCGATAGCATCCAACACAATCTCCCTGACAAGCTTTAGATGTTGGTGTTTAACACCATTGGTCAGTTCTAAACTGTAATTTGATATATGGTCTATAATCTGCACATTTGACTTGTATAATTGTAATTATGTAATCTGTTACAGTCTACAGACTTGTCCAGACTTGTTCTCCTTTGGGGTTTTTTTAAAATGTGACTCGTGTTGTTTTGATGTAGACATGGAAACGCAGTTTGGCTTTCTGCCGTGATTAAGTCACAAGCAAGACAAGTGACAGTGTTCTTGAAGCTCATGATTCTTTGCTGCAAGATCCTGACTAAGAGGTTAGTTGCAGTGACTCAAACAGACGGGAATCCCAGCGTTGTACAAATGTAACGTCAAAAAACCAAAGCTGAACCCTGATCAGAAAAGACATGACTCGTCAAAAAGTGTGAAAAGGGGAAGTGTGTGAGGCCTCCTCCCGTCCTGGATGTGCTCTGTTGGCTACAGTCTCACATCTTTCTGTAATAACTCCTTTTTTTCTTGGTTTGACAAGTTAACTGCTGTTATCTGCTCCCTGTCATCTTTAAAGCTTTTACACGTGTTACCTGGTCTTACATGGGGTGTCCTGCCGCGCTTTGTTAAAGCAGTTCTAGTACACCCATTCAGCAATATCATAACAAAAACGATTCATTGACATTATAGTTCGAAATCTTAAACTAGAGCCTGTTTTGTTGTACTTGTGGTTACCCTGCATAACAATTTTAAGAGTGAGTTAGAAACAATATTTAGATTATTACTAGACTTTTTTGTGCATGTCATGTATTTGATGCATGAACAATACAGAAGGCTTTTGTTAAAGTGTTTGTTAAACGAGGAGCTCTTGTAACGGATATTTACTGAAGCAAGTATTTAATAGCTAAGTCAACTGAGCACAGTCTACTGTGTATGAAGCTCTCAGTCACTTGCACTAGGCTGATAAATTCATTTGTAAAATAACAACCAATGAGATGATCAAACACATATATTTCCAGCAGTATCAGTCCTGAAAAATCAGAAGAAACCTTACTAACCATTCACATCACTGTGGCCCATTGTGTTCTGTAGCACGTTGGGGAACCGCACACTGAGGGAAGATTACCACGGTGTTACTAATAGTCTCTGTCTCAAAGCCCATGTATGATCACAAGATGGTCGTGGACGGGAACTGGCTTGTACAAACGTTCACTGTATTGCTCTACGGTAGGTCGTATGACTGCCTGACCCAGCAGGATCTTTCTGATATTACAGCTGTGCTCTAATTAGTGCCGCTTATTGTAAAATGATTAGAATGGGCCGATTAGCTGGATGCCATGTTGTGCAGGTTTGAAAAGAGGGTCATTTGAATGCTGGCTAGGAAAATTATGGGATGCTTTTATGCTCTACTGTTATGTCATTTATGCTGTACTGATTGATTTGCCCTGTTGCACTGGCCCTCGGAGGACAGCCCAGTGAAGCACTGTCAGATCTGTTCCAACTCCTTGGTCAAACTGTCCCATTCCTGTGTTTTGTTACAGGTATGCGTTACACTTCCTGGTTCAGAGTGGACTCACGTATGGAATCATGATCTTCACTGGGGTGGAACACATGCACAAGTGAGTTGTGACTCCAGTGATCATCTACGCTAGGGATGGGTCTTATTTGAACATATCTTTTTATGGTACCCATATCAGTACCTTGGATATAATATTGGTGCCAAAATATTTCTATTTATGTATAATTATTATTTGAGCGCTCAGTGTCATATTAATTGTATAATTCAGAATCTACATCATGTACACTTACTGTCTGTTTAGCTTGTGAGTTTCTCATTATATCGACATTGTGAAAGTAAGCAAATACAGGCATAAAGTGGTCCTATCAATTTGCACCTCTGAATTTGCATTTTGCCTTCAGGTGTTTTTTGGATACCACGCAGTGAAAAAATTTTCTTAGCAAATTATATTTTATTGCAACATTTATTTAACCTGATGCATATTTAATACGACTACAATTTAGTAAGACTTTTACTAAGATTCTAATTTACATATATGACTATGCCATGAATAAAAACATGTAAATGAAAGGCCTCTTGAACTCAAAAAAAATCTGCAGACTGTGTTGATGGCATCCAACCAGGTACAGGTTAGCTTAAAATAGTGCTGCTCAACACAGACCGTTGTTAACACTGAAATCAATCAGATAGTCCTCCATGTTCAGTGTACAGTGTACCTTTGGCTGCTTTGCACTTTGGATGGCGTTTCTATATTTTTTAGTGGTGTTTTTTTTTTTTTTTAATCCAGGAGGTTCAATTCCAGACCAGTCACACCTTCCCAGGTTGAAGGCTGTGTTAGCAGTAGAACATTCCCAGCGCAGCCTCCCTGAAAGTAATCAAAGGGCAGGCATGGTTCACCACGACCTTACGCAAATCTGACTGGTCACAGTACCCGTGATGCGGTCACAGATGCTTGACTTTTGAAATGCGAGAACTTAACAGGGCAGAGGTCGACCTTCAGGAGGATGACGCAGAGTACGTGGCAACCAGACGTTGGTGATATATGATTATAACCGCAAAATGTCGAAACTTCAGCAGATTCACTTTGACACTTGGCTGATCAACTGGTCAGACAAGCCTGGTTTGTGTCAGTAAGTTTAAAAAGCAAACATTCCCATGCTAATATGAACCCTCAGGCACTTTTTGCATACTGGCAAAGTCAGGCATTTTTACCTCTCACTGTGTGAAGGATCTTTCCCAAGTTTATAGGAGTATTCATTAGCAACATAAAATTATGTCACCTAGTATTCTTTTTGCAAACATGTATCATGTGTGACTTAATAGTGGTTGCTTAATTGTTGGTTGTTTATTTTTTACATTATTAGTATCTCCCTGTGAAGGTGTGCTAATTCACAGTCTACTCACAAATAATTGCTTACTTGAGCAATAATAATAATAATAATCAAAAATAAAATCATTAGTTTACTGTGATTTTAAATAGCGCTTTGCCATATTGAGCTCTGGAAGCAGAGGGTTACAAGATTTAAACTAACCCTGTTAAAAACCTTAAAGGTTAAAAAAAACGTAAAGGCCATACGTGTTCATACTTCCATGTAAAGTCTTGATTCTCTAGGGAATGAACTGGAATGAACGTTTTCACCCGCCATGGCACCGTGAAGTAACTGAATGCGGAGACTTGACATCGACATCTGGGAGCTTACAGCACACTAGTTCAGTCGCCCCACACTAGCGTCCTTAGTTAATGTGAGGTAAAAAAAAAAAAAGATGAAATTTTCTTTTTTCTGAACATTAGAAGAAACCGACAAGAGTGCTAAACAACAGCAAGAACACATTCGTGTTTGTGTAGCTCCTACACAGGCCGCTCCATCCTCTCCCTCCACCTTCATTTGATCGTCAGCATGGAGCTCCTGTTCGCGTCTCCTCCGCCTTCATCGCTGCCGTGTGCAGTGAACACAGTGAAGAGGGCAAGGGATCGCGTCGTTACGTGTGGTTTGTAATTGGACCGGTGAAAAGTTGGAAACTTCCTGCTTAGCTGCGTGACACGTCAGCTTTATGTGCCTGGGCGACACATTTATGGCCGGACTGAGTACTCGTCACCCGCCTGGCATGTGCGGACGACGGTTCCAGAAGCCTCGAGCTCTCCGCTCCAGACACGGGCCGGCCTGTGCGCTCTCCCTAAAGACGCAGCCCCATCTGCTGGGCGCTGAGAAGAGCATACTGCACCTCCACTCCAAAGCCTTCCTTTCGTGCTGTCGTTTTGAAAGCTAGTTCTGCCGAGGTGACTGCGGAGTAAATACGGCGAAGACGTCCTGCTGCGCTCTACCAAAAGCATCTCAGATGAATAGACGCTATTGATCATTTCGGCATGACGTCCTGGGCCCTGCTGCCTGCTCATATGTTCCTGGTAAGGAACGCACATGAAGCAGGGAGACATTCTGTGCTCAAAGGAGAGAAATAAAGAGGCCTTAACAACCAACCAAAAATACACTGCAAAGACTGCACGTGAGTGGCACATATCTTTGCTGGTTCTGCATGCGAGTGCCACATACCTTTGCTAGCTCGGTTTTTCTACTTTCCTGCAGCTCATACAACTGTATTAGTTGTCCTATAATATCAGTCCTTCCTTCCTAGTGTGTCTGTAAACGTCACCATTACATTCTGCAGTATTCTCTTCTGCCATAAAGGTTATTGCAGGATAATTTCAGATGGTGGCAACATTGTGATGCGTCTCAGCATATGCGTTTGTCGGCCATGCACAAAGGACGCACACACAATCACCCGCTCGACCGTATATCCACCTGCCTCCCCTAGCGCCCACTGCACTCTTCACACCCCAGCGACTGGCCGGGGAACACGCGTTTCCGAGCTCGCTTTTAATGCATCGTTGATCACAGCGCAGCAGTGATGCGAACTGTGTGGTTAGATCTCATCACAGAGCCAAAGCTGTTTAAAACCTAAAATGAGTATCGTAAATCTGAACTTCTGTTTGCTGCACAATACGGTTGGCTGTTGCACAACAATGCGCTTATTTTTTCTCATGACAACGTGTGTGTGTGTGTGTGTGTGTGTGTGTGTGTGTGTGTGTCAGGGGCGTTTCCTTTATGGTAGCTTCCACTCTTGTAATTCCCACTAATTTTCATTGAAACATTGGCAAAGGCGGCGTTCGCCGGAACAGGATGACTACGCGGGCCATCTCCTGATCCGCTGGAAGACTCTTCTTCTTATCAAGCTTTGTTTAACCGCCATAAAGAAGAATGATGTAATTCCGTGGTTTATGTAAATTAAAAGTTTGGGTGAACCTGCTGACCCTGGGTCGCTCCGCATGACGGTGGGCAGCTCTGAGCGGCCCCTGCCCCGTGTAGGAGGAAAGTCCGGCCCATGGGACGCGGCCTTCATCCCACCAGCAGAACAAGGCCTTCCACAGTGAAGTCGCCACCTCATGAAGGCAGCCAGTGTTGATGCCTGGCGAGCTGCCACCTCCGAACGCAGAGAGTGGGGCCGCGGACATCTTAGGCCAGCATTGTCCAAAGGGAAGGACCGAATGCCCACTGCCCGCCCCCAATGTGAAGCCTTGGAATCTGGCTGGGAGATTCTTGGGCCTGTGACCCTTTTGACAGCTCTGGAAGTCAAAAACGTTTAGGGGGTTTGGACTGAGGCCATGGGCATGGCTGGGCTAAAAATCCTGGAGGTGTTTGGTGTGGTGAACTGGAGGAAGCAGAACACTGCTCTGCTGATGGAGACTTCACTGTCAGCCCATTTATCTTTAGATTCTCAAAGCGGCAGTGTCACTACTTCTTTAAAAAAAGTTCTTTGTCATGTTTCTGAAATAGAAGATAATTAGCCAATTAGCTAAGCCATCTTGCATGTATTAGCATTTGGAAAATGTGTGATATGTCACCAAAGCAAGCACCTCTCAACAGATGTGAGAACGACACCTATAATTTTTTTCTCCCATTCTGTTCGCATTTATCTTTTCAAACATATGAATTACATTGCCTGTTTTATATGAAATGATGTCGCCTAATTCAAACTAAACCAAATAGTCCAAATAGTGTCAGTCCTCTGTTAAATGACCCCGGTCACTTGAGGCCTAGCTGTGAGTGAAGGACAGCAGCTTCAGCAGCTCCTCTCCGCTGAGGAGCGTTTCTGCGCTGAGCAGGGTCAGTGCTCTGACTCATTCAGGTCTTCTCTCCTCCCCTCTTCCCTGCAGGTACTCTTTTGTGGTTGCCCTGAGTTACCTCACTTTCTGCCAGATCACCAGGGTCTACGTGTTCGATTATGGGATGTATTCGGCTGACTTCACAGGGTAAGTCCTCCCAGGCGGTTTGGGTTTTTTTCTCTTCACATCTTGAGGTCAAGGGTCTGATGGAACAGTCCTTCATCTGTGTGGTCTACACCTTTTGCATGTATCGTTGCATTGAAAGGTTTCAATTATATCTGGTCAGCGAACAACAGGTCAGTGCCGTATACTTCCAGATTGGTATTTGGAGCCATCTATAAGGAACTGGACAGAAACACAGTTGTTTGTTTTGGTTTTGTATTATACCATTTTAATAAACTACGAGATGCGTCTAGGCCCTATAATGCAGCTGTTTGATCTTCTCACTTGTTTTAACTGTGACTTCCTGCCATATTGGTGAGAATATATCTACTTGTGAGCAATATAAGGTTACAGCAAGTAAGTGCCTAAAAAAAGCCACAGTCTTTTTATGAATTTAACTTTGCAAAGTTAACTGACCAATCACCTCTGTCCACCTTTGACTTGCGTTCCAATAGTGTCCTATACACGTTCAGCCCTCACCCATTGCCAGCTAAGACAGAAACCTGACATTACCTGAGGGACATGCCAGATGCCATCCAGAGTAGCTTGGAGACGAGCGCATTGCATGCTGGGTAAGGTGTAGGAGTATATTGGGCCAGAGAGAGAGAGACGGAACGAGAGAGAGGGAAGAGAGAGAGGAAGGGAGACGGAAACATAACAGGATTCTTATCCTCGGTTTGCTGCATCAGTGCCAGCCTTATCTCCTCCAGTCCACACCTTCTCATTCAACACAACCCTGTCTTTCTACGCGCCAGCTACATACTTACCTTAGAGATGGTGTCTGTCCTCATACACGCACGTTTTTCACTTTAGTTTGAAGATGTTGCAATATGTGAAATGAACAGTGCAGAGAGGAGCACGGATGGGCGATGGGGGGGGGGGGCGAGGCTGGTGCTGTGAGGCTCTTCGAGATGCGCACACCTGGGTTAAGGGGAGATTAGCTTCTGCTTAACCCGATCCCTTATTTATCCTTGCATTTATCCCTGCATATCCTGCATTTTGCCTTTCTCAATGTGCTTAATAGCATTTAATAGATATTTATCCCTGAATGAACCGAGAATGATTTTCTCTCTCTACCCCCCCCCCCTCTCCTCTCTCTCTCTTTCTCTACTTCTCTCTCTCTCATCTTCCTTCCCTCTTTCTCCCCTTCTGTCTTTCTCTTTCTTTCTCTCTCTCCCCACCCAAAGGCCAATGATGGTCATCACACAGAAGATCACAAGTCTGGCGTTTGAGATTCACGATGGTGAGTGACACCCCCACCCCACCACCCCTTAATGTTTAACATCAGTCCAGTATGAGTCAGTCTCCTTCCTCTCTTGCACTGCCAGGCTGCCCCTGCTCTTTCTCTGCAGGCAAAACATAAAGGGGATCAGCATTCACAATGTACCTGGCCGTTCACTAAATCACACATGCATGCGTGTGAGACGCTGTGGACGCCGCACACACTTGTACGCGCTGCTGTATCTCCCACAATAATGTTCCTTTTGTGCTGCTTTGATGAATTGCCGGCACCTCAGATCCGGAGTGAACTCCTCCATTGTTTGTCGGGGCGCTGTGAGTTCTTGGTGCGGAGTCTTCCCGCAACCCAGTCCCGTCGCTCCCTCGGATGCTTGCCGCCATCTCAGCTCTGTCTCTGTACTGTCTCAGCTGTGTCTCTGTACGGTCTCAGTGGCGTCTCTGTACCCTTGCTGTACTCTCTCTCTGTCTCTCTCAGTGCTTTCTCTGTAGGGTCTCTGAACCACGTCAGTAACATCTCTGTACAGCCTCCGAACTGTCTCAGTGGCATCTCAACGGTCTCTGCTCCGTCTCACTGGCATCCCTGTGCTGTTGCTGAATTGTCTCTGTGTCGTCTCGGTGCTCTCAATGCTGACTCACCTAGGAGAGGCGGAGAGGGAGTGTCGTTTCTGTCACCCCATAGAAGGCCGAACTGAATCCCAGAATCCCTCTGTATAATCCGCTTCATTTCGTTCAGGCTGGCCCACACTATCCTGGAAGCTTATGCAAGTCCCTTCCAAACCCTAAGTGCAGGAGAGCAGGGCGGGCGGTGAGGCCCTAGCCTGTTGGAGAAGGACCTTTGCCTTCTGTCAGATAATCACCTCTCTGGTCTTTGTTAGCAAAAAAACCTCCATGTGCATTCTTTAATTGACTATGTGCAGCTGATGTATGATGAACCTGAAGTTTTTCCCATTCAGGTAGATATTCAAGAGAAGAGCTTTTTCAAGACCAGACATTTTATATGCATTTTAATCTATGAACTTAATGGATTCCATTATATAGTTAGTATTGACCTGTATGAGTGTGTCTGAGTGCGTGTTGGATTTTAGAGGACAGAAAGGCTGAACATTGTGAGTTTGCTGCAAAGACTCATCCACCCACACAGACATGGGTGTGTGTTAGGATCTGTGTATGCCTCTACTTGTGCTGTGTGTGTGTGTTGCGGTTGGGGGGTGGGGTATGGCTGTGGAAGTGTGCGTGCACTTTAGTGTGTGTGTGTGCTGGCATAGGTAACCTGGCAGATTGCCTGACTTCAGTGCAGTGTCTGTAATGAAGAAGGATTGACTCCTCTTATTCTAACCATGTCTAAGCCCCCAGCTCACTGGCCAGAGTGGAACACACCTATTGCTACCACAGAGCTGTTACAACAGTAGCAACAGCAGTACAACAGGCTTGCTTTCCTATGTCTTGCATTCCTGTCAATGTAGCTGGACAGGTTGGATTTTAAAGGTTTTCTGTAGGGGTGGATAAAACTCCAGCTTTATGTTCACTGTTTTCATTTTACATTTACATTTACAGCATTGAACTATACATTTTATATCACATTTAAAAAATGTGGATAACTCAGTATGTCCTCCTGAACTATTCATAGATCTGTAAATAAGCAGTGTGGAACTGTGGTCCTGAGAGTAAGTTTTTCCTTCCTGCTGGTATTATGGCAACACTTTATATTGGAGTTAAAGGAAACAGGATGACCATCAGACACAAGCTCGGTGAATTCAGCATTTCTGCAGAATGTGTCCTCCCTGTGTCCTCAGAGCCTGTCCTTACCAGGACAGGAAGCTGGTCCCAAGAACAAGGCCAGCGCCTCTAACACAGATAATGGCGTCAGTATCACAATTCAGCCACTGCGAAATTAGTCAGTTCAGATGCAGTCATTTGAGGGTTAGGTTTGCCCTTATGTCAATGGTCTCAAAGACTGCAGTCGGCAGTCGAAAGAGTCTAATTGTGAGATGGTAAAAATCAGATGTGGTTGTGGAGATGTGGAGAGTGGATGAAAGGTGTGCCTGGACATTGCGGGAATGACGTCAATGATTCTCATAACGGTTGTTATGATTACCGGGTATACCAAGCAAGTACTGAGCTTCTGGTCCAGGACCTCTTGTGGACCTCTAATGTCACCAGTCTGTCTGGCAAGGCCAGGCTTTCTAGTGGGTGGACAGGTGGTGCTCAGTTTATTAGCCGTTGGGTACAGTTCAGATTGAGGTGGACACACACCACACATTATATGAACAAATGCACTGAGACACCTACACAATTACACCTACAGTAGGTTTTATGACACGCCATTCCAAATCCCAAGGGATTGATATGGAGCTGGTCCCCGCTTTCCTGCTTCTGCTCTGCTGGGAAGACTTTTCTACCTTGGAGTGTGTTTCTGATAATGTTTGACCATTCATCCAGGAGACCATTTGACAGGTCAGACACTGATGTGGAATGAGAGGCGTGACACACAGTCTCCATTCTACTTCACCCCAAGGAGTTCAATGGGGTTGAGGTCAGGGCCCTGTGCAGGCCAATGCCAAACCCACCTGATAATATATAGAGCTTTCTTTGCGCCCTGGGGAACAGCCATACTGGAACGCAATAGGGTCTTCCCCAAACCTCACCCACAAAATTGGAAGCATGCAATTGTCCAAAATGTCTGGGTATTGATGAAGCATTAGTGTAATGGTTGCAGGAGCCACCCAAGAATTTGCAGGCTGGCTGAGCCTCCCTGCTGATACGATTGGGCTGCGGCTTCGGGAGATGTAGTCAGACGAGCTTGGCTTGATGATGGCATGCTGATGTAGTATATTTGTAGTTCTCACACGTAGTCATAGCTTCAGTCCTATTCAGTGTTAATTGTTATCATGTAAATCACTGGGGAATGAGTTGGACGGAGTGGGGAGTGTGTGTGTGTGTGTGTGTGTGTGTGTGTCTGTGAGATCACCTCACTTCACCGAAATTGACTGCATCGGCTACATTAGAAACTGAAGGGTTCTCAGCACTGTGTGTGTCTCCCCAGGTCTAACCAAGAAGGAAGAGCATCTGAAACCCAGTCAAAAGTACCTCGCTGTAAGGTATGTGTGAGGTATGTTTGTGAGGCGAGGGCATACTTACACGCTACCTCATTTCCCAGCAAACAAACATTCAGCCACTCGGGATCTGCTTCTCACCGTTCCACTAACCCTCCCATCTCCTTCCCCCTGTCTCACTGATGCGCAGTCGTCATGCCCTGAGAGGAGACCTGCTATCAGCCAGCAGCCCCCTCCCATCCCCCGCATCAGTATGTTCATATTTTATATTGCACCTAATATCAGAAACGCCCTTCGTCTCGCCTAAAGAAGTCCAGTGACCGTTAGAAGTACCTTTTACTGATTCCTCTGCTTATCACCCATCCGGAGTGCACACACATACCCGGAGCCAGAGGACCGCATGCCTGCAGCACACAGCAAGCATTCGGTGGGGTTGGGTGCCAAGCCCACATCTCTAAACGTCAGGCCACAGCTGCCCTGGCTGGCATCGTGTTCCTGTCCAGAAGGCCACGAGCTCTTCCTCAGTTCTCCATATCCAGACAGGCTCCTTTTCCTTAGGAAAAGCACCTCTGGGCCAGAAGGGTAATACTGACATCCAACAGAGCACGCTTGGATGCTGCTACTTCTACAGCAGCTGCATGGACGGCTGTTAAACAATCTCCTGAAGAGGATGTGTCTAATCAATCTCTCCCTATCTCCCTGGATGGGGTGGAAGCAGTTGCTGTAATAACTGCAACCTTTGTTTGTTTACTAGCCTGTGTTTGTTTACCAGCTTGTGTTTATTTAATGAGATCACCCCTCTTGTCTGCTCCTGCGATACAGGAAAATGCCCAGTTTGCTGGAGTACCTGAGTTACAACTGCAACTTCATGAGCATCCTGGCGGGACCCACGTGCTCCTACAACGACTACGTCGCCTTCATCGAGGGCACCGGCTACCAGCGAAGGCTCCCAGACACCAACGGCAAAGAGAACGGCAAATGCAAGCATAGCGACCCCTCTCCCAAGGTAACGGGCAACCATGCAGCGCAATGGCACCACCTGCTGGCCGAGCAAGTGTGTTGCCGCAAATGTGCAATACGAAGTGACGTTGGATCTGTAATTTCGTTAAGCGGTGAAAGGGCAGTGCAGGTTACAGTCGTGCCTGAATTGGAGAGTTTATGCTTTTTTCACGAGCATGTCAGCAGCCGTCTCTTTACTGGTCTTGTTTGGGCTTTTGTGTTCGATTTCTTGCTAGAAGGATTGACTCGATTTCCTTTTTCTCCCGGGCGAGAGAGAAGTTCACAATAGTCAGTCAGAGATTGATAGCGCAGACATCAGACTGAGCTGCCAGGGCTGTGAAGGTGTGGCTTAAATCAGGAAAGTCTTGTTCTGTCCTGTTCCCAGCACTTCTGTTTCCAGCACTACTGTGCTGTCTGTGCCAGCAGGTAGACTGATGGAGTGTCCCGGTGCCACACCCACAACTACGTCGGGGGACCTCCGTCTGTGTGTGTGTGTTAGGGTGGAGCTGTCTGACATGCAGTAGTGAGCCCAGAGAATCTGATGATTCCTGTCAGGGGCCCTGAAGGCAGGTCGCTGTCGCCGTAATGATGAACACTCTTCTGTCCTCCATTCTTGGCCGTTATCTTCTTTGGCTGACTGCAGCGCTGGCCGTCAGTCAGGGCCGGGCCAAATTAAAATGTGACATGAATGAATCTCCTATAACCAAAGAGTTTTTTAGGTCACGAGCAACTGTGGGGCCAAGCTTGGCCATCCGTACAGGCCTAATGTGTGAATGGGAGGGAGTTTCACATGAGGCAGTCGGAGGCTCCTTAAATGCTGTCCTGGATTCATTTGACCCAAATGATACGTTTGCTGGATCACCTGAATGCTGTGGTTCATCTGAACACCCACAGGCTCTCGCCTGCAGCACGCCAGGCGGGTCATGGTGCTCACAGCAAACAGTAAACAAGTAAACAATTAGACAGCGAACAGTAAACAAAAGCTATTTTTTGTGTGCATGCTGTAGACGGCTACAAGTACTGCAGAGTCACAAATGATGCCCTGTGCAGCCCTTTTTGGTCTGCTGTCCAGCCCATGGAGGAAGTTCAAGTCCACATCTGTAAACAGAGGGGCGTTTATCAGGGTGTTGCTGGGGCCCTGTGTGTGCATGCGTGTGTGTGTGTGTCACTTGGATGACACAGCGGTTTGGCGTCTGGTGGGCGTGGCACACGACTAGCCATTCAGGACGAGGAGTCCAGCTGCTCTGGGACTTGGTTTAGCACATGCATTATAAATCTTTTTCCTCATGTGGGGGCATGAAAACATGGCTGCCTATAGGTTGGATTAACTTTATCATCCAAGGCCACGACCTTCTCATTAGTCCTAAAACTGTAGGTAGCCTCGAATCAAAAGGGATTTCTTGCATAACTCAACAAACTGATTGGTGGTTTGCTCCGTGACTGACCGGCTGTGGCGTGTCTGCTCCTTGTTCCAGAGAGACGTCATCATCAAGCTGGGGTCATGTGCCCTCTCCCTGGTCGTCTACCTGACCCTGTACAGGGTGTACCCGGTGGAGCGCGTCATCGACGACCCAGCCATCACATCACAGCCCTTCTACCTGCGTGTGCTCTACCTCTACCTGGCCATGGTCACCCTGAGGCCCAAGTACTACTTCGTGTGGACACTGGGTGAGCGAGATGGCGGCTGCCTTGTGCTCTACTGCCCCCTTGTGTCCCAAAAGTGAACTGCTCATGTCTACCTGTAGGCCCCAAAGCACAGTTGAAAAGGGGAGGGAGCATCTTGTAACTTTAATTATTAATGAATGTAGTGCTTTAATAAGGATCTTGAAATTGTAATTTATGTATTTTTCATGTGCTGTTCAGCTGATGCCATCAATAATGCAGCTGGCTTTGGCTTCAATGGTTACCACAAAGACGGTACTCCCAAATGGGACATGATATCCAACGTGAGAATTCTGGACATCGAGGTATGAGAGAGCCAGACGGGCGTTGTTTCCAATACCTCATCGCTTCTCAGAACCCAAACGTGAAACAGCCTCTTCTTCTCCTCCCAACACAGTTCGCAAGCAGCTTCAAGACGTTCCTCGACAACTGGAACATCCAGACGGCGCTCTGGCTGAAGAGGTGGATGCCTTGACCTTTGACCTCTCTGATGCCCTGCCCATCTGCTCGTTTTGTGTTCCCGTTCATGGGTGTGTGTGTGTGTGTGTGTGTGTGTGTGTCGTTTGCAGGGTGTGTTACGAGCGCTGTCCGTACCACCCGACAGCAGCCACCTTCCTGCTCTCTGCCATGTGGCACGGCGTGTACCCGGGATACTACCTCACCTTCATCACGGGCATCGCCATGACGCTGGCAGCGCGGGCTGTAAGTACAGCTAGCAGAGCAGTAGGTGAACGGCGCGCGATGCACTTTTAAACAGCGTGTTTTTTTGTTTGTTTGTTTGTTTTGTTTTGTTTTTTTTGTTTGTTAGTTTTTGTTTTCTCTCATCGATGCTGTCTGTTTTTGTTGTTTGTGTGCTGGTTTATGAGACAAATGAGCCAACAAGAGAAGCATTCTGAGGAGGACTTGGACACAGCTGCCCAGTTAGCATGGACGGCGTCCATGTTTCTGTAGCTCAGTCAGGACAGCGGGACAGGCGGGACAGGCGGGAGCAGCAGAGGGCTTTTACATGCTGTGTCCATGCTAAACTACGAGCAGTAGATCAGGACTCCGCCCCCCCCAGTTGAGCCTGTTCCCTCAGCCCCCCCCCCCCGTGTCACTGCAGTCACTTATCTTCAAGAATTATTTCAGAAATTCTATTCAAAACTTGCACTAAGCTAACTTTCTGTACAACTACTAGACAGAGGCACTGATGGTAGTTTTGTCTGAGTGAAGAAAATATTTGGATCTGGAGCAACAGGTATTCATTGATTATTTGTAAACAGTAGCCAAGACTGGGAGGCTGAACACTGTAGCAGAGGGAACTTTATTAACAGAACAGAAACCACTAGCTCAGAGAAATCACCAAGCTAACTAGTCTGGGTTTCCCTCAGATGCCTTCTGCTTGCCTGGTGTTTCTTTCTGTTCAGTACATGCTACTGCTAATGCAGGCTAATGGTAACTAGTGCACAAAGAACAACGAAAGAACTGGGTCAAGTCTGGGCAACATCAGTCTGGCCCCGTGACATCAGGGTGGGCCCCGTGACATCAGGGTGGGCCCCGTGACATCAGCGTGAGCCCCGTGACATCAGCGTGAGCCCCGTGACATCAGCGTGGTGTCTGTTTGAATGGCTGTGTGGGATTAGTCTTCGTTCTCCTTCTCTGCAGGTGAGGCACAACGTCAGACAGCACTTCCTGGGCTCCCCCCGGGTCAAGCTCTTCTACGACGTGATCACGTGGGCCAGCACGCAGATTGCTATATGCTACACAGTGGTGCCGTTCGTGGTGCTGGCAGTGGGACCTTCACTAAAGTTCTACTGGTGAGGATCGCTCAAGGACACGCCCACTTTAGCCAACACTGAGCCAATCCTGTGCGATGCTCTTGTACTGGCTGAGGAGTGGCCTCTTAAGAAGAGTGATGGGCTATTAAAGCAGTGGGTTGCGTACACCTGTAAGAGATGCTTTAGGAAGGCCTTTATCCTTGAGGTGAAAACGAGTTCATGGCTGTATCTATGTCCACCACAGACACACTCCAGTAATTACACAGATTTAGGGCCATTGCTTGAGGAGAGAAGAGGAGTGATTGGTTTTATGGCCCTTGCAGAGATTAAAGAAATTTATGACACTCATTTGTAGGGCTATTAAATGTGCCCTTAATCATTAATCTCAGAAATTAATGAGAGTAAATATCCAACTTTTATTAAAGAGTATAAAAAGCTCTTGTTATAAAGGAAGAATTAGGCATTCAGGCATGAGCCAATCCATGTTTCACTGGTGTCATATACAGCTGGTACTTTGATGCTCAGTTATGGCACAAAACATCTGAATACATCTCTGTTTCTCATTCGGTCCTTGTGTTCTCTCTTTCTTTTTCCTTTCCTGTTTCTTTTCTGTTTGTCTCTCCCTCTGTGTTTTGTCTTCCTCCCCCTCAGGTCGTGTTACTGCTACCTGCATGTGGCCTGTGTCCTCTTGGTCCTCGCCCTGCCGGTCAAGCGCAGGTCCTCCAGGGAGACGCTGCAGGAGAGACCGAGCCAGCAGGCAGA
Organism: Brachyhypopomus occidentalis; assembly: GCA_020368025.1. Classification (NCBI taxonomy): domain Eukaryota; kingdom Metazoa; phylum Chordata; class Actinopteri; order Gymnotiformes; family Hypopomidae; genus Brachyhypopomus; species Brachyhypopomus occidentalis. Next base: position 8,441,777 of record JAGXOD010000002.1, on the reverse strand, counting down.
TGGAGTCTCCACCTCTTGCATGGGCAGCGGCCACAGCCAGAAAGAGAAGACTACATGAAGGAGCCGACACCTCTCCCTCCACCGTGCCACCCCCCACCCCCCCCTCCTCTCCTCATGCTGTGGTGAACTCGCACTTCGAGTCCAGAGCGGCCATACCCTCCCCCCCCAAACCCAGCCGGACAGGGATGTTAACAATCCAGCGATGGCGGACGAATAAGGTTCACGACCATCAGGCAGCCGCGCTGGTGCCGATCGCACCTTCGTTCACAAACTTAATGCATCTCTCTGGCGCATCTCCACCGGCTTACGGCATTAAAAGCGGTCAAGTGATCCACTTACGGGAGGAAACACTTGGGAATAACGTGATGAGTACAAGTGATTCTGAAGTTGCCTTAGAAACCCTCTATCTACTCCATATCGCTTGCCAAGCGACCGCCACGTCGAGGTCGGGTCACATGGTACTTGGAGGGTTTTTTGCCATCTTGTGTTCGAACCCTCTGTGGGAGTAATCTCTCCTCAAAGGAACTACGAGGGGTTTTGTTAACAGAATGTAAATGCATTGTGGGATGCCAATCTCTCAGTAGCCTTAGGTTCCTGTCTCTAGCCCTTGTCTGGTCTTTTTCTTTTTCGTCCACCTTATCGATTCATGCCTGCTGCTGTCTTGGGCACCATTTCTTTGGAACGTGGGACTATTTTCTTTCTCTGTTGACCTTCGGTCGGGGCTTTTGTTTGCGTTGTACTGTTTCCTCAGGACCTGGAGGATTCAGCTTCCTGATTCTCTGCCACCGTAGTCGTTAGCAGCTGACATCAGATGAAGCGCGCTGTACCATGTGCTGTTGCAGCATGGGGGGGTTACCAACACAGATCTTCTACAGTACATTACTCCACAGTCCTGGTAAATGCTGTGGATCAGGATCTTTACTGTACGTTTCTGCAGAGTGAAAGGAAAACCCCTCTGCCCTGTTGTTTACTATCCATTGTTTTATATGGTAGAGGCTGTTACATTTGGTTAAAATCTGACCCATTACAAGGAGAACCCCACAACTTCAATATTCAGCTGCAGAAGCCTGATCTGTACTTTGTTAGGAGCTGGTGAGAGCCAAGGTTGATCTGTACTTCAGGGCCCGTAGGAAACCGCTGAGTATTTTGTATTCTTTGTTTTAACCAGGAGCACCAGGGCCTTGCCCATATAACCTAAGCAGGGGAAATGTGTACCGTCTGGGAATCTTGTGACCAGAAAATGGCTTGAGATGGGATGGAATTCACGTCTAGGTGTTTAGTTGCATTCCAATGCTCACGACAAGTGATTCTTGGACGTCTTTAGTATTAGGTGTGGGGACAGATGGTCTTGGATGTATTTAGTATTAGGTGTGGGGACAAACGGTTTTGGATGTATTTATTATTGGGTGTGGGGACAGAAGGTCTTGGATGCCTTGTTTTCTGTCTGGGCCTGGAGTCAACAATTGCCAGAGGGAATTTAATAGTGATGGAGACCATTTGTCAAAACAGATCCAGCAGAGCAGCTGTACAGTGGGAAATATGAGCAAGGCCCTCTGCTATAACTCTATAGGAATACTGAATGTTGTTTTTCTTAAGGTTGTTAATGTTGAGGAATAATGTTGATACCTTCTCCCTTATCAGAGAAAAACTACTTTAATGTGATCCTATTTGGGGCTATCTAGAGAAATTGAAGAATACTAAATACAGTGTGCCCAACTGATAAGCATATTGCAAATGTCCAAGACTGTATATATGTAATGGTGTGAGACCATTTTGTTAATTATGTTGTGTGAATTGTTTTTTGTCCTTGTTAATGCTTGTTTTTAAATCTGCTAAAAGCTTTTTTGTGCTAATCAAGTTAGTTTGAAGCCACAATTAGGGACTTCCTCTAAAACAGAGCATAGGGGTTCTCTCTTATTTCATCCAATGTATCCTGGTTAGGAGCCATTCTAGTAGCCTTGATTTTATTTACTATCAGTGCAAAGAAATACCAGGTGTGTTTACGTCGCTCGTGTAGAGATGTGTGTCAGGGTGCGTGGGATTGGGGAGGAGAGAACCTGGGGTCAGCTCTTCCATGCTTCGAGTGCGCCGTGATTGTGGCTTTAAACCTTGTGTAGAGCAGGCAAGGAAACAACAAAGAATCTGAGAGGTTTAAGAATTTGTTAGAATTTATTTTGTTAATTACCTTTTCATATCAGAGATGTTTTTTTCTTATAGATGTGGTCTAACTGCCCAAAAGACCAAAGGGGAAGAATACATTTTGTCTGAGGACGTGTTCTGACAACTTAACCAGCACATCAATGCAAACCTGCTTCACATGTCCAAAGTGCCAAAAATGGATGTGGCACGCACGTTGTATGTTGTAAACTTACACACACGCTTTGTTTATACACGCTTCTGACAGGGTTCAAGGTTTTGCACTAAAGAACTTCAAAGAGTGATTTATGTGATCATGAAATAAAATTATTTTTAACTTAAATACAATGTAAAGGTATGGAGAGCTTTTCTTCTCTCTCCCTTTTTTGCACTTTTGGCAGTGATTACGTGGCTCAGTGCTTAGACAGGCTGGCAGGGTGGTGTAGGAGGATACTGAGGACAGTGCTCTTCAGAACCACAACTTCTGTCAGACGTCACTCGAAACGTTTCACCCAGCGCCTCTGCCACATACTATACCATGTACAGAATCTATTTTTTGTTAAAACAGACCATAACATTGTAGGTGTATTTTCACGTGAATGGTTTTCCCATCTCTCTTGTACAACAGCGGGGGGGGGGGTGGGGGGGGGGTTCAGCCGTGTGTATGTGGGTGTTATGTAGTGTTTTTTGTATGTTTTATAATTTTGTATTTGTGTTTATAGGACCCTCTTGTTAAGGGGTGTCCTTTTGATAAATTAAATTTTAAATGTAAATGAACATGTGAACACTCGTGAATGTCTGATTTGTTCGGAAAGGAGAGCTAACAGATTTTGTTGATCACATTTCCAGAGTTTTGTTGAAATCCCTGTCATTAAAGCCAGAAACATAGAACAGCCTTATTCTACTGAAATTAATTTATAATTATAATTCTCAGCTTGTTATAATTCAAAGTGTTTTATTGACCGTGTTTTACGAACGTGTTCACTCAGCCTTTCTTTGATTCTTTACTAACTGTTCCGTTGGGTGTCTTGTCTTGTTGACCTGTAATGTGTTGCGTCTGTACCCCTAACACCCCCTAATTCAGTCTCAAGAAGGAAGCGTGTGTTGTTCTACTGTAGTTACTGTCTGCTGTTGATGCATTGTTTCCCTTTTCCTACTCAGCCTTTAGAAAGAGGAGCACATGGGACTTTGCTGAGGAGGGCAGTAATACTGCAAACTACTGCAGTGCTAAGGCTGTTTTTTTACACACCTACATCCAGTACTTAGTGCCTCCAGAAATATACAAAAATATACCTGCACACCAAGAAATAGAGCCCAAAACTCAGACATTTCACTTTTGTCACATTTTGCCCTGGTCATGTAAAAACCAAAGGCCTGATTTAACCCAAGTGTAAAACCAGTAGCCAGCAATTGAGATCCAGTAACTGATTGTTACTAAAAGTGCAATGTTCTGTCCATTTTAATATGCTAATGAGTAAATCTAACCTTTTACTCTTTCAAATGTCTCCAGCCATATGGAATCATCGTTACTTTATATTAGGATTAAGATACTGGCTGAAAAACCATTTTGCAACCTTGAAAATGCTATTGGTCATGTTTTTATTTTTTAAAAGCTATTTCTAGTCAGGTGGTTGGGAATGTTGGTTTCTGTTCAGGATGCAGTACAAGATTTACTATCTGAATATACTAAGTGCTTTTATATTGTTCAAAGCTAAAACGTTTCATATGATTTCTGTATTTGATGCTATTATTTTTCCACTATCATTGTCATAATGTCATATGGAAAATAAACCATGTTTGCCTTCCCAATACGCATCTTATTGGGCTTTGTTTCATATTTTGCTTTTTTGTTTGTTTTTTGTGGGTAGATCTAAAATCTCACAAATGTTCTCAACACTGTGATTTGCATCATTTGCCTCTGTGTTTGGTTGATGCGTTTTTAAAATGTGAAACATTAGCAAATCCGTTGTATATTTCAGGTTCGTAGGGTGCATTTATTAACAAAAAAAGAGTAAACGTCACACACATACACCGTTCTTGATAGGCGGAGACCTAAAGAGTCAAATTTAATTTCACCACCCCTCAAGTACAAGATGGCTGTTGCTTAACCAAACAAGTGTATCATGTTAAACAGGACTTTTAACAGCCCTTGTGTATGACAGTAGAACCTTGGACCTGGACAATTTGGATATTTTTTATTTTATTTTTTTTGAAGAAAATGTAAGTTGTCAGCTGTCAGTGCATAATAACAGTGTTAGGGTTAGCTAGATAGATACACGCTCTTACGAGAAGTCAGCTGTTTAAAAAAGAAACTTTATCGAAGAGTTCGCCGCTTTCTAGTGTTCGTAACCTGGTTGGCAGCTAAATGGTTGACGTTTTAAAACCGCATTATAGCTATATATCCACACAACCTATTTTCTGTGGATCCGTTTTGAGTGCAATTGTCTTATGGTGCAGTTTCCAGGTTAACTAAAAGAAACGGTGTTGCATATAACTCTGCCGGTAGTTACGATTTAACTGGAATATTTGCCGACTAGCTAACCTACCTTTCATGATCTATCTGCGCTACAAAGCTTTCTGGTTCAGGAGTTGTGTTAGATTTGTGTGGCTCGCTGCTGTGATATGTGCCGTGGGAATACTCTCACGAGGGCGCCGACTCCGCCGTGACAAACATCTGACGTTGGCTCATCTCCTGTGAGCCAAGTCGCGCGTCTTGGAGCTGCAAAAATAAGATCCATTTTCCATATCTCCAGATAGCTCGTTTGTGATTCACAGTGGCGTGAGCCTTCCACCGTGGGAGAAGCAACTTTGTTGTGGTACACCCATGGAAACACATCCTCAGCAGCTTTACGCCCCCATGCTTATTATAGCTGGCGGTTTAAATTTCAGGGACATCTTACTGAATCTGCCCACACTCATCTGCAAACAGACCGTTAATAGGATTTTTGTTTGTTTGTTTGTTTGTTTTCAGCCCAGTGCTACTGTAAAATCTCGATTATGCATTAATCCCCAAAACAGCAAATTGAAAAAATAACGTACTTCTGATTTCACTTTTTTTTCTTGATGCATCATACACAGAGAGAGGGAGAGTGGTGGGTTTTTGGTGGAGCTCCACTGATAGCTAAATGATGCGTGTAATCTATGCTAATCCAGGCTCGTGCTGGCAAGGCGTTAGGTCATCTGGTGGAGGGGAGGAGTGGCGTTTCCCAGCTTCATGCATAATTCAATGTAACTGGGAGTGACATGTTGAACCTTAGCACGCGCTCCAGCTGACCGCGTGAGCAGGGTATTAACAGCGCAGAAACGGGGCAGCTACAGAAGCCCAAGTTTACCATAAGGTGAGTCATTAAATTCTATCCGAGTTTAGGAGAGTTTAGGACCGGTAGGATGGTTTCAGGTAGGCATTTAGCTTGACAGGAATATTAACACATTTGATCTACCCTGGTGCCTTTTGGTCTTTGTTTTCGGCAGCGGGGGTGTGGGTGGTTTGGTTGGGAGGTGAACCTTGCTCCCGTGAGGTTGAGGCGCTTGGCTCCGCAGCTGATTGGTCCTCTCCACACATTGTGAGCGCTCTTGCTCTTGAGGTAGCAGCTGCTGTGGGGTGCTTTGGGGCAATGAAGGGTGTGTCAGCAGTTCAGAGCTATAAACAAAGCTTCAGGAAGTGGCTTTCTTTGATTACTCTCTGCAGCCAATTTTGGTCAATTATGCTTTTATTTATGTATTTGTTTTTTGATATCTATTTACATATTTTGTTGTTTATTATTTAAGAGATGTGTGTGCACTGAAGTAGTCTACAGTTCTTTTATTCCATTATGATGCACAGCTTCGGTCTTTGTCAGGCCTCGGTGATCTGTTTCCATAACGTGTCTATGCTTTTGATCATTCTCACTGTCCACCTTCTGGAAATTTGAGGAAAATGGCCAAGTGCCCATATTCTAAATTGCACAGAGGGTTTGAACCAATGGTTGCTGATTGAATGCACAGAGCCATTGTAATGGAAAGTGTTACAAAGAGCATGACTACAGAATTTGAATGGATTTTATCCGCACTCAACTCCCTGACTCCATTCCCCACCAGCAGCTGTAATGTGCTGCTGACTGTGGTGAACATTATTAGCGGTTTGGATATTTGTTGGTTTAGAGAACAAATAAATGTCCCTTTTGCATCCGCTTTCATGCTTATTTTACTGTGACCGTCCTGTTAAAGCAAACTGAAGTGGTTAAAGTCAGCGCAGAACAGCTAGAACCTGATCCAGGATCAGCACACCTTTTCAGAATCTTTATGAATGCATGCTCTAAGCTAGCGTGCTCCTTAACAGTTTGCTCAGACTAAGCTATTTTCCCAGATAAAGTGCATTTGAAGATTAGGCCACTGCTTGCGAGTTCCTGAAGAACAGCACGACTCGATCTGCTTTGGGAGATTAGGTATAAGTAGTGGAATGCTTTTTCATTAAATATGTTACAAAGCAAGGCAGAAAACAAGAACACCATGGTCCGACCTACCTTTGAACAGTCAGGATTGACATCCCATAGCTTCACGTCACATGGCCTGTCTGTTCGTCACAGCTGATAAGGTTGTCTTCTGCTTCCCATAAGGCACCTGGATGGATCATCGTTAGCTAGAGCCATCAGTGCTCTGGGGCCCAGTCGGTTCTCGGTGGCTGCCCTAATTCAATTAGTAACTGCCCAATTCGAAAAGAAAAGTAGGGTTCATCCTGTTAGACTCCAGTTACATGGTGGCTGACTGGAGTTTCCTGTTCTGCTGTAGTGCATCCTCTCCTGCTCCCTGCCAGCCTACGAGACATGGACACGACGGGCTCTCTGAAGATGACGGTCATGGCCTCCCAGAGAATCTTCAGCCATGTGGAGGAGGAGAACCTGCCGGCCCTGCGGGCCTACCTGGACAAGCATCGTGAGGTGGACAGCAGGAGCGAAGTGAGTTGGGGGACATGGGGTGGGCGTAGGTGGGGGACATGGGGTGGGGCGTGGGCGTAGGTGAGGGACACGGGGTGGGGTGTAGGTGAGGGACACGGGGTGGGGTGTAGGTGGGTGGAGATTGTAGGTGAAGGTAACTGTAGGAAGTGGATGGAGGGCATGGGGATGGATATAGGTGGAGGACGTGTTCAGGCAATGCAGAGTCAGTGTCATGCCGTGCTTGCACCATTTCTGACAAACGGTGGACTAGCACTCTTAAACATTGTGTTTCATTATTAAGTTGTGTGAGCTGCCCTGCTTCGAGTGTGTGTATGGCCGAACGCAGGCAGTGAGTGTGTGTTGCTCTTGCCCTTCAGAATGGGCAGACTCCTCTGATGGTGGCGTCTGAGCAGGGCAGCCTGGAGATGGTGCAGGAGCTCATCAAGAGGGGAGCCAGCGTTGACCTGGACGACGTGGTGTGTACTGTCCCCTGTTCCAGCGCTGCGTTGTGCAACAGCATCAGTAATGATCTGCAGGGGAGCGATCGATGACGCCAGTCACTCGGCAGCACGATCCCCGAGATCTTTCTAAGTTAGATACTTGCAGCACATTAAGACGTCGGCGATGCCTGCCCCTTTACGTTGCCCCTGTCCTCATATGACGATTTTTACTAGAAGTAACGACTGTTTCCTGTGGCCTGCGTCACTCTGAGTGGATCTGCATAAAGCTGCTAGATTCTCCCAGACTAACTCAAAATAGCGGGCGGGCTAAAGAGCTCTGTAATTGGTGTGCAAAACCGTGATTCAGCAAATGACCGGGTGACGATATTCAACATACACACACCCTCAGTATCTCACACTAGCTTCCGTACACCTCATCTCGGTCTTCACCCAGCGCTGTTGCCTGTAGAGTTCAGGTACCCATGACTACTTGGTATGACCAGTTGGTACGTTCTAAGGTTCTAAAAGTCATTCAGTTGAGGACTGTTCAGTTGTCTGGGGGCCATGGGGTCATGGCAGTGAACCTTCTGCGGTGATTGCTTTGGTCTGGTTTGTAGGATTGCTGGACTGCACTGCTTTCTGCAGCCAAGGAGGGACATGTTGAGGTAGTGAAGGAGCTGTTGGCCAACAATGCAAACCTGGAGCACAAAGACATGGTAATCAAACCACGATATATTAATTCAACACCTCGTTATGTTGTATGGCATTGCGTATGTGTATCTATAAGGGGTATATTTTTAAAGCAATGTTTAGGCATTTGGTGCATGTCAACAATGTATGTTTTATGGCAGTGTGTATGTTGTACTGTTACTGAATAACTTTTAGGTCATCAGAATAAATGATTTTTTACTTCCATTGTTTGCAAACATGATAAGGGAACTGTGCTTTAGCAAACAAACTTGTGTAGACAACACACAGTCTCTGCTAAATCCTGATGTGTCTACCACAGATTGCTGCGATGGTTCTTCCTTTTCCCTTCTACATCCATTTTTCTAGGATCCTTTTAACTGGTTTTAGCTCTGTTTTCCACTGAAAAGAACATCACAGATAACAAACGCTTCCAAATGGGAACTGAATTTCATCAGCAGCCCTCTCTGGAATATGTTAACTCAATTTCAGTGTTACAAGAAAGCAGGGAGTCCCATCTCTGCATGATCTGTTAATGTCTTCTGCATAGCACTGTGGTGTAAGTTTCAAGTTCAACAAATCTGACACAAAGCAGTGTTTTTTTGTTTTTTTTAAGAATTATTTATTTACAATTTGTGGTGGTGCTACTTCTACGTATTACACAGGTTTTACTTTTATCGTTTCCTCAAGCAGTGTTGTCTGGGAAAGTGAGTTGTGGTCGAGGTGCCAGGGTGTCGCTAACACAGTGCTAATAATAACGGCCTGAGTGCCCAAAACCTGCAATCTGAGCAACACACTGACTCAGCCCGACGCTGTTTATGAGAACAGTCCAGCGGAAGACCTGTGTGTGTGTGTGTGTGTGTGTGTGTGTGTAGGGTGGCTGGACTGCTCTTATGTGGGCGGCGTATAAGGGTCGTACAGATGTCACCCAATTGTTGCTGGAGAAGGGAGCCAACCCCAGCATCACTGGTCAGGTACAGGACAAACAGCACTGCTTCCCCTAGTTACTCAGGGTGGCCTTCAGTTTATACTATTCACTTGAAATCACTTCCCAAACTGTGGAACACCCTACCACAATCTCTTCGTGACTGTCATTCACTCTCCTCCTTCAAAGCCCAACTTAAAACGTCCTTCTTTTCCCAGTACTTTCTCTCTGCTGCTCACTGATTTATTTAATTTTCTTTTTTCTTTTATTTAATTTATTTGATTCTCTTTTCCTCCCCCTTCCTCTTGATGTAAAGCGTCCTTGGGTATGAGAAAGGCGCTATACAAATTGAACTTATTACTTATGTTATATTGAGTGTGTGTTGATACTCTTGGGCAAGGGAGGTGCATGCACATGTGTGTGTGTGATACCTAATCCATGTGTGTTCCCCTACAGTACAGTGTATACCCCGTCATTTGGGCAGCGGGTAGAGGCCATGCAGAGATTGTCAAGCTGCTGCTACAACATGGGGCTAAAGTCAACTGCTCTGACAAGGTGAGCAGTAGCACAAGTGGCCACATCTTTACACGTGTTGTGGATGTCTCAGAGCACGGAATCAGTTTTATTCACGAAAAGAAGCTCACGTAAAATATCAAATATGCATTTTCGTCCTCGTTTTCGAGTATGATGACAACTGGGGGAAAAAAATTGTTGTGTTTTGCCCTTAATGCTAAACAGTGCAGAATTCCCTGTGCTCAGTTTGCCCTGCATAGCTGCTTCCTCTGGCTAACCTTGTTCCTCACCTTGTGACCAGTATGGCACTACAGCACTGATCTGGGCAGCCAGGAAAGGCCACTATGACTGTGTCATTCACCTTCTGGAGAGCGGCGCCAACGTTGACCAGGAGGGGGCGGTGTGTTTACAGCTGGGTTTTCAGGGAGTTGATGTTTTTCCACACACTGGCACATTCCGTCTTGTGCACAACAAGCATAAACTACGTTATATAACTGGATATGGTGCTGTTTTGGATTGTCATACTGACTATATATATGCAAGTCGCTCTGGTTAAGAGTAGATGTAGATTTGTGCGGAACGTTTGTTAGGGCCCTCATACAACATTGCTGGCTTTTGAAATATTGATCCAATCAGTTAATTTAATAAGAAAAGGAAGATGGCAGCCATCTTGAAACACAGTTGAGTGGAACTGTGTGTGTGTGTGTGTGTGTGTGTGTGTGTGTGTGTGGCCGGGTCAGAACTCGATGACTGCGCTGATTGTGGCGGTGCGCGGTGGCTACAGCAGGGTGGTGAAGGACCTCCTGAAGAGAAACCCCAACGTCAACATGACGGACAAGGACGGCAACACGGCGCTGATGATCGCCGCCATGGAAGGCCATACGGAGGTGGTGCAAGACCTGCTGGACGCCGACGCATACGTCAACATACCTGACCGGGTTCGTGCCGCCTCTCGCCTCTGCCTGGTGGCCACTGGGCGGCTTTGACATGTTCTTCACATGACCATGGCTCATACGTGTGTGTGTGTGTGTGTGTGTGTGTGTGTGTGTGATAGAGCGGCGACACGGTTCTGATTGCGGCCGTGAGGGGAGGCCATGTGGAGATCGTCCGTGCTCTGCTGCATAAATACGCTGATATTGACGTGAAAGGCCAGGTACTTCTGTCTCACTCTCTCAGCCTGTCTGTCCCCGACTCCCTCCTGCATGTCTGCCTGCTCCCTGTCTGAACGCTGTCCTGATCCTCAACAGCACACTTGGTCTTAATATTCTTTCCTTGAACACTGGCAGGAACGAATATTTCTTTTTGCTTTTGGTCCTCACAGTATTCAACATCCATCTTTATAATAACCAAAAATAGAGCCAGGGAAGAAAAGCAAATACCAGGGGAAAAGCAGGCACATTTAAATTTGGTCTCTTTAAATGTAACAGAAGTAGAAATATGCATTTTAGTTACACATGGATTTTTTTTCATGCAGGACAGCAAGACTGCCCTCTACTGGGCGGTAGAAAAAGGCAACGCCACCATGGTGCGAGATATCCTGCTGTGTAACCCAGACACCGAGGCCTACACCAAGGTAGCATCACTCAGCTTGACTTTCAGGGAGTCTGAAATGTATGTTTTAAGTATTCCTGAGTAGATCTGGAAGAAGACATTCCAGTTTTAATACACGTACTGTGTTTTATTGCAGTCTGGTCTGGGCTATTTTGTGGATTGAAACTATTTATCAGACTGTTGTAGCTCTTCGTTTGCTTGTTAGTGTTTTGTAACTGCTGATATCCTGGGTGTTAGGAGGGTGAGACTCCTCTCATTAAAGCCACCAAGATGAGGAATATTGAAATTGTTGAGCTTCTTCTCGACAAAGGAGCAAAGGTGTCTGCTGTGGACAAGGTACCCAAAACCTCGTTCTAGAAAATGACATCCAAACATCATAAAACATCATAAATCTTTTAACTTTCTACACATTTGTTTGAACATGTTCAGATTAATCAAGATGTAATCCAGCTTCAGTGTAGCTTTGATCACAGTGGAGTGCCGTGGTTCACAGTACTTGGTAATTAAAGGCTGAACGGTGTCTGTCCCAGAAAGGGGACACGCCCCTGCACATTGCCATCAGGGGGCGGAGCAGGAAGCTAGCCGAGCTGCTGCTAAGGAACCCTAAAGATGGCCGCCTGCTCTACAAGCCCAACAAGCAGGGCGAGACGCCGTACAACATCGACTGCACACACCAGAAGAGCATCCTCACCCAGATCTTCGGAGCCAGTGAGTGAAACCACAGCAGTGTCTCCAGACACCACTGCGGTCTGACAGAACTTCCCCCTGCCCTGTATATGTTGTGTGCCCAGTCAGCTCTTGCGAATTCCACCCCCCCTTATTCAAACCCGTCCCATGTTCGGCTGTGTAAACCTGTGTGAAACGCGGTCCTGCGTCTGAGGTAACGGTTGTGACCTCTGACCCCTGGCAGAGCACCTGTCCCCTACGGAGTGTGACGGGGACATGCTGGGCTACGACCTCTACAGCAGCGCTCTGGCCGACATCCTGAGCGAACCCACCATGCAGCCGCCCATCTGCGTGGGGCTCTACGCCCAGTGGGGCAGCGGCAAGTCCTTCCTGCTCAAGAAGCTTGAGGGTAACGCGCGCTCTGGTCCCGCCTCCAACTCCTCACCCGCCTCTCAATAAGCCAACCTGCTCTTCCCATGTATTGTGTTCTTCTTCAAGACGTGTTCTAGGATCCTGATCCACAAACCCCTTCTGATGTTATGGATTTTTGTTTTGTTTATTTTATCCTTCCCTTTTTGGCCTGTCAGATGAGATGAAGACCTTCGCTGGCCAGCAGGTGGAGCCCTTGCTGCAGTTCTCCTGGCTGATGGTGGTGCTGATGCTGCTCCTGTGCGGCTCTGTGGCTGTGGTCCTGGGCTTCACTGTGGACCCCAGGCTGGCCTGCGCCGTGGCCCTCAGCTCGCTCGCCCTGATCTACATCTTCTTTGGTGAGCTGTGTGTTAGACAGGATGTTGCACGTCAACACTTTATGAACTTCCAGCGATGTAATATCGGCCAGTGTTGGTTCATTCTGAGCACTTGTTTATGGCCTGGGTTCCTGGGCTGAGTCGGTCTCAGTACAAGTCACTGACCCGTTTCATAGAACCAAAAAGAGCCACAGGTCATGCAGAGCTGTGAGTTGACTTTTTGTAACTACGAAGTAAAATGTAGTTTGAGTTCATTGTGCGTTGCATGCAAAGTTGGGGCTGAATTGGAGAGAAGGGGAAGCACCTTTACCTGTGTACGTGTATGAAGGCAGTTACACACACGATTTGTTAAATAGCTTTCCCAATTTGTTAAATTAGTCTTTCTGCTGTTTAATATTTTCTATATCCAGTGGAGATTGTTTGTTTTTGTGTCTTTTCCACCAGAGGGCAGTGTTGTATTTTGCGAGAATATTTCTATGCTCAAACACTGAAATTAGGTTCCTGTGTCTTAATTTTCTCCCTGTGTTCCACAAACGTTCCTTTGTACCAAAATCACAGAATTTCATTCAAGGTCAGCGGGTCAGCCGCCATGTGCTTTGTGTGCGTGAGCTGTGCTCCTCTGCCCTGTGTGCAGTGCTGGTGTACTTCGGTGGGCGTAAGGAGGGCGAGAGCTGGGGCTGGGCGTGGCTCATCAGCACCCGGCTCGCCCGCCACATCGGCTACCTGGAGCTGCTGCTCAAGCTGATGTTCGTGAACCCCCCCGAGCTCCCCGAGCAGACCACCAAGGCCCTACCTGTCAGGTGCTGATCACGGAGCCCATGTCCATAGGAGTCCCGTCCCCCGTCCCCCCCCTACTCCAAAACACCTCCCCTGTTCATGATGCTGTAGCGCGTATGGAGGCTGCTGTCCGTGTTTCTTGGCGACGTGCGTCTTTGTGTGCGTGTGTGATGTTAGGTTCCTGTTCACTGATTATAACCGCCTGTCGAGTGTGGGAGGGGAGACTTCCATGGCGGAAATGGTGGCCACTCTGTCGGACGCGTGCGAGAGAGAGTTTGGCTTCATGGCCACCAGACTCTTCAGGGTCTTCAAAAACGATGAGTCGCAAGGTTTGTGCTGAGTACTTGCCGCCGTAGGTTTATACCTACGAAATTTTTATACCTGGAAATTTACCGCTGGACGTTCGTATCATGACACGTTAAAGATGCTGTGGGGGTAACTCCAGGCTAGCTGTACAGCTGCTCAGCCTCATTAGGGCCTCTTAAATGCCCCCATCTTTGACCTGCACACCCCCCCCCCACACCCCAGGAAAGAAGTGGAAGAAGACGTGCTGCATGCCGTCCTTCGTGCTGTTCGCGCTGACGCTGGCGTGCCTGGTGACGGGCATGGCTCTGCTCGCCATCTTCAGGGTGGAGGCGTCCAACGGCACGGTGAACGGCGTGCTGGTGGCCATGGCCAGCGTGGTGGGCCTGGCGCTGCTGCTCAACTGCAGGACGTGGTGGCAGGTGGCCGACTCGGTGCTGCGCTCGCAGAGGCGGAGGCTCCACGCCGCCGCCAACAGCATGCATAAGCTGAAGAGCGAGGGCTTCATGAAGGTGTGTGGCAGAGACCGGCAAGTGAAGCCCCGCCCCTTTCCCCCCGAGCATGGCTGGCTAGGCGGATGGCCACGTGTATATTGTTTGGTTTGGGTGGCAGTTTGTCTGGTTTCGTCTGGCAGGTGCTGAAGTGTGAAGTGGAGCTCATGGCGAAGTTGGCGAAGACCATCGACGGCTTCACTCAGAACCAGACTCGCCTGGTCGTCATCATCGATGGCCTGGACTCCTGTGAGCAGGACAAAGTGCTCCAGATGCTGGATACGGTGTGTGTTTAGCGTGTGGTCCGTGTGCGCTTGTGTGTTCGTTTGTTTACGTCCACTGTCGTCACTGATCAGGTTTCAGAATCACGAATGACTCGTGACACCCCTCGTTATTTCCTCATATGGGCGCCGGTCACCAAGCGCTGAACCGATTGGTCAACGCTGTCATCAATCTCTTCTCAACTTGCTAGAACTGCTCATCATAGCTATCAGAGTTCACCCTTGTATATCCCAGAAAGTTCAGATGCCTCTGTCGCAGCTGGGGTAATACGATTTCCTTCAGCCAAACGTCGTTATTTGAGGGTCTAATCCTCTCGTGTTGGCAGTGTCCTCTGTGCTAATGAAATCTCCCTCCGTACAGAGAGACTGAAACCTCAAAGCCTCCTTTGTGGAGCAATTAGCCACCCTCCCCCTGTTTTTATCTCCAGTTTTGATAGGAATTGCAAAATTGATTATTTTTTATTGCAAACTAAATGTTTTTTCCTCTTGCTCGTGCTATTGTACCATAACAGAAAGGATTTCCATAACTGCTGTGAGAAGGCAGGGACTAGAGGGATTACGGCATGCTTTGTATGGGAATGAGACAATGGGGTTACTGTGCACTGCTGCAGCATAAGCAAATATTTGGGCGTAGTGGAGGCGGTCAGCAGTAATGAACTTCATAAACGGAGCACAAATCAGAGTCCTGTGACACTTGGCCACGCTACAGCCCCACAGCAGTCTGGGAAGTCCCCGTCACCTCCGCATCGGCTGCGTCAGCCTGTTTCATTCGAATACACACGTTGGCCAGTTGGAGGCCAATGGATGAATGAACTTCATTAAGAAATGTCCAGAGTTAACGGTAGCAGATGGGCCAAGAAAGATGTGATATCAACACCTGTGGATTTCAGATAGCTGAAGTAAATTACTGCTTTCTGATCAGATTTGAATAACTGCCCAGCTCATTTAGCAGGGCCTGGGGTCAGCTGTGGGTGTGAGGAGAACTAAAGTCACCTTGAATGCTTTCTATATCGTGTAATGGTGAATGCTCTAGCATAACCCCAAAAGTTCATGCCAATGTGTGTATGTGAATGACGCCTATGGGGTGATTTTTGAATATTCTAAAGCACCTGTGTCCTCTTCTCGGCACAGGTGAGGGTGCTCTTCTCCAAGGGCCCCTTCATCTCCATATTTGCCAGCGACCCTCACATCATCATCAAGGCCATCAACCAGAACCTGAACAGCGTGCTGCGCGACTCCAACATCAACGGCCACGACTACATGCGCAACATCGTGCACCTGCCCGTCTTCCTCAACAGCCGCGGCCTCAGCACGGCCAAGAAGCTCTCCATGGCCACGCCCGCCAACCAGGACCTGCTCGCAACCGAGGGTAAGCGTCGCGAGCCGCTCGTTAGCCGTCGGCGCGGCCCGCCGTTAGCGCGGCCTGCTACGGCTGCCGCGCTAAACGCCTCTCGCTGCGTCTTAGCGGCGCTTTTCTGAGGCGGTCGTGTGTTATGTGCGTGCATGGCAGCTGTGGATCTGATTAGCTTTGGAGCTGTGAAGTTCTAATTTTGTCTGTCTGCTTGTGTAACTGTGTCGTTGTAGCATGGCACGAGGACTTGGACAGAAAGTTCCAGTCTCAGAACAGTCTCGGGGAGCAAGCCAAGCAGGGCAGCAAGACGGCGCTGAACCGGAGGGTAAGGTTCGACTGACCCGCCGGCTGGACGACTGCCTGGACCACCAGGGCGAATCACCACATTGGATACTAATTTAATGAAAAGGGGGATTGGAGAAAGCAATGAGTGTTTGGTTATAATACTAAGGCAGAGAGCAGACTTAACCGAGCCCTTGCTTATGTACTGTAAAACGGCACAGACCAGACCTAGACTGGTGAACACTACTAACACCAACCACTTCCTACTTTGCAGATTTTAAAGGGAAGTTCTAAACAACACCAGCCCACCAAGCAAACATATGACTCAAGCCACATTTGTGCCATTAGTGCGTGTTTGTTGCTGTTTTCTGCTAAGCTCGCGGGTGGGGGGTGGGGTATTTGGAGGCGGGGGGTCTGGGTGGTGGTTGGTGCTGTCGGAGCCCTTGGTTGTCGCTGAGGACTGTCTATAATTGATTTAATGTCTGTTTACCCTTCCCCACTGAGATGCCATTGCCTAATGACAGGGTGCAGCAGCTCTGGGGCCTGGTGACAAAGCTCTGGCACGGCCCGTGTCTAGCGGGAGGCTAAGTGGCTCCGTCGCTCGCCCCCGCCCACGACCCCCGTTTGCTTGCCTCGCTGATGGATCGGGTGCGTTTTCCACGCAGCCCAGATCTCGCTTCCTGCCCGAGGAGGCGCTCGCGCGGTCCCGTCGCGTCGCCGCCGCTTCTGTCGGTTTTGAAAGACGAAGGTCAGGCTTCAGCGCTTTGGGATTAGCTTGTTGAGGCGATTGCAGACTTTACGGAGTGAATGGGGCCTCGGTGCCCTCAGCAGCTCACAGCTCCTGCTCACAGCCGTGCTCCGTAAAGCTAACGGGAAGGTTTAGCCAAACGAGAGATGAGGTCGGTCCAGAGTCTAAACGGCCGTATTGAAGTTTTCAGGAATATGATGGCCTGGCGACAGCTTAGAGCACGCTGAAGTCGACACATTTTCGCGAGTCCTTTTAGCTCTTAACGTAGCAGTGCTAGTTTTGCTCCGGAGTGCAATTTCTAACTTTTTTGTTCTGCTCTTATATTGGGCGGTCTGCTTTCCAACCTGCTACCAACCGCACATTTAGAAGCAGCCCGTGTCTTGGGATATGCAAGCGTCCACCAGAGTCCGAGCCCCCCCGCCCCCCGCTGGCCTGTCACAGCTCTGGCCTAGCCGCCCAGTCACGAGGTCGGCATTAGGAACATCAAAGTGAGCTTTGAGCTTCCACTTCCCTGGAGCTTGCGATCTGGCTACTGCAGCGATGCTGCCCCTGTGCCCACGAGCTCCACACACACGCTGGAACAGATGTTTCAGCCCGACTCTCCACCAGCAGGTGTCGTCAGACCAGCAGCTGGAGGCTCAGGGCACCGGGCGCTCCACACTGTGAGCGGATATGCCCACGAGAAGTCACCCCAGGCGCGTGTGTACCGCCGATCACGTATTCTACAGATCTAATCTGGGGGTGGTTGGCTTTGGAGGCCTTTTGTTTTGGCTTCCTTCTCTCCAGTAAGGCTTTCAGTGTCTTCCGCTTGTGCGGTGAAGACACCTGAGGTCATGAGAGAACAGAGGGCCTGCGTAGAGGAGAAGGTTCGAGTGGAGAATACGGAGAATGCAGGAAGACGATTCCTGTCCTGAATGCGTTTCTAATTGTTAATGTATCTCCGAAAAGTCAAATAGTTGCTCTTATACCTATTCAGGTATTTATTTTCTCATTTTATCAGCAAGCTTCACACACATCACATTCACATGATAATGAAACTTGTGTGAAAGTAAATCCTCTGTACTCGCAGTAGGCTGGAGAATTGTGTGGAGTCAGCGGTGTGCGGTGCGGCCGGCAGGCTGTGTGTGCGCTCTGGAGTGTGACCGTTTCCTCCTGACCTGTCGGGTGTGTAGGACACGTACCGGCGGCGGCAGATGCAACGCACCGTCACGCGTCAGATGTCCTTTGACCTGACCAAGCTGCTGGTCACCGAGGACTGGTTCAGCGACATCAGCCCTCAGACCATGAGGAGACTACTCAACATCGTATCAGTCACAGGTTACTGCCACCAACACTTCCTCCAGACAGTCAAGAGACGCTGGATGCCTCTGTGGCCCAGCTGACTCATATTAAGTATGCAGATGGTGAAGTCGATACGTGCAGCGTTGAGGTTATTTTGCGTGCGTGCACGAGTGCATGAGTCTGTAGGTATGTGTGTATACAGTGTGTGTATATGTGTGTGTGTGTGTGTGTATGTATGTATATATATATATATATATAATGGGTGTGTAATATATGTATATATGTGTGTGTGTGTATATATATATATATATATATATATATATATATATATATATATCTATCTCGAGGTGTTCAAGGAAACCTCAAATGTTTCGCTGCTGTGGCCATTATCATTCTCATCAGTGATCATACAGATGGTGTGTAGCTGATGCAGTTGAGGTAGTTTAAAGCCCACCATGTTCCCTGAGGTGACATCCATTGTGTGGTCGCAGGGCGCCTCCTCCGAGCCAATCAGATCACCTTCAACTGGGACCGGCTGGCATCGTGGATCAACCTGACGGAGGAGTGGCCCTACCGTACCTCCTGGCTCATCCTCTTCCTGGAGGAGAACGACATCGTCTCGGACCAGGTCACCCTCAAAACCATCTACGAGAGGTCAGACTCTGGGACCGACCCCCTACATACACGTTGCTCTGCTTCCTAGCACAGCTTAAGAGGAACAGCAGGAGGAAACTTTCTTCTATAAATAGTTGTTGGTTTAACAGCCCAGTCAGCACTTGTAGGTCTGAAGTTCATGACAGGTTAGCGTTCAGTTTGACACGCTACTTCACCACCAACTGGCTTCACCGATGCTCACTCGCATCACGCTCCTCTCCATAGCGCTCCTTCCCACTGTGCTCTTCAGAGTGGAAGCTAGGTGGCAGTATGGAGTCTTTGTTCATCCTTTGTCCTCCCCAGCATGTGCGCCCAGCCAGGAAGAGGCCTGCAGAATCACAATGAAGTAACGGGCTTTGCCTGTTTGGCTCGTCCAATCCAGCCGCTTCCCTCTGTCGAACGTGCTGACATTTTACTGCAGGCTGATTGGATCTTGGTTTAAACAGTTTAAACTGATGACAAGTGGGTTGGCACTGCATGTCCTGGTTTGCTGGGTCTTTTCTGAGTGTCTGACCACTGACCTGTGGTCAGACTGGTTGCCTGTCTGTAGTGAACACACTATTGAGGAATGAGGAGCTGTGCACGGATGTGTACGTGCGTGTTCATGTACGTGCCTGCGTGTGTGTGTGTATGCGCATGTGTGTACGTGCTTGCGTTTGTGTGCATACGTGCGTGCGCACGCGCATGCGCGTGTGTGTGTGTGTGTGTGTGTGAGCGGCTGTTGCTCAGTGCTTGGCCTTTAAAGGTTGCTCTCTGTCACACAGCTCGAGCATGCTGTGACTCCCCGGGCTGTGGAGGTGTCGGAGCGCCTCAGTGTCAGCATCTGCTCCCCCTTCCACAGACTGATAGATCTGCTCCCTCTCTCTCTCTCTCTCCCTCCACCCTCCTCTTACTCCCATTTTTTGACCAGTCCTGACCTTTAACCCTGTAGCACATTAGCACACGTGCTTCTCTGCTGCTCCATCACCTGAACACATCCCCTCATCTGCTCACCTATCAAATCCCTGCCGCCATCTTGAACATGGAGGGCTGCATAATCTGGCCCTTTTTTTTCTCTCTTTTTTTTTTTTTTTTGAAGAAAGCTAAAAGAGGAGCTGACATGCTCTCTTCTACTCTTATCTGTGCCAGATCTGTCTCCTGATAGCAAACTGTCAACTTTTCTGCTTGCTCTCTCCCCCTTAGTTTTTTCTAATGGTGGTCACATGACCAAGTGTTCTCTCTCTCTCTCTTGCTGTCTCTCTCTTGCTCTCTTTCTCTCTCACTCTTTTTATAGAGACAGAGTGAGTCACATCACCTCTTGAAACCGCCAGCCTGATAGCCAAGTGCCCATTTCAGCAAAAACTGGCCACTTCCCCGACCTCCCTCTTCCTCTCCTCACAACTGTCACCCTGCGGTCAGTCTCGCACTGACCCATAAAAGGGCTGCATGGAAATCTAGGCACTGCTTCCTCTGCTGCCTGTGTGTCGGAGACCACGGTGAAACCCTCTCTGGGGTGTCATTGCCCCTGCTTGTGTTCACCCAGGCTCAGTGGCTCAGAAACTGATCTGCAGTCAGTTTGCGGGCGACGCTCGAGCGCCGTTCGTTGCCCCTGGGGCTGTGAGCCTATCAGGGAGCTGGAGCGGACAGGGGAGTGAGTCAGTGCTTCATAGGTCAGCTGTCACTCTGAGTCGCGCTCCCGATGTGGTTACTCTCTCTTTGTGTCTCATGCGTGTGTGAGAAGGAGAGTGGCTGATGGACCTATCCTGTGCTTGGGAAGCAGACATACTGTGTGTGAGAGTATGTGGGTGTATTGCCTAGTTTAGCTTAGGTTGTCTGTTCTACTCTACTCTCTCTCTCTCTCTCTCTCTCTCTCTCTCTCGCGCTCTCACACACATTTCTAGGAGGAAGAAGCTACAAAATCCCCTTTTATTGACCTTGTTTGCCTGAAGTTAATCATACATTGTGAGTCCTGTAGGTCTGCTCCCTCAGCTGTGGAGCGTTGCTCAAGGCTCTCTATGCGTCCAAGCTGAGTAGAGCCAGGCTGGTGTCTTCAGCAGAGTGCATGACTTGTGGGTAGGTAGCACCACCACCTCCCAAAGCTTACTGCCAGGGCTGTGTGTTGCGAGTCGGTACACACAGAGATGGCCCATATAGTCAGCTGTAACGCTGTCAACACTACCGCAAACGCACTTTGTCGGTGAAAGTGTCATGATGTGATGTACTGCTGTGTGTCTTTCTTGCTCGTAAGTAAGACTGCAATAGAGTGTGGGCTCTTTTATGGCCATCAGCATGGAAACAAGTCTCCTTTCTCACAGCGAGCCAGTCCTTTAATCTGCTGCAGAATGTGAATAATCTGTTAATAACATCGGCCCGTTTTATGACTAACACGGAGGCCCTACAGTCTAAAGTAATCTGGCTTAGAAAGTTTGTGTGTGTGTGTATGTGCATACACGTGCGTATGTGCATGAGTGCTAGGGGGCAGCTCTGAGCACAAAGATCACCGTGTCCTCGTAAGACACTGGCTTACTACACACATATAGACACACATACACATACCCTAACCAGTGTGATTCAGCCATTCTACTGGGAAAACTCCAAATTGCACCTAGGAGACCAAGGCAGTTCTCCAGTGGTCCCAACACACTTAGGCAAATTGAAGGGAAAACATGCAAAATGTTTAGCACAGCTTGTTATTTCTAGCTGTCAAAAGCTCATGTGCAGAGCAAGATGTGGGCCAGGTCACTCATACTGCATTCCCATTGGACCGTATTTCAACCTTACTCCTGCTGTTTCTGTCTCTCTCTCTCTCTGTCTGTCTCTCTCTCTCTGTCTCTGCTTGCGTTCCTCTGCCACAACTGCTGTCCTTTCTTGTACTGCATTAGCTCAGTGACTTTTCTCCGCCCCCTTCACCTCAGGAGCAGTAAGAGAACGTAATGGCCTTCCGTTTGGTAAAAGCAGCCCAGGCGGAAGCCCATATAGAGTCGGCGGTGGGGAAGTGACAGGGCGGGATGGAGAGAGAGAGGGATGGAGAGCGCTTCCGGTGGCCGTGATCTGTTGCGGAGCTTTTGAGCGGAGTCAGGTCCACTGGGAGTTTATTTCTGGTTCTCTGCTCCGGTTTTAGCTTGTTGAGAGGTGTGGCCCGCCGAGCCGGTTCTGCTCCGACATCTGGTGTCGTGCGCGTGCCAGCACGGTCTGACGGACCCCGAGCAGGCTGAGGACTGTGCCCAGACTGCCCCCCCCCCCACACACACACACACTGGCCCAGTAAGCCCTCTAACATATGTCACCCACCCTCCCCACCCAACACTCCTCTGCTTCTGTACCAGGGCCCCTCGTTAATTAACCGCTAGGAGAGGCGCGGCGTCGTGCCCCCGCACGACCTTTCGCACCCAGGAGCGAGTGTGAAAGCTCAGTGAAGTTCAGGGCTCCTCCCTCACCTTTTGTCCGCACCTCCCGCCCCTCTCGCTCCTCCTTCAGCGCCGCTCCGGCACGGGACGCTGCCGCAGGAGGGAGGACGCGCTCCGTCCCTCCCATCACGCTCCTCGGTTCGCTCATCCGTTCGCCGAACAATCGCCTCCTCAGTGCTGCGCCCTAAATCTGGGCTTCAGACCGATTTCTCTGAAACTTTTTAACTAATGATACTTGAAATGAATATGTGCGAGGCAATTGGAGCTAATTAGGAAGACTCCTCACACAAGTACAGAAACATTAAGATGACATACTGCTCATTCAGGATTACTTTAATTGGTCCAATTATTGTAATTTCGGTTGCAATTATGGTCGGAGATAAAAGGGGCTTTCTGAAGCACGTTTTGTTCTATTCCCTTTATGCATTCAGCCTAATAAGGCTTTAAGTATCACGCTTCTCAAAAAAAAAAGGGGGGGGGGGGTCTTTTTTTTTTTCCACACTTTTTGAACTTGTGTCCTTGAGTGAGCGCTTCTTTCTTTCTCGCTGGCTTTGTGCTGCTTCTGCACGTCCCTCACGGAGTGGGCTAGTCCAGAGCATCTCGCGCTGGTCCTAACAGAGATGGTGCCCCTTCCTTCGTCCCCTGGATAGAAGCTGTCAAATGGTCGCTGGATCCTCCTGGAGTCGTAGGAACAAACCCGTAATTTAATGGCATCATTCACCAAGACACCCCAAAGCCCAGTAAATGATTAGGCTATTGAAAAACCCATCTATTTCACAATGGAGGGGAGCTCTATCTCTGATAGGGCATGCTTTTGTTGGGCACACACAGAGTCCCGGGCTGGTGGAGGGACCTCCAGATGGAAGAGATGAGCTGGAGAGTGTGAGAGAGAGTGGGAGAGGGAGAGAGTGAGAGCGAGATGCTGTGTGCTGAACAGAGGGACAGGAGAGTGGATCTAGCACTATTCAGAGGCCATGCTGGGACAGGGGAATTGGTTTCAGAGTCTTTGTTGTTCCCATTGTCGTATAAAGAAAAGCTCTCACATATGAACTCTCCAGTGTTGCGCAGGAATGATGACGGGAGCGGGAAATGAGTGGAAATCTCCACGGCGACCATGCGACACCGTTTGTTTCTCTCTGAAGTGTTCCCAGGCATGAGAAGATTTTACAAACGGAATGACAGTCCGCAGTAAATGTGCTGTCCAGGCTTAATGAAAGGACAATTCATAAAAAAAAGGGATGCTTTTCACTGGCTTCTGCCCGTGTGATTATGAAGTATAAAGCCTCTGATGAATTCAACAATAATTTGAAGGTTAAAGCGCATTCTGCTCAGCTGCGTCTGAAGCCTTAGAAATGTGTTGGCCTGTGGCGCAGGGCTTTACGTTATTGGGCTCTGTTGTGAGGGAAGAAAGGTTGTGGCAGTATAAATAGCTGTGCAGGTCTGTGAAAGGTCAGCGATGACCTTTTGAAAAGACACCGAGGCTCATCATGCTGTCACTCATCCCAGGCCTGGAAGACCTCCCGGGGACCAGCAAGGGGATATAGGAGCATCTGAGGTTGAGCTCTGTGAGGTGCTCTCTGAAAAGCAAGGAAGAAAGAAGGAAATGGATAAAATGATTTAAACAAAAGGCAGTGCATGGAGGAGCTTCAGCTAAAGAACAGCCTGTAATAGCTTGGGCAAGAGATGTGACGTTGAGTTGGTATTTTAAATGAGTTCACATAGGAGCAGCTTTGGGTAAACGAGATTTGTGATGTTAGCTCGGTTCCAAGTTCCTCACAGTTGTTACCTAAGAGCTTTTTAGTTTCAAGTCTGCTCTTACGTACAGGGTCAAACAAATGGTAAGAAATGACTCAGCTTCCAGAATAGCCTCACCCTACATGAGTAAGCCCACCTTGCTGGCACAGTCTGAAGGCTGTGCATGTCCTACTCCAGAAGATAGTGAGTAACAAACTCCATTTTCCTGGAACAGTCTTGGTGCTTCCTGAATCTCTTCTTGCAAACGGTCTAGGGTGTGACATTTTCCAGATGGTGAATTATACATACTGTTGGTGAAGTAGCTCTTCCGATATTACTTGCTATGCTTATTCGGCTCCGGCCAAAACTACTGCATTGTGATCTCTTAAGACCACCAATCAATGGATAGCCTTCACGACACATCTTATGGGGTGGCTATTGAATAACTTTAGCCAAGGATTATAAAGCTCCTGGTTTTGTGTACAGACGAGTTTAAGGGATTCACAGAAAAGAGGAATTCAAGCGTTTACTTCTAGACTATGAATATCTTTGTGTGGGTTCACTTCAGTTTTATAGACCAGGAGTGTTCGTGCCCTACTGCGTGTGGCGATGTACAGTTTTCCCAGGGTTATTTCAGTGATGTGTACTTGGTGACATCTGCACCAAGTGACTGTTATTGGTTTACAATAGGAGATGTGTTTGTACCAGTACAGGTTCGTCACGTTCGTGTGTCCCTCGCTGAAGAGCTTCTTCCCAGGCCAGCGTGGCTTTCTGTGTGCACTGTGAGTCTGCATCGCAGCCGTAAACATGTTTGCTCTGCTTGCTTGATTGAGCGCCTGGCACTTCCTCGCCCCGGGGAGTGTTGACGGACACCTACGGGTCCACATGCTGACTTGCCAGCCGCTCCCCAAGTTCCGCCTCTCCCGGAGCGCCACTGGCTGCCGCCAGCCGCCCGTCATGCATCATCCGGCCACTGTTGCTCTTTTCACGGTGGGGATGTCAGTTGTCGTCCTGGGGCTCAGAAAATAAATGTGCACGTCTGGGCCTCCTGAGGAATCTGGCCGATGCTTGCCGTGAGCATCCTTGCACTGTCCACTCAAGGGTGGGTGGATCCATGGTGAATGGCGTGTAGAGCGGCTAGCCAGCCATGGCGGGTGGGCGGCGATGCGGGGGTTGGGGGGGGGGGGGGATTGGGGGTTGCCCTCTTTTTTTAATAAAAAAAAGAAAAAAGGAGAAGAAGGCTGCACTGGGATCGATTTTTAGCATTTGGAGAATTGCGAGCCAGAAACCTCCAGAGCGCTCGGTGTTTGAGGCATCTCTGCTGCTGGCTTCTGAGCTGCAACACGGCTCCGATCAATAGCGCTATTGTGTGGCGGCTGCAGAGTCCCGGTGTGCTTTTATCGCCGTCTCTGTTTTAATAAAAAGGCGGGGGGACTGAATCCGAATGTTTTCATCTGAGGAAAACCGTCTGAGCTTGACTTCTCCCGATCCCAGCGCTCCCGTTAAAGATGACGGATAATGCCTTTGTTCCTTTGCATATCTCTCCCAAAGCTAAAGAAACCCCTGAAAAAGACAAGAATGTCAAAAATAATTTGGAAACAAATTGATGTTTGTGCCAACTTTTCTTTCCACATAGAATTTAAAAAAAAAGCTTTTTGAAGTGGATGAGCCCCAATGGTGAGGGCTGATATAAATAGCACTCGGCACGCGTTCGAGTTAAAGAACACGGAGACATTCATCCCAAACAATACGCTAGCAGCTTTGTGCTTTGACTGTTGGCGGTGGGGAGCATTGCTGCTATATGTAGCCCTCCTAATCTGCTCTGTGAAAACAAGCTTGCAGGAAGGGAACGAGGACCAACATGGATCTGCCGAGGTGGACGATGGCTTGGTATGAGTAAGCACCCATATGTCCACAGTGGCTGACCAACAGACGTCCCCCCCCTCCACACACACACACAACCCCTCCACTCTGCTGAGGCTGCTGTCAGTTTAGGCCTTTGGAATGAGCGCGTCATGGTGCTGTGTTTATGGCCGCCTGGGCCATTTTGGTCTGACTGTTGTGCTTGGACGTGGCCGTGCTGGGGTGTTTGCTGCCTTTTCACTCCGCCAGATTAAATAGAACGCCTCTGCGGAGCTGCCTCATGCCCCCAGACCATCAACAATCTAAATAGTGTCTGTCTGTCTGTGTCTGTATATCCCTTGTGCATTTTTGCATTTGTACTCTGTAACTAAACTACTTTTGGGAGACATTAATTACAAGGTGATCATACTGTCCTAGCTAATGGTTCAGAGGTGGAGTGAACTCACATGCTGTTGCATTTTAAACTTGTTAAGATTAGTTGTGGTGGCAGATCCAGTAAAAAGAGCTTTAAAATTGTGCTTTCATGTTCAACAGTAATAGTGCAGCAATATTATTCATTCATAGACAATTTGTATGTTTTTAAGTTATGTTTGAGTTGTTTAGCTGTTTCAGAACATGTGCACAAGAAATGTAGAAATGTAGTATCAAACTTTGAGGTTTGTGAATAAGATATGAATCATTGTCCTAATATGGAACATATGTACATGTAGGCTGTTCTTGGAAGATCTGGTGTATATTTCAAGCCTATTTAACCATAAGCCATAAGAGAACTTCCTTAAACTGGTCACTGGTGGAGTGGAGTAATGTGTGGTGTGGTGGGGTGGGGGTGCAGTCTTGTGACAGAGGAAGTCTCTTGAGAGGCTCTTGTCACTGGCTCCTGTTTGTCTGTGACCGAGAGTGCGCGTGCACACACACACACACAGTCTCACACACGCAAATAAACAAGTCCAGCTGGACTTCGGAAGAGACACAAGCCGGCCAGTTCTGCCTAATCCAGTGCGTGGGAAATTAACCAAATTCCATTTCCTAATCGGTAGCACATCCCTTCAGCTTGAGTCCTCCCCTCTTCGCCGTCTGTGACAGGCCTGCAGTTGAAGGGTCATGCCGCCGCCGTCCTTCTGCCCCACCTCTGGGCCGGAGACCACAACCACCCCCCACCCGGTGTCCGCCACACAGAAGGTCAGGTGATGCCCGTACCGCGGAGGAGGGGCCTTAGGACCCAGCAGGGTTGGAGGCAGACGGCATGTGGGCCTTTGTCCAGCGTGCGCAACATCTGCTTTTGCCGCCGTTGCCTCGTGCCCGCCTTCGCGCCCCGCTCGCACGCCCACCTGCCCCACGCAGGAGTGCACATTTGCCCCAGCTGCTCCGCCGCGTCACATGGCAGGTGAGGCGCAGAGGTCAACCGAGGAGGAGATGAGAGTGGCTGTCGCTGCTTCAGCACAGTAGTGTGAGTAAGAACAAAAAATACAGAAAACCCGAGCTGGGCGAAGCTCCTGGACCACTGCGACTACGCTGACGGAGTCATTCTGAAGTCTGCATCATGCTGAAGGACCTTGCTGACAGTTAAACTGCTGTAACAGATCAGAAACTGTATTCAAATTCTTTGCGTGCTCTGAGCGGAAACCTCAGTAAAATGTTTTCCCGAGCCCGGGTGATGATTGGTGACATTACAGTATAGCCCCGGCTGGCGGGAGGCTCCTGGACACTCCACTAGCCCTCACCATGTCTCAGGTGGTCCCAGGCCTGGGGAAGTCTTTGCTGTTGGTTTATCTCCAGTTTCCTCCTGCGGGCCCCGGGGCTGCACGGCGCCGCCACTGCCCTCTCCAAATGGAGCAGACCGGACTGCTTAAATCAGCGGCAGGAAACGCACACCGAGCCATGAGTTCAGCCGCCACGTGGTACGATCTGCACTCATTACGATGGGGGAGGGGGGGTGAAAAACAGGACGGTCTGTGCATTCTGACCAGCCGATAAGACGGGAAATGCCAGCACGGCTAGTGCTCCGAGTGCAGAAGACGGAGGGAGTGAGAGATGGAGAGAGATTGAGAGATGGAGAGATAGAGGGAGAAGTGTGGTGCACCCAAAATGTCTGTGCTTCAGCAGGAACAGCTTTTGAGATGTATCCGATATGAACTCCCATGTCTAAGAACGTAGATTTCTGAGGGAAGCTGCTTATCTGAAACTCTGACAGTGTGGTCTGACGGGCTCTAAGATGCTGAAGTAAGGCCAAAAGCACACGTTGAACGTTTGTCGTTATATAATTTCATATTTTGGGTCTTCTTGTTTCAGGATTTCAAAGCACATCCCCACCACCAAAGACGTAGAGCCCTTACTTGAGATCGACGGCGACATCCGTAGCTTTGAGGTTTTCCTGTCCTCTCGAACACCTGTGCTCACCGCCCAAGACGTGGAGATGTTCCTGCCCTGCACCGTCAACCTGGACCCCAAACTTCGCGAGATCATTGCGGGTATCTACACGCACACCACTAGCTGCCGGACTCTGTGACCCTTTAAAGCTGTTCAGACTTAATTTGAGGATAATCAGTCATTAAACTGACCAGAACAGAGAGAGACTGAGTGCAATTAACCTTTTAGTGGGCGTCCATGTTGTGTTTGCGGAGCGCAGATCTCAGTGCTGAGGTGCGCTCACAGCCCACGCCAGCCCTGTAAACGATTCCACCCTTCAGCCCGCAGTGAGAAACAAGGCCCTCTATTGTGCTCACCTCAGGATGTGAAGCATCGTTCAAAATCGACTCCTTATTACTGTGCCTGAGCAGAAACGTATGATTACTGCGCACAGAAAAATTAACGGCGTCTGACTTTTCTGGCATGTGTACGGGTAATCTGCTGGATCTTTTGGGAGAAGACTGTTTGGTCATCAGTGTTTGTTGTTTTGAGGAACCAACCCACAGAGGCTTTTCTTCTTTCTCACATAGGACTTACTAAAAATGCTGTGCTTCATTTGGCTAAAGTTAACAGGGAGTGGGTGGATGGGAATGTGTACTAAGTGCAGGGTGAGATTATAATCTTTTATCAGAGATGACGTTCCCTCTCCTCCTCCTCCTCCTCCTCTCTCTCTCTCTCCTTCTCCCTCTGTCTCAGATGTGCGTGATGCACGTGAGCAGATGCACATTGGAGGAGTGAGCTATCCCACGCTGCCCCTGCAGGAGGCTCCGTTGCGCCCGCCTCCCGTGTTTGGCCCGGCCCCTGCCGCCTGCTCGCCTGCTGCTCCCTTCCCCACGGGGGGCACGTACCCCCCGCAACCTCCCAGCAGTTACTTCAGCGGTCTAACCGGTCCACAGCACCCCTTCTACAACCGGGTGAGACACACACACACACAGCCAAAGGCACATGGTCAGCAACCCATTCCATCACGTCAAGAGTAGAACGTGACCATGTGCTTTTGGAAAACTGAAAAACTAAATGTCAGGTCTGGCTCCTCTAGAGTTCATCTTCCTTTTCTTAAGTTGAGCTCCATTGTGGTTAACCCAGCTAAGCTGAGCTTTTAAGGCTTATGGATTACCATTAGACGTTCCGACCTACTGTAATTGTCTTTTGTTGAACCCGTCATCCTCATCCTCACTCATTCATTCTCTGAACATTGTCCTTCTCTCTCCCCACACCTCCATAGCCTTATTTTCCTCATCATGTTTACCACCTACCCCGACATTACCCTGGCCACCCCCTACATGCCCCTTCCCGCACACCTTCCAAATTGGCCTTCCCTAAGGACCACAGCTCTGGACTAGTAAGTATATGACTGACCTCAAAACTGTAGGAGTGCGTAGTGATTCCGGAGTCTCTCAGCCTATCTATATAAATTTGACCCATCTGTGCCATCTAAGCACTTTAGTGTAGATCAAGAGTTCTTAATCCCAGTCCTGGAACTGCCATTCACTACACATTTGTGTGTTTTCCCACCTCTGACGCACCGCATTCAGCACCTGGTCATCTGCATAAACTGTGTCAGCTGTGTTAGATGAGGGAGGACTCATAACACCCGGTGTGCTGATATGGGGAGAGCTCGGTGTTCAGCTCACTCTACATGTGCCCCCTTTATCTGTTGGATTTGTTTGTAGATGCTTTAGGGTATTTTGTTTTTAGTTTTAAATTCTGAGCACACTCCCCCCACTCTCTCCCTACGCCATTATGGTGTAAACCTTCTGCTTAAGTTATTTTGTGACAGATTTTGTGGAGGTAGAAAACAGCCTTTTAGAGCTCTTGAAGTTTACAGGCTGCAGAATTGCTGGTGCTTTTCAAGTTCCCTCACAGCCATGTTCCCTGCCCTTGAGTGTGTGTGTGTGTGTGTGTGTGTGTGTGTGCGTGTGAGGATGTGTATCAGTACGTGCTTCTGTGCTCACATACTGTCTTCTCGTCTGTTCTCTCTTCGTCTCTTTCCTCTGCTGCCTTCACATTCTGACCCTCATCCTTTCCCTTTGTCAGGGTGTTATCAGAGAAGATGTCTCGGAGGGCCTCCCCTCCCCCACCTCCACCTCCCTGGTACCCTTTAGAGTGTGTCTCTCCGTGTGTGTGTGTGTGTGTGTGAGAGAGCCTCTGTGTGCCTCTCGCTACATGTGAGAGAGAATGCGGTTCATGTGTTCACACTTTGACTGCTGCTTGCTCACACACGCACGCACATTGCACACCCTTCAGAGAGGGTTTCCAAATGGCCGTCCTGTCCACCCCCATGTCACGCATTCTCTCCTGTGTTGTCCTGCTTGCCTGCCTGTGCGTATGCCTGTTTACTATGTTAGTGCTCTACTAACCGTGCTCTGCTGGAATACAGTACAATACAGTGTGGCATCTTGACTTGGTGAGCACTTTAACCCGATGAGTGATCCAGTCAAGGGAGTGGATGGAATGAGCCGCACACTCATGCAAGTAGCTGTTCACGCCACCCGCAGTCTCCTGTATCATGGCCCTTTTATTCTGCCTTAGTGGCCATTTAATAAGCATTGACACACTGTCTTTCCTGGTTCTCTCTCTCTCTCTCTCTCTCTCTCTCTCTCTCATTTTCTTTTTGGTGGGTGGATGGCTCCGTTGCTTGGGATTAGTATCAGCGGCCCAGAGTTGGTGTGCACAATGAGAGCTCTTATCTCCTGGAAAAAAGGCCCCATTTCCCCAGCCTCAGTCCCAGCAGCAATTCCACCCTTTACCCCCCCCCCCCCCACTTCACCCCCTTCTTACACCCTCCTCTTGGGGTGGGGCAACTTCTGCTTCTCACTGTGGGGAGGAGGCAGTCACTCTCTATCTCTCGCTCTTTGTATGTATGTATGTGTTTCATAGAGACTTTGCTTGAGAGGATTCTTATGAAGAGTCCCTGTTGCAGGTGGAATGTTGCAGTAGATCTGAGGTGGATAATTGGGTTGAAGTATGCATATGTGTTCAGGGACGGCACTGCTATCTAATGCTCAGCTACTACCCTGATATTTCTTCTAGAAGGGCTTAGTCATTGCAAGGCGAGCTTTCTAAGTCTGCTGTAGAGGTTCATGGACTTTAGTTATTAAAACATGTCATTTTCTTTTAAGGTGTATTTCTGTGTAAAGGTGTGTTTGAAGATTCTTTGATTTTCATGTTATATAGCATATATAACATATATAGTATGTTCCAGATGCAGTAAAAGGTGAGAATTCTTGCGTGCTGAGATATGATTGATATTTTCAAATAGCTTTATCTAATAAGTTTTAAAGGCATTTTAACTACTATAATTTGTACATGTGCTTATCCTTTATGCCTCAACAACAACCCTCCTCTCCTCCCCCTCTCCTCCCCTCTTCTCTCTTCTCCTCCTCCATTACTCCCAAGCAGACCAAGGGTCACCCACTGAGAGTGAAGCAGGTACAGCTTTCTAAACCTTTGACTTGTCTCCATGTTTCCTCATACTGTCTCCGTCTCTTGCGTGCAGCATGCAGGACCCAGCAGGCTGTTCATTGCTGAGATTGTGGGTCTAATGTTTTCTGGTATCGTACGGCAGTGGTTGTCAGTCCTGGTCTTTTGGGATGCCCCAAAAGGCCCTGCAAGTTTTCTGTTGGCCCTGGTCTGTCTCTGATACAGCCCCGGAAGAGCTGCTCAGTTTCCTGTTGAGGTGAAACAGTTGTGCTATCATCAGAATCACTCATATCTACGCATCCATGGCCTTGGACAGAGGACCACTGCTATACACCAATGTTAAAATTTAGACACGCAATATCGGCCTTGAAAATGTAATGTAATTTTTAATATCTCACAGTTACTAAATACATGAGAATGTATCGTTTTTTGCAGTTCTACTTTAGAACCTATATGTACTGTCTAGAAACAGGCCACAATTCATAGTGACTGCTGTCTGCTACTTTCAGTTCTCACACCACTGACCTATAGCATGGATCCTATTCCTCATTCAGCCTTGCCAGCAGGAGTTTTAGCTATTGGAAGGGATTTCCCAGACCACCAGCTTTCGTTATCTGTTCCCAGAACAATGCTAGTGGTTTCGCACTGACACATTTTCACTGTTTTCAGTGTGCATGGGCAATTTGGCTTGTTTCTGCTCCATGACTCAGATTTCCAGCTGCCATGATTTTCAGGACTGAAAGAGATGAAGCTTCTCTGCCCTTTTTAAACAGACAGTACACTCGGTTGCTACGGCGATGAGAAATAATGCATTTGATTGGCCATTGTGAACACCAATCCACAACCATGTCGGAGCTCTTTTTACAGAAGTAATGTATAATACAGTAATCCAAGAATATTGATGAAATGGTGAAAACGTAAATGTGTAGTCCAGTGTTCTGGGTTTTAAAAATACTGTGGAAAATGCCGTCAGGACCAGTTTACCAGAACGTGTGTTTATCTTCCTTTATGCTCGCTGTGGATAAAAGAACCATGCACAGTTCTCTTGGTGAACACGAGTGATGTTTAAAGCAGCTGGTGTGTAAATCACCATGCATGGAATGTCTTGCATATATCAACCACAATCCATTGAATGCTCTGGGCATCTCTCATCTCTTTGGCTACCCAAGATACCGAGTGCATTTAAGCAGATGTAGCCAATGTGACCCATCTGATGATTCTGGCACCGCGTGCAATTGTACAAATGGCTTTCTGAAGGATGTAGACATAGTCGACGGACCAGAAACCGAAATCCAACCACCATCATATTATCTACAATTCGGTCAGCATTATATGGATGTGTAATTTGATTTGTGTCTCTGAAGAGGGCCTTGCGATGATCTTTTAAATGTTCCTCGAGTCATCAAAGGAAAGACTAAGGAACCATCAGCGCTAGGGATTTCCTCTGGCTGGACACTAAGTGACCCTATTTTACATTTACGATGACTCAGATCAGACTCATTATAGGCCATCGTAGTGAAGTCCTTATGTGGTCAGATACCACACAAATTTGAGATCAGATCAACTAATCTGAACTCTAGTCTTACAAGGGCCTTGGACAAGCTGTTCTTTTCTCCTTAAATGTGGCTGCTTACACAGGCTTGTGTGTGGAGGCTGAGAGAAAACCAATACAAAACCCAGCAGGCCTCTCAAACCACTTTCAGCGAGACAGCTAGTAGTGCCTAGAGCAGAACAAAACAAAGGGAAGCAAGTCATTAGTCATCATGGTGGCAAAATCCGGAATAGCCGTACTTGTAATGTTAGACGTGCTCCAAGTGTAGCCATTTTTAGGTCCACATTTTAAAAGCACTGGACTTTTCATTTTCAGCAATAATTCTCAAAGTTTTAGATCTTGAGATCTTTAATTATAAACTTCCATCTTTTTCCATTTAAACCTGTTCTATTTCAGCACATTGGCTTTAATTGTGTTATACTTTACATTCAAATCAAGTTTTATTTAACTATGTAATCTTTTTTGCTAATACCTTCCTGAATTGATCTGGGGATATTATCAGATTATTTATTATTCCACATGAAACACTTGCCTCTGGGTGTGAGAAGTACTTTATAAATGGACTCGCCTTACCTAGAGCCGTGGTTCTGAGGCGAAGTCTGAGGTGAAGACCAGACACATAGCAGAGGCCTGGTGTTGAGCTACTGCTCACGGCCTACGTGAGCTCTACCTTACAACTCTGGTTTTGTATATCAGCTGGCTTCAGTAGTCAGATTCATAGCTTCCAATCTAATCAAAAGAGATGGCGTACTTTTAAAAACAATCAGGTAAAAGCATGAATGTTGGCCCTGTCAACCGTGAGTCTGACTGCTTTCTCCACCATCACTGTTGCATCCCTTCTGTTCAGGTATATTTGCTTTACAAATAAACAGCAGAAATGAAGCATCAAAAAACCCCGAAAACCAGAAATCCAGACTGGGAACTGCTTTGCTAATAGAAAAAAAACCTAATTTTATTGTTGAAAGGTTTGAAACAGTTGTAGGGAACTCAGCTAATGTTCTTAAACATTTGAAACACTTTGCCTTCTGTGTCCAGTAAGGGAGCCTTTGGCTAAGGTAGTTGTGTCTTAAGAAATGTTTACATAAGTAGGCAATGCCAAAAGGTGCTTATGTGATTTATGGGAGTGTGTGGTTGTTGCAGGGACTATAATACTAAATGAAGCCTGTCTCGTGTGCAAAAGGTTTTGATCCTATTACACCCATTGTACATGGCGTAGGCATGTTCGGTGAATTGCTACATTGAGTATTCATGGAGTGATGATCTCTGCAGGTAAATGTAGCCACTGTGACCTTTTGGAAAGACTCGACACTCCCCAGCGACAAGGGGCATGTTTGAAGAGATGATGGCCTTATGATTGCACATTTGTTCATGGGGGGGGTTCCATGCAGCATGTTGTTTTCTCATGCATGCGCTCAAATCTGGGCTACTAAATTGATTTATGACGACTTCGATCCACGCCGTAAACCCCTGGCGCTCCTGTGGGGCCTCCGTATCTGCTGGCGTTGGTTCCTACACTGCACCCCGCCACCTGATTCCACTAATGAGCACTCAAAGAAGAGAACTTAATTAGTGAGATCAGGTGGAGTGGTGCATAGTTGGAACGAATACCTGTAGTCACTGTGCCTCTCGATGGAGATGGAGTGCCATAAATAGCCAAGGATATGTGTTCTTCACTGAAGACCGGTGTGTGTTCAGTTGGCTTTGCTTGCTGCACTGGCCTGATCAGACGTGGCATCGTCGCGGTCCACCAAAGGAAGAAGGCAGACCCGACACCGGTGCTGACCTGCATTTAGCGTTCTAGGCTTCCACGTTGTCTCTGTGATGCTAGTGTCGGGAAGCGTGGACAGGTGTGGACATTAGGAATTAGTAACCGTCTCTTTCTGTGTGTGCGTTTTGTTTGTGCACACGTGCATGCAGGGCTCTAGTCCTGCAGTGCCTTCTGGGAACCTCGGCTCTCTCAGTACCGACGGTGTGTGTGAGAGACTCCGACAGATCGAGGGCCTGGATGCCAGCATGCTAGAGCAGTACACCACCACTATCAAGAAGGTACTTGCACCTTTTCCAAAATGATCACCATTTCTCGTTTCCTTGACTTTCCTTGACCTCTGTGAAGAGACATTTTGCATCCTCGAACTACACCACATGTGCACTGATATCTGTGATAAGCCAATGGGGTGGAAATCGCATCAGAAAAAGTAACATGGTACTTTCTCCCACCCCTGTAACACCAT
Organism: Brachyhypopomus occidentalis; assembly: GCA_020368025.1. Lineage (NCBI taxonomy): Eukaryota > Metazoa > Chordata > Actinopteri > Gymnotiformes > Hypopomidae > Brachyhypopomus > Brachyhypopomus occidentalis. The sequence continues at coordinate 8,406,437 of JAGXOD010000002.1, read as the reverse complement.
CTGTTTATTTTGTTAAGACCAGCCTTATCATCTCCATGTGGGGAACACTGGTTTGACCTTAAGAGCTTGTTTTCCACTGAACGCCACCCCAAGGGGTGACTAAACGCCTAGAGACCTCCATCTTCCTAGCGGCAGCACAGCAATGACCCCCACACTCAAAGATCCCCATTGTAGTGGAGGAGGGAGCTCTCCATCACCCACACCGCACCAGTGTACACCAAGCACAACCACGCCGTTTGTTTTCCCAAAGCCCTTGCAGGCCCTGAGAAATAAAACCACAGGGGCTTCAGGGCTTCAGGGCTCCGGCAAAGGGCACAAGATCTGGTAGCTCACGCCGTCAGACTGAGGTCATCTTCTGACTGTCTGCAGGCGAACGTCAACGGCCGGGTCCTGTGTCAGTGCAATCTGGAGGAGCTACGGACGGAGATGAGCATGAACTTCGGAGACTGGCACCTCTTCAAGGCAATGGTAAGAGCACGCCGCCTTTGTTAACGTGCCTCCTCTAAACGCACTTCTCCCTCAACCAATTTTCAGTACAGCTCCTTATGTATTTCTCCAGTTTGTAATGTTTAGGGGGTTTTATGCATCACAGCATCACTGCCCCGCCTCCCGATGGGAGGCTATTTGCACAATCCCTCTTTCGAGAAGGCGGCCGGCGCGGAGCTGAAATCAGGAACACATGTAGCTTGTGTTGATCAGATTTCCATTTGTGCTTCCACAAACGAATGTTGTGTTGCCAGCAAGCACGCAGCCATCTGGTCCAAGATGGCGGCTCTCCCGATGAAGGAAGGTTATTGTCAGTGGGAGCTCAGTATCCACTCAAAGATCTGAATAGCTTGACTTTTACGAGAAAGTAGCATTCTTTAGGCTGAAAACATGTTCGTGAGCAATAGGACGGCCACACAGGCTGTGGGGCCCTTACGTTTTTGTGCAATCTAGAGTTTTCCTCCAAACTGCAATATCCACTGCTTATTCAAATAAAAAACATTACATACATTTATTTCAGTATGTATGCTAACAATAACAGTGTTTTAATAAAAGGTACAGCGATTTCTTTCATGCCGAAACTGTATAATGTGCTTTTCATCCTGATGTCAGTGTGTCCACAGCCAGTCTTGTACAAGCTACAAGTACGGGGGCTTTTTGGAACCTCCCAGTGCAGCAAACCCAAGAACACTAGTAGTGAATAATCAGGCTCCATCCCTCGGCGCTGGGGCTCAGTGACTGTGCATCGTATGCTCTGTGCCGCTCTTTCCCAGGTGCTGGAGCAACGGCAGGCAGAGAGCCAGACCCTGCAGGAGGAGTACAGAGGAGGGGAGGAGCAGGGCGCACCGGCCTTGCCTGAGCCCTACCCCAGCCCCGCTTCCCGCCCCGCCTCCCGCCCCTCCGACAGCACCCTGCACTACAGCCTGAACCTCAGCTTCGAGGAGCTCAGCGCCGCCGCTCTGGAGGAGCCCAGCAGGCAGCCCAGCAACCATTGGCCGGTGGGTGGAGACTTAATGCTCTAGGCCGTCAAGTAACTCATCCAGGTCTCCTCCGGCCCACTGGTACACAGCCCTTAAGCACAGCCTGCACACTTAGAAAACAGTAGCGGGGTTGTCATTGACTAAACAAGCCAAAGGGGGTTGGGCCTAATGAGGTACCTGCTATATTTGTGAATGTTTGCATAAAGTGTGTTTATAAATAGCATTTAAGTGCGGGTAAAAAACATTCAGCACCTGGCCCATGATGAACTGGTTAGTCCACTAAAGAGGCCAGTATAGGTTGAATTACACAAAATACTAATTTTCAGTACAGGTTGTCCGATGACTTTTGAGCAGTTGGGTTAGGGCTGGATAGTAAGCAAACACACTCCTGTTTGTCTGTGACATTGTAGCCTAACTAGGTCTACCTATAAGATGGGTATACCTAAAAAAAAAACAGTATAAACACAGCATAATTTTCATAAGTATGGGTAAGCATTTAGTCACTGAGCAAAAACATGTCTGTTATAATAAACACACACACACACAGTCAGAAGTAATTTATAGATCAGGTGTTCACTACACATGCTGGCCTATAATTGTGAGCACACAATCTGCCACCGTTTCTTTTCCACATCAGCTTTCTTGTTGAACACAAACGGAGCTTAGCTTCCGCATTTCAGTAGTGTGTTATCAGAGGTAAAATAGCCTGTGGTTTACTGGGTGTCAAACGGAGTATTCTTTGACCTGGATGAGCAGAGGAAGTTAAGATCTGTTCTCTCTCTCTCTCTCTCACACACGCACAGTGTTGATTTAGGGCTGTATAAGAGTTGTCACATAGTGATGGCTATTTCTGGACTTGCTCTGTTCACACTCAAAAAATGATAATTCGTTTACCACATTTATCAAGCACACGTGTTGCAAAGAATATTTAGGGTTAACGCTGGGATGTGATGGGAGTTCTCTCAGTTTGTGTTTGTGTGTACATTTGTGTTCACAAACACTTGACCTTGTACCTCCAGGCCACGAGCCACAGGACTTCGAGCATGTCCAGCCTGAACTCTCAGGAGTCCTCCAACGACATCAGCAAACTGACCGACAGGCAGCAAGCAGAGTACCACAGCGCCTACCAGGACTACATCTCCCAGATGGCCCAACTGGAAGTGGCAGGCCCCAGAGCCGAGAGACCAGCCCAGCCTCTGCCAGGCTACCCCATTCCGGCCCGCTCTGAAGACAGGGCCAAGGAGGGTGAACAGGAAGGTCGCAAGACCAAGAGAAGCCCCAAACCTAGCGATGGCATGGCGGAGCACGGGGCCGGCCTGGACGCCAGCACGCTCCACCCCATCACCGAGGAGGACGAGAAGTCCGACAGGGCCTCTCCCAGCTACGGCAGAAGAGCAGCATCGCAGTACCACGGCGTGCACGCCGAGGAGGACGAGTCCGGGCCCGAGGACACGGATGCCACCCCGCTTCTGTGGGAGGAGCAGCGGAAAGAAGCGTGGGCAGCCGGCGGGCAGCGCTTCATCCCCACGGCGGCAGCAGTGAAGGGCTTCGCCTTGGCCATGGAGCTGGACAAGAAGGAGTCGTCGGACTCGGGCATGAGGTCTAGCGGCAGCTCGTCTGACCCCTCCCTGCAGGACGAGGAGAGCGAGTGGGCCCAGGAAGAGGCAGAGGAGGCGCGTCTCATCGAGCTGCTCCCGGAGTGTCCGCCACCACTGAGCCTGATCGGAGGCCTGCAGGAAGACGCGGCCGCCGCCCGCATGTCCATCTGCTCGGACGCGCCGTCCGAGGGCAGCAGCCCCGAGGAGAACTGGCCCACCTCGGCCGTCACCAACCTCAACCGCGCGGCCGGCAACGTGGCCCTCACCACCAACAACAACAACGGCGACGAGCGCGCCGCGCACGACAGCACGCCGCTCATTATTGGCCCGGGCTCCAGCACTGACGCGGCCAACCACAACCTTGCCGCGGTCCACGTGAAGACGGGCACATCAGCTAGGGCGGAGGCCCTCAGGGGAGAGGAGAGGGAAAGTGTGCTGTGAATAGCTGCTTCTCTCCACACACCATACATCCTCAGGGAGGGTGAGAATCAGTACACACTGGGTTCGGGATACGTCATGCTCACAGAATCAAGTGTATAAAAAGCAATGGTTCGTGGTAGAAGTGTTAAGTCATGAATTTAGCTATTGAGCTTCGTTTAAAGCTAAAACCACTATCAGGTACTAACACAAGGGTAAAGGTTTTGGCTGTGGATTTTAATGTTACGTGAAACTTACACTGATGCCATTATGGAGTGTGGCTGTGAGATCTGTAGACAAAGACTTTGCTATGGAGAGGACTGTGTCATGTGGTCGGTGGGCACAGAGAGAATGATACAAGGGGTCAGACTAATGAATAGCTCGGTCCTAAATCATATTAACTATTTTGATTAGACGGAATCTCATAGACTTTTCCGAAAAGCAAAAAAATAATAATAGGTAGGTGATGGGATGTATTTAGGGATAAGCTATGTCGTTCATCTGAAGTCGTGGTAGGTTGTGTTGTGGAATTATTGTGGTTAATTTACGACAGGCCAGCGACACTAAATCTGTAGTGGTGGATAATTAGTAGACTATTGTCACGTAGAGGAAATACATTTGTTTGGTGTTGTGTTGCTGTGTGTATGGTGACCTCGCCGCTGTGCCTTATTCTTTTGTGCACTGAACGTGAGGTCTTTGCAGTTTACTATTTATTAATGGATCGTGAAACTATTTGTAGAGATCAGTGTTAGGTTCGGTTAAGAAAAGGCGTTTCTGTAAGAGTCGTGTACATGCTGTGTGAAGAGCAGACGACATTTCCTCAAAATGCATGACTGTTTAAGGAAATAATAAACATTCTACATTTCGAACACTTCTTCATATTCTCCCCTCTGTCGTGCTATTCAAATGAAGCGGAAAACACACGGTACTGCCTATAAGCATAAGTGATGTTACAGAATATGAACATGGAAACGATCATACACGATTCCAAAAATGCATGTGACTCAGAACATAACGGTGTAGAGTGGTTTCTGTGCTACTTGAAAATCGTGCAAGTTGTTGTATATATATTAGAAAATGTTATCATTAAAAATCACTTAACTATTATTAAAAGCTGTATATTGTAGATCGGCCGGTAGGTGGCACACTCTTCATACTTTGGTCTACTTTAGATCAAAGGTGCAGGGGTCGCGGTCAGCTGTACGTTTGACTTGTGAAATTGTGCTTAAAAGAGGAAGAACGGTTGACATGGTTGAAGGATAGCCTACAGTTTCGGGGATTGTCAACTGGGACTTCAGTTAGTTGTTTTAATCTTTTCGATTGTGACGCAAATGATCGAGTCGATGTATAAGGTTATATGGTTGAATTACTTAAAGGTGAAATGCTTCGACTCATTTGCCTCGTGTCCGTGAGCACAGGTCTGCTTCCATTAATTATATCCTATAACATTTAAATGTTGATTACGGTGATCAAACCCAGTTTACATTAACCAATTGCGAGTCCTAGCCAATCACTGCTGATCAAAGTACTAGCTCCCCGAACATGTTTTAGGATTAGACCAAAACGGGTGATCTCTGAACAGAAAGACGCCCTAGGCTACGCCCCAGATGCATTTACCAAACATACGAGGAGTAAACAAGAGAAATAGCAAAAGGTAAGTATAAAGTTCCGTCTCCTCTTCGCTCGAGACTTTGCAATTACAGTGTCCGCGTGTACAGCCGGGTTTTACCACCATTCAAATAGTTTACCATGACATGGATAAACGTTTAGTAAGATAGTGGCCTGCTGACATGGCAGACAATGGTTTCTATCTACCAGTTCTCAGATTCAGAAGTCAGACCGGTAGCCTACATCTACGCTTCGGGGCATATGTACACGAGTTTGGGTAGCGTAAATGTACAGTAAGCACAGCTGTTTGGCACTCGTTAAGACAGCGCAATTTAATGTGGGCCTACAACTATAGATAACAATAGACAGATCTGTTCAAATAAAGCATTTGATTTATTTTTTATATAAAAAGGTACGATTTACAATTACTTTTATAAAAAGTTTCAGCATAATTAAGTACAGCATAACACTTTGCAGCATGGTAGTCCCAATCTCTGCAACTATACAAGATACAACTCTGGAAGAGTTCACAAGGTTTCACGCGCTTATGTCATATTCAACGTCCAGTCCTTCATGTGCCAAAAGAATGACGCTTCTTGACAAACAGACTAAACTTTTTACAGTAACTAACCACGTCGTCTCCTATTCACACTGCATCTTCACGAAAAAGCGAAGACTTCTCACTTAAGAGAAGGGTCTCTTGTGACGTTTTCATCTTTCATTCGTTTTCCTCCCATTTTCGGGAATATAGTGCTTCCTCCTCTTGAAGAAAAGACTAAAGTCTTTAGATAAATAATCAATGTCCGAACTGATAACACATCACATAGATTGTCCTTTAGAAGCAACGTCTCTTGATTTAGTTGAAGGAAAAAAAATCCAGACCGAGAACAGAAATTGAGGAAAAAGTCAGTTTCCAGGTCCTGTGTGTTCATGTCTTAACCAAACACCTGCAAAAGATTGAGAAAGAGAGGCGCATTTAGAAAATGCAAACAGGGCAGAGATCCGGACAGCCTGGCGCCAGGGGGGGAAGCCGCAGTTCTAACATTTAACCAAACACTCAAATACTGAGCAAACCCTGGGCTCCAGATGTACGCGCTAGCGTTGCCGAGGGAGGACAGAAGAAGTTGAGCGCCTCCAGTAACGGGGAGACGTCGATTACGTTCTCACTTTTAACAGACATCTTTGAGAGCCCAGTGCAAATTTAAATAATTTCTTTATATTTAAAAGTCATTGCATCGCCCAGCCGAGCGCAATGCTCGCCGATGTCACATCAATTTGCAATAGTAGCGTTTGATCAATTCTCATTTTGGTACCAACATTAACAAGCAAAATTTAGGATAAAGGATGCATTTACCTGATTAACGGTAAAGTGTCCTGTTGTCCTCCGTGATCAAGTCTGACTGAAACTCCGGTGTCTACAGATAAATACGACAGTCATTTTTCAGGTTCACGCGTAAGTAGGTAAAGCCATAGAATTATCCTAAGTGCACCAACATAAACAGACCATTTTTATTAAAGCCATTTCTTACATTCATATATAGCTACCTCATAAACCAGTTAGGCGTATAAAGTGAAAACAATATTTACGTCTTTCCTCTCATGCGGTCATTTATCGAGCACAGTCTACGGTTTTGCCTAAAAAAATATATACGTGTCCAATTGTTGGCGAGTTCCTTTACCTGTAACGACAAGATACTGATGTCTGTGTTCAGCGTTGTCAAGGGTGTTCTCGACGACGTCCCCTGCCCCGGCCGTGGGTGATGGAGACTGGTAATTGCGGAATTGGAGTCAAGTGCGATCTGCAGGTCCAGAATGTAGTCGATGACATGTTGCAGGATTTCCATTTTGCTCACATTTTTGTTCTGTGGGATGCTCGGCACCAGTTCCTTCAATTTAGAGTAGCAGTCGTTCATGTTGTACAACAGGCTGAGGGGATCGTCCACGGGGGTCTTGCTCCGAGAGATTCCAAGACTGTGCTCCGTCATGCTCGCGCTATTTTTCCGGAAAGACCTGACTGGACTTATTGCTTTCATACTGACACTTTGCAAAAAAAAACACTCGACGATTTCGAAAAGACAATTTCGGGTTTTGTTTGTTCTGCCTCTACTCGCGGCGGTGTGGAAGCAAACGCACTGGATTAACAAGCTGTCATCGCCGAATATATACCCAGCTGGGTGGGTTTGTACGCAGCAGTTTAGATTCCGTTGATTGGTGTGATGGGCTGTGTCAATCACTACTTTCGTGCTGCGGCATAGGCCAATGAGCTGAGCGCGCAAGTACCGCCCAACTCTTCCGCATTTTTAACCAGTGAAAGCGCATGAGTAAGGTGGCGCTGACTACTTTCAGCTTTCATGGATTGTTCCACAATTCAGTATACCTGTTTCTGATCAAGAGAATTGGTCTTTTGCAAGAAAATACTTGTTTTATTCCAATTTTATTCCAAGGTCTCACTTTATTTAATAACAACTGCCAAAATATGTGCAGACTGAAATCAGTCATCACTCACTTGAACGTTTTGTTCAGTTTAATAAAATCAGTGATTCTAGATTATAAACTATAAAATAAAATTATTCTCAAGCATAGCAGTTGTCATATCGCTCGTCTCACACTCATTCCAAGGTTAGAGTTATATTCAAATTATTTAGGGTTGGAGGTTCCTTACCGTTTGTAGCTGATAGGTGGTTATGCGTTTAAAAACTGCCAAAATTATAAACATTTATTTATACTCATATTGTTTTTTTGTGAATTGTGCTATTCTACACGTTATTTCTTTGTTTATATAATTAGGCGAGGGAGATTCACAAAAAGGGCAACGTTAATAAGGTCAATCTAGACGTGAGTGTTGACAGCCGGACTGTTAACGGGACTAGTCTACATATTCCGGAGGGACTGGTGAACAGAATTTAAGGAATGCGACTTGCACTGGAATTTTAGGGAACGTTGCTTGTAAATGAAGAAATAAAATGTATTCGTGGAAAAACGCATCACGACACATTTTTCAATAATCCGTGACACTAGATTAATTATCGACTATGATACAGGGATGTGCTACAGAGACCTCGTTTATTTATCAGAATATAAAGATATTTGTGTTAGTAAAATTGTATTACCCTAATAGGTTCCGAGTGTATGTCGCATTTTAGACTGGCCTGTGCGAAAATAAGTCGACAATAATAACGCAGAACTCAAATACAACCTGTGACAATAGTAATTAGGGAGTTAAGTGGGAGACAAATAAGCTTGCCGCCCAACGGCTGGGCTACATCTGACCATGGAGATGCTTGCAGAAATGTGTTGGAATGCTGTGTAGTGTTGGAACGCATTGTTTCCCTGCAAACTCATTAGCAGATCCTCAGCACATTACGAGCTAACCCACCGCCACAGTTGTTATCATCTGTGACTACACTTTAATTGCACACTCTCCTTTTTCTAAAATAAGTTCTTCAAAATCTCAGCTTTCACTAATGTGTGAATATATGCATTTGCTATCTAATCTACTATAAAGCCCGCATCAAGATGGAAAATAGCACTCCGAAGGGGGCGATACACTCCCAGACGACCCTTGTGCATGTCTAATATGATCTGGGATTCCTTAAATCTTGTCCACATCTGGTGCAATTGGCTTTTTTCAATTTTCTCTCTCTTTCTTTTTGTTCTCACAGCTGTGTACATTTCGCATAACGTCCTGACTGATCCCTGACAGGTGATGAATTGGCACCAAGTAAGCAGCAGCGCAGAGCAGCGCCGCGAGCTCATGCTCTCGCAGACTCTATGGCGCCAGGCTCGTGACGTCACCCATTCACAGCAGCCCTCTAGCCAGTCCTCACGGCGCCGTTCAGGCGGCTGCTATGGCGACGGGGGCCGTCAGTTAGCACTAGTTCTCAGCTGATCAATGGGCCTAAGTGGTGAGAGAGATCGGAGTTCAGTTCGTCACCTCAGCCCTCCTGTGCTCCGGGGCCCGCACACCTGCATCGATTTGCATTTCTTAGGTTACATTTAACTTAGAAAACTTGTCATCCTTTCAGAGTTGTGCAAGAAGAGACAACAATGGCCACATTTAGAAGAAACCAGGTGATATAACACGGTTAGCCTTAAGTTACCTTATGTCACACTATCCTACATATGACTAGCCTACATGGCAATGACACTTTCATATAGTGCTGGTTTGCGTAATTACACATGAAAAAAAAATAACATTCTAGTGAAGTGGATCATGATAGCTTAAACCTAAGATGCGCTTCGTAGATGTTGTTCTTTGGCCATATGTTGCTGCCACGGTGCCACAGTTTCCAGTGGTCCCAACTTGAAATAATTAAAGATATCTGTATTGAAAATTACATTTTCCCTGTCGTACACGCTTCTTTTGCGTAGGAAAATGCCAAAAAAACAGTATGAAGTTGCCAGAACGCTGAAGAGTTCTCCAGGGGCCGGCGTCAGAATGTCTGTACCGCCTACCACGCTGTTGTTCCAGCTCGCTGCAGCTGCACACAACTCCTTCACTTTCCCACTTCAGCAAAACCGACGAGAATGGGAATTCCCTGAAAACTAGCTAGCTACACTTATTTTTCCCAAGGAGACACTCATTTTGAATGTTACCATTTGCCTGCCCTCTAATCACATAAACCCCATAGATTTTATTGTTTTGTCTATAGCGACAAAACTAGTGCTATGCTTATTCAATACGCGTTTAAATTTAATCCTGTTTTGTGGGGGATTTCCATGTACGAATTAAACGAATCGTCCTGTAACATTTTTTTCAAGTCTGACGGGGCTCATTACATACAACAGTCTAAATCGCACAAAACCTCTTCGATTTGTTTAAGCAGTCCCACCTAGTCCGAATCGCCACAACACGCTCGTCTATAATTAGAGGCAGCATCGGAACATTACATTTGAACAGATTTTCTCTCCTCGTTGGCATCCAATCCACAATTAATCAGTTTGTGGCAAAGAGCTGGCTTCTGTGCTCCGGCTTCTGCGTCTCCGGAATAAGCGCTCCGCTGCAGCCGTAGAACGTTCCCACGCGCTTGTCGCGTGCAGCAGTACACAAGTAAAAACGTGCGCGCGACTCTTGTAGCAACGGACCCCATGGGCGTGGCGATGCTGTTCGTGGCTATTGTTTGAGCCCCCAAAACGGGGTTGCCAAGTGTTATCATTTAGAGACGAAACGGCTGGTTGGTGAGACATCGTTAGACGTTTGAAACGGCTTGCCATTCAACAGGCTGTCGATAGGTTGTGGAATGTTTAAAAATGGACAACAGAAATCAAATTACTAAAATGTAGGGTACTTATTGGACAACACCTTGTCTAAAAGATCGATGTATTTAGCTTTCAGCGCTTCCATGTTTCATTGTTCATCGCTGGTAGTGTTAGTGTTAAATATTAAACGTTGCATCAAGAGGTCTATATCACCATCCAGTTTAACCTTTTGAATTTGTGTTAATACTTAACATCTGTTTCTTGAAAGCAAAGACGTTATCCATATAAGTCAGAGATAAAACAGTGTCATGCTCCTTTATGAAATATGATGAGGTATTATTTATGTGACTTTTGGTCATAAAAGGAATCACACTATGGAATACAAAGAGGCAAAAAAAAATAGTTTGGTGGCTTCAAGGCAAACTTTGGTGTGGGAAATTTGAAGTGACTCTTTCTGTTTGTGAGTAAAATTGCAGCAATTTACAGTAAATTATACAGATCTATTTAAATGTGTAAAACTCAAGTTTCCACAAACAGGATGCTAAAAGCACTGTTTTTATTACTACCTGATATCATTTACCTGATGTATGATCAGCAAAGTGCCTGCAGTTAAAGAAAGGCATGACTGCTTTCTCAAGGCCTAGAAGGCTGCAGAGCTAGTACAGAAGAGACATGCTCATTAGGGAAGTTGAATCCTGAAAGGCTCCTTTCATGGCCCAAGCACCACAGTCTTAAGTGTGACACAGGAATCGAGAGTTTTGTAGGAGATCTGAAACCTCCTGACACTATCTGATCCGCTATCGGCCTGCAACCGGTTGGTTTTTGTGGTAGCTTTTGCCACTCTAACTTCCCCGGCTTTGTTCTCGAGGTCCGCTGGCTAGTGCTGCCTGGCCTGGCTCTGTCTGTGGGAAACAGCAGGTTTCTCGGGCGCCACTTCCTCACTGGGTTTAGCTCTCCCCGAGCTCTTACTCAATCCCCGTCTCTTTATATAGCGCAGTGGGAAGAGTGGGCCGCCGTAGGTCACTCTGTTTGAGTCGAAACAGAACTGGAAACTGCAAGTTAAGTGAGAAGTCAAAACCCACCCTACCTGACCCACCGACATGCATGTGCCCAAGATTTGTCATTGTTTGAATTGCGATATTTTTTGTTGTAACCAAATGTAGTAAAACATGTTTACTAGTTTTTATTTTTTATATTGAGCATGCAACCTCCGGATCATCTGATAAACACAACTGAATTGTTCAGCAGCAACTCTTTTAGAAATGTCCCCACACGTAATCCCCCCCCACCGACAGCTAATATTGAAAGTAAGCAGCAGTACACCAGTGGCTAAGAAGTATGTGTGTGAGGATCGACAGTATATTAGCCCTGTAGATCATTGTGACTGATAGGAGTAACAAGCTAATGGAGTTAAAGTACTGTGTTTCATGTCCCCGTGCCAAGGCTGGAATTAAAGAGACGCACTTTGAATAAATTATGCTTTAACCGAATGAGATTCTGATAGAATGTTGCAATATATTGCATTATCATGACAGAGTTATCAGGTTTTTAAGCAGGATTATTGATCTAAAGGATATTACTGTTGCTATAGCCTATATGTAGTACTGAGCATGCACTGTGAAATAAATTATCACGCCCTTTTAAACAGCTTTTTAAATGTTACCTGTTTGCTGTGCCTGTCCAACCAATACTATCATATGGGGGGTGCTGCTATAAACCCTGTTAGACTCATTTGCTGTGGTTGTGAATTCTAGGGAGGTTGTCGAGGTGATGACGTGCAGCTGAACACTCATCTGGGTTTTCATGTATCATTTAGTTGAGCAGGGGAAGGATCGGCTGGCAGAGTGCCAGTGTTTCACAAGAGCAGGGGGATCACATTCAGCAGGTAATCTATTTATCCAAGTGTTCCAGCCCTGCAAACGCAATTAAAGCAACGTCCCCCCATGCTAGAGTCAACAGTTTGTTAGTTTTAATCAGGGTGCGTTCGTGGCAGCGTTAAGAAATGAAGCTAAATGTCAGTGCCTGCGTGGACTGCATTTTGGCGTTGGCCAGAGCATGTTGCACTATGACTGTGGAACTACAGCAATACTGCTTGTTTATCAGACTGAGAATGTGGTGGTCTGTAGTGGCAGCTCTCTTTCGCCATATGACATGCACCCTAATTGGGGTATGCCTAATTAAGGGAGGCCTTTTATTTACATATGGCTGGATTCACCTTAACTCTACAGTGTCTCTAGAGAGGGCATCTGAAATTGTTCTGCCCTGCAACAGTGCTGTCCCTAACAGCATGTGGAATCCAGAGCGTATCGTAAAAGCTAATGTCATGCTGTATTGATTCCTGCATGGTGTTCCTCGCTGAGGTGCGCACCCTTGGGAACAGGGAATGCGCATGCTGATGGAAGTTGTGTTTCTCATTATTTGTTCAAAGCTGCCCACTGCACCCCTCTCCCCCACCCCCAGCTCAATGCCACATGAATTATTCAAACTATGGTAATGAGGCTCTGTGGAATTTCGAGGGCCTCTTTGATAGTGGTTCAATGCAGCATCATGTACGGTTGGGGGCTGCAGTTCCAGAGACAAAGGCTGACTGACATAGGGGATCTGGGTGGGGTCCCTACGCATGTGTTAGGGGCCCCCTGGAGGGCTCCCTTCCCAGAGGGCCTAGTACCTAAGCAAGGTGCCTTGCAGCCCACCACCTTTCGGGCCTGCCGTCACCAGGGCTAGCGTGCGATGGGGAAGGGGGACGTGGGAAAGGGGGTGGGATGCAGACCCACCCTGTGCTCCACCCTCCCTGACGTCACGCCCTGCAGCAGAGCCTCACTCTCAGTATTATGCTCCTAATGACAGCATCAGAAAACATTTGGGCTTATATTTTATAAATGGGTCACAACTGACATTTTGTGAAATGAGCCAATTTTCTTTTGCTCGCTGAAACATTTTTTGTACTACAAATACATTTTCACTACATGGTACTGATACTTCGTATGTTTCAGCGCTGATAAGCTTGACAGATGTCTCCATAAACCCTTCCGTGAACCTCGCCCTTTCAGTCCTGGCGCTGGTGTCAGCGTATCCGAGGGACACCTGAACTGAATGCAGCACCTTGTTCTCAGCACTTATGTGCAATGGCAAAAAAAAAGGTTTAAGCAGATTTTAACCCCAAATATAAAATGAAATATTATGGGAATAGTATTTATGATTTGTCCTGTAGTGCAGCATATCACCATGTTTTCCACACCTGCATTTAAGGGGGAGTGATGGAGACCTGTAACTGCTCCCTGCGGGGTGCTGGACTGAGGCTCACTGGCCAGAGGGGCTTCAGAGGAGGACGGGGCTCATACTAATGCGGACCAAGCCCGACGGCCCCTCATTAGCTTCACACGGATACCCCATGCCACTCGAAGCCATTCCGGGATCATCGTGACACCTGACCCAGGAGCGGATGAGCCGGATACCGGGCGGTGAGAGAAAGACCCCGCGCACATGCACTCTTTCCAAACAGCTCCTGTCCTCCTCCGCTTCATTACCATGTCAATCCCGGCAACGCATGGGCGGAAGGAGGAGGGGGGGGGGGGATAATAGGAAGGAGAAAATAGGCTGGGCCCAGCAGTGGGTCCGGATCCATATGGAGCTACCGAGTGCTGGAATGAATAGCGAATGGGCAGCGGCTCCTGGAATCTGCCTCATGGCGCTGCTTCCCCAACAGGATGACCAAACACATAGAGGAAGCTTTCCCAGGTGGCCCTGGCTCTAGCCAGGTAGCTGGTTGATCGCTCTCGTCAGTGGGTCTGATCCATCCTCTTCACTGGTGCCGGCAGGTCGTGCGGTCCGCCATGGCCGAAGCCCTGGAGGCCTGATGCAGCCTGGTGGTCAGACGGTGGGCTGTGGGAATTGTTTGGATGCGGCAGGCTAACGCACAGTGAGAGGCGCCTGGGTGAAGAGGATGGGGTGGCGGGGCCTTCAGCCTCAGCTGTCTGGGTTTAAAGGGAAGAAGGTGGTGATGGTGGCGTGGAGTCTCGGCAGCCCGCAGATGGTTGTTAACACGAAAGAGAAATCTGTCCAGATTGAAGGTTCTTTATCATCAGATGAAACCTTAGCATGGAAGCCCATCTGGCTCCATGCGTGTGTTTGTGTGTGTGTGCGTGTGTGTGCAGGTACATGTACACATGTGAGTGCTTGTGTGTTTGTAAATAAAGGAGACACAAGACACACCCCGTTGGTAGCTGAGCGCAGACGTGTCTTTTAAAGTTATGTGGGCTAAAACGGTTTCTCTCTCCCCATTGGCTGACACCGAGATCCCTGGCTCTGCTCCTTTAAACACAGATATAGCAATCTGTCTTCTCGCAAAGACACACACACACATGCACACACACACACACACACACGCAGGCAGAAGTGCTCTGTCTGCACAATAGCACCTAAGATAATCATTAGGGCTGCCGCGTGTCTTTGGAAAGGCAGATGCGAACGGGCCCTGCCGGAGAGCTGGAAGCCGGCGCCTGCACCACGCAGAGACACACAATCAGCAGGCCTGCCAGGCGGCCGCCCGCCACACCCACCCCAGAGCAGGGCACCTGGCCTGGCAGGCAGCCGTCACTCGCCCATCACACCTGCGCTCCTACGGGCACAAAGAGATGGAAAACGGTCGATCAGAGTCTTTGGTGGAAGGAAAAAGGAAAGTGCAAAGTACGTGTGCTGCTGACAACAATAGTGGAGTCCCTTAACAATGAAACCAGGTGGCCACTGCAGGCGGTCCACACTCATCAATACCCTCAGTGTGATGACATCACAGCATGAAACTCGTTCGCTCATTTTAGTCTAAACCGTGGGGGGCAAATATATATATGGCATCTATCTATATCTCTCTCAAGAACTTTATATTTAAAGTTCTTGCGTACTGTATGGAATTATTATGTCCACCAATTAATACTTTATCAGTGTGAGTGATCTGTAATCTCACCGAGACATTGAGAAGTCAAAAATCTCAGTCCAGTTGTACCAGTTCGTAAGATCATAATTACTGCCAATTGCACCAAATAATAATAAAAAAACACATTGGAAAATCTGCATGGGCAGAGTAAGTAAAACAAATCTGTAATTAGTCGTAATAAGGATTTAATTAAAGTACTCAGATGGAGAGTGTTGGCTCCTCTGGCATGGACCCTCAATGATTCCTTCAGAAATAACATTTGAAATAAAGGTTTTCTGTAGCTGGTTTGGTTGTGTGTCTGAGAGTCACGCGTCACCTCTTTCTGGGGTTATCACACTTAGCCAGTGCTGAGTCAATCCCCAGCTTTTCACTACATGCCTATTTAGATCCATGAGAATGCCATCTGCCCCCAGGGCCTTGGCATGAGAGTTGGACACAGTGGACTAAGAGCTCGATGTCTTTGCACCCCATCCATCACGTTTGTGCGGGTGCTGAAGTGATGGGGCTGTGAGCGGCAGGGCTGTGAGGTGCAGGGCTGTGTGCGGGGGGGGGCTGTGTATGGCGGGTCTGTGAGGTGCAGGGTTGTGTGCGGGGGGGCTGTGTATGGCGGGTCTGTGAGGTGCAGGGTTGTGTGGGGGGGGCTGTGTATGGCGGGTCTGTGAGGTGCGGGGCTGGGTGCGGGGGGCTGTGTATGGCGGGTCTGTGAGGTGCAGGGCTGTGTGCGGGGGGGGGGGGGCTGTGTATGGCGGGTCTGTGAGGTGCAGGGCTGTGTGTGGGGGGGCTGTGTTGTGTGCGGGGGGGCTGTGAGCGGGGTGAGATAGAGTAGAGGGCTTTGATGGTGGGCAGCTTAGCTGGAGTTGGGACTCGCCTCCCGAGTGGTTGAGGTTGTACTGGCTATGTGGTTGCCTGTGCATGTGTATGTATGTTTCTATGTACGTATGTATGTTTGCATGCGTGTGTGTGCACGTGTGTGTGTGTTTGTGTGCGTGTGTGATTATGTGCATGTGTGTGTGTGCGTGTGAAGCAGATCTACAACAAGCCCTGTTCAGCCTTAGCAGCAGACTGCAGGGAGAGGGCAGATGGGCTGGGTATCAAACCCATTCTCTCTCTCTCTCTCTCTCTCTCTTTCTCTTTCAACTGTAACACTCCGTTCTAAACATGGCCAATATTTTCGTGACATCTGCACAACTAAAGAGTTTCATCCAATTGCACTCCAGCAAAAGTAAATCATTAAGCTATGATACAGGACACACGGTCCAGTCGTGCCTTCAGTGAGCAGGGAACTGTCCTGTTGTTTCTCATGAAATAGGTTTCTTGTCTGCCTTCTTCCCCTCCTTGTCCCTCTCTCAGCAGAGAGCTGGTCAGTCGTGTCATTACTGTAAATCAAAACCCTCTCTGGTGTTGCCTCCTTCCCCTTCTGGCTCCAAAGGCTGGAACAGATGTTGCGAGAGCAGACAAAATGGCCCTCACCCTGGTGAGAGGAGCGTTCCTGGCTGCCGCTAATAGATGCTCACTCCCTGAAGCGTTAGCGCTCGCAGAGAGTGTGGCCTCACCGAGACGGCCGGCGGAACACCTCGCCTCAACCCCGCCGGCGGATTCCACCCTTTCCCCTCGGATGGAGACGATATGCGCCGCTCTGTGTGAGTCTAGCCTGGCTGTGAGCTTCCTGCCGTTCTTGAGGACGATGGTAACCTCGCGGTGAAGACACCTGTGTTAAATGAACATCTGCAGAGACACATTTACATTTACTTTCATTACACTCCCTGTGAGTTAAATCAGTACTCGTGATTATCCTGTGCAGTAAATACTTGCTTATCTCAGTTCATTTTCCTTCTTTCTACTTCCTTCATGTACAACACTTGCTCTCTATAGGAGTTCTACGTGTTGAAGATAAATATGTCATACTATCATGGGGAAACATGAATTCACTCGGCCCTGCAAATCAGAAAGTTCCTAATCCTCCAAAATTCTAATTCTGCTCCAAATTCTGTTGCAGTTTCTGCTCTCATTTTTGCTTCTGTCACTGTTTCTTCCTCTCGCACTTGCACAGATTTATCTCACACACATGCACACACACACGCACACGCACACGCGCACACGCATGCACACACACGCGCACACACACGCGCGCACCCACGGCCCCAGCAGCAGCTGGCTGGCAGTGCGGAGTGGAGCGGCTCTAACGCTGTGTTGCAGGGGCCGCGTGGACGCTTTAAAGCTCCTCTCTGCAGCCTGTGAAGTTGTTAAGGAGCTGTGCACGTTGGCGCCCACACCAGCTGTAGCACACAGCCCTCCCCTTCTCTCGCTCACTCCCTCTTCCTCTCTCAAACCCCCCCACGGCGTCGCACCTTGGCAGTTGACGTTCTCTCGTTCTGTCTGTGATGCGGTGACCAGGCCTGCTGTTTCGTGCATTGCTCCTGTGTTCTGAGTGCCATCTGCACAGAGAGAGGTGAGACTCCCCACCCGGGCTGCTCCGAGGAGGAGCGCGTTTTTGGCGTGCGTTCGCTGTGCTTTCGGAGTGCGTTCGGAGGAGTCACATGACTGACTGCAGTGGTCTGCTACTCTTACTACTATAAGGACAATACAGCATCGTATACTAAACCATGTGATGGTAGAAACAAGGTAGAGGTTCCCCTTCTGTGCTGGAAGCCTTTGGCCTGTTGTGAGGCTCCGCTATGCTAACGATCTCTCAGCCTCGTCTGAAGTTGAGGATGGGATGGTTTAGGAGCGCCTCTTCTGTTCCATCCTCGCCCAGGTAACCTCGCGCCTCGTTCGCGGCCGTGTCGCTGAGCAGCTGTTGTCACCTCGCTTAGCTCCAGCTGCGCTGCCATCCTCACCTGAGATGCCAAGCCCCTCCCCCTCCCCTCTCCACTTCTCCTGCGCGAGCTGTGCGCGACACGTGCACTCACCGCGATCTGGCTGCAAGGACGGACCTGGCAGACCTCCGCGGAACAGGGAGCTCGGAGCGTTCTCGCCCCGGCTGACGAGAAACGGCACGATCGTCTCACCTCGCCCCTCCCGCGCCTCCCTCCGGAGGAGAAGTTACGGCTCGGAGCGCTGTAAAGACGGGCGCGTCTCCTCAGGACGGGCGTCCATCTGTCTGCGCGAGCGCCGCTTCCTGTCTCCCTCGCCAGGCTGCTGCCGGCTGCCTGCTGCACAGCCTGTTCCTGCCGCCGCGTCTGCCAGAAGGCGGGACGCTGCGCCAGCCCACCGCCCACCGCTCCCCCCCCCCCCGCTCCCCCCTCCCCCCGCCAACGACCCCGCGCCCCCCACCGCCCAGAACACGCACCCCGGCCCCCTCCGGCCTTCTCTGTTGGGAGCGTTCTAAGGCCGCGGCGAGGATCACATGCTCCCAGATATCTTCCTCTCACCTGTTCCCACGGTTTCTAAAGCTGGCTGCCATGACACTGAGGTTTTGACATGGAGTTTGGCTGGTTCGGTCCAGGTTAAGATTGTACTGTTCGTCTACTTTGAACCATGCTTAACTGACGTATCACCTGAATGTCGATGCTTTTGGAACGAGCACACCGTGTAATGTGCAGCAGGGCTGGTTTCTATTAGTTTAACGTACAAGCAGGGTTTTCTCACCTAGAGCTTCTGAGGGGAGCAAATGGTGTTTGACCACGAATCAGAGTGGCGGTCTGTGCGGTAGGCAGAGGTACTGTGTGGCCTCCAGCTTTTGCTCTGACACCTGTCTGCAGGTGTTCCGTCCTGAGCTGCGTCCTCAGCGAGGACGGAGACATCTGTCCCCTCCAACATACAGACCAGCACTTCCAGTAGGGAGTCAGCATTAAGACGTCGATTCATGGCAGCAGGCGAGGCAGATCGCTCTTTCTCGCGAGGCAGATCGTTTGCGAGGCAGATCGCTCTTTCTCGTCAAGTAAAGGACACGGGCAACTCGTCTCTCTTCTGCCTTGAAGGCACGTCGCACTGGGAACGTCCTCCTACACGTGTAATCTGCTGTAATTAAGTGTTATAATGATTAGGGCCATTACATTAGTCAGGTACTAACGTGACACAGGTAGGATCATGAAGGATAATAATGTATAACTGATCATAATGGCCATCTGCTCCATCATGGAGCTCATATTTTAGGTGAAGTTTTTGGCAAAGACGCTCGATATTTCTGTGAAGATGGAGAGTTTTTTTACTGGCTCTGGACACTCCTACATTGCAGTATACCTTTGAAGGGTGAAAGGGCACCTCAACACAACCTCCTTAAAGTCACAGCCACATGCATGTGCTCACACTGTGTGAGAGATGACCGTTCACTGATCTTGGCAGATCGGACTGTGTTTGTTGCGACGGGGGTGGTGGTGGTGGTGGTGGTAGTGGTGGGGGGGGGGGGGGGGTGTATATATGCATGTTCAACCATCTTCTTGTCCGTGGCATCTGCTGTTGCATGAGAAAATGAAGATTCCTCTCCAACGTCACCATGTCCAGTTCAAGACGCCAGCCCTGATTTCTTCAATTCCCACAATGTCAGCAACGTGTTGCCATCATGAGGCAGGCGGCCTAATGATGCCTTTTCACGCAACTACTTCGAAAATCCGTGTTGGGCAGGGTTGGGTGTTTTGCGTGTGTGTAATGACCACTGGGGCAGTTGCTACCAGCCCTCATCCTTGAGCTAAACCCATGCAGTCTGTCAGTCTGCGCGTGGGTGGATGTGTGTGTGTGTGTGTGTGTGTGTGTGTAGCTAGCAGAAGATTAGCCGGCTGGAGCTGGGCAGATGGGTGCAGACCTCAGCATCCACACCCGCAGTGCTGCTAGAGCCTTTACTGCTCCTGCCTGGGTCCTATCAGAAGACATTCAGCCCACACGCCCGCCGTGCCGGGCAGGCAGGAGGCGCTAATGCCGGCAGCTCACATATGTTCTGGGCAGGGAGGAGACGACTCCCGCCGAACGGACCACTTTGGCCACGCTGCCCGGACAGAAAGCGGATGGGGCGAGGGTCTTGGGGGGGGGGGGGTTAGCGAGCCGATCCGCCCTGGAAGGACCTAGAGATGCCGTCACAGGTGGGCGAAGGCCTAACCTGTCCCCTGGGACTTGTACGGGCGTTCGTGTCTGTCTTCGGTTAGTCTCTTTCTCTGTCTCTGTCCATCTTTCTGTTTGTTTTTCTCTTGTGCTCTCAGCATGTTTCTGGTTAAATGCAGCTGTTTCGTTATGAGCCCCGCGAAGATCGTTTGAGTTGCCCTGCTGCTGTGAGCTGCAGATAGCTGCACTGTGTGCTGGGGAGAGACTGTACTTTGGTGGTAGTCAAATAATGTGTGTGTGTGTGTGTGTGTGTGCGCGCGCGTGCATACATGCATGTGCATGTGTGCACACGTGTTTGTGGAGTGTGTGTCTAAAAACCTCCAAAGAGGAAAGACACTTTTAACAACCTCAAATTGCATAACAGCAATTCCACACCTGTCAGTTCGTTTTGCACAGCCCTTTGTCCACAGCCATGGTACACAATCATGTGTGTGCACGGTACACACATATCTTCAGTCAAATCAGCCCCTCACACAGTGCCTTCCCAGCTCTCCTCTCTCTTACCCAGCTCTCCCCTCTCCTCTCTCCCATGTCTTCTCTCTCCCTTTCTCTTGCTCATCTCACTTCTCCCTCCCTCATCTTTATCTCCCATCTCTCCTCTCTCTCTTGCTCTCTTCTCTCTCTCCTCTCTCTTTGTCTCACCCTCTCTCTCTCCTTCTCTCTCTCTTTCTCTTCTGTCTCTCTCTCTCTCTCTCCTTCTCCCTCTCTTTCTCTGTCTTTCTCTCTCTCTCCTTCTCCCTCTCTTTCTCTTCTCTCTCTCTCTCTCTCTCCTTCTCCCTCTCTTTCTCTTCTGTCTCTCTCTCTCTCTCTCTCTCCTTCTCCCTCTCTCTCTCTCTGCATGCTGCTGGCGGCGGTTTGTCACCGTTTCCTCGCGGCGCTGCATGGATGCTCTGTAGCCAGCAGTCTTCCTCCTGCGGAGCGGCGCTGTTTCCTGGTTACACGTGTGCGAGTGTGTGTGCGTCTGGTGGTGGCGACGGTGGGTGGTGGAGTGAGAGGAGGAGGGGTTTCGGGGGAGGATCAGACAGCCATGCTCTAATAAGGACTAATTATCTCTCCTCAGTGGGGCTGCTCTGCTGAGGGCCAGGGGTAGGGCAGGGTCACCAGCAAACATCATCGAGCCGCCACAAACCTGCTGTTTTCATTCTGCTCGTGTTTTTGGGGGGCCACTACGAAAGTCAGACTCCCAGGTGAATTCCTCTTTATGTGATGCAGCTTGACTTTGCCATTCAGAAACGCTGCCGTTATCCCTTCGTCTGTTACTATGTGTTAAACTGTGTGGCATGAATTACTGAGCAGATGATTCCATTTTGTCAAGCATTTTCACCTAGAAGACGGCCAAGATAGTACTGCAAAGATTAACACTGTTGTGCAGCATCAGAAAAGCAGGTCTGGTGTTTGCGGCGGAAAGGCTTATGAAGATTGTTTAAAGATTCTTTAAGGCCCCCCTTTTCAACTTCTATGCCTACAGGTATTGCTGTCGGTGATTACGGTAACGATTTTTGAAAGCTGAATGATTGCTTAAGGCCCTTGGCACAGCTAGCCGGAGCCAAACTTCTGTGGTGGCATTTTCAGTGTCAGGGTTTCAGATTTTGTTTTCATTGGCACGTGTCGTTATGTCCTGCTTCGGGTGCAAACGAACCCCTCGTGCTGATCATATTTTCTCCTCTTTAAGCCCGGGGATCACCGGGTGATGCGACCACGTAGAGACGGTCGTTTCCTGCCCAGGGCGGGCGCGCACGTGAATGCGTTGAAGCTTTGGGATTCCACGGGTAAGGCTGGCCTCTTGCCAAAATGTTGACTACTTCATTCTCTAAGTCCCCTTCAGGATGAAGCATCACTTGATGAAGGAGAAAGATCCCATGTTAATCTCAAACTCGAGGAGATCCATGTTGGTTACAAGGAACCCAACTATTTATTAAAGTTGCATTTCTCCATTGTGGTCTCCTAAAAACATCTGAAGGCTTCGATTCCTTGCAGTGATGATGCTAGTCTGGACACTTTAATAACCCCTCAAAGGATGATGTCAGACCCCCAATAGGAGAACATTAGCCTAGTGAGGTAGCTAACGGAGCAAAGCAATGCGCTAGATATCTGTAATATAAATGACTACCACCTACTTAGTAGTATGTAAGTCTGGTCTAAATGTAAGTTATGTAATTCATCTTTTTTACTCTTTGAATGGAAAGTATGAGCTAACCAACTATAGTCATTTTCTTTGTGGTATGTTCACACTGTTAAGCACGTCTAGCTAATCGACTAGTATGTGTGTGGACTTTCTGCGGTTAGCCAGTAGGTAAGGCATGAGGTGATTTGTTAAACCAAAAAAATACAGGATGTTTACTTTGACATTCATGTCATTCCGGAACATGAAGAAAATGGTATATATCAATGAACAGCAACTCCCAGTTCACTACAGGAGGTTGGCAAAGAGGTGTTTGTCCACGGACTCTGCCGGAAGAACAACAGGGAGCAGAAAAAACAGCCTAAAATCAAATGTCTGGTCAATCTGTCTCTAAGATATTGTCTGTAGCAGTCAGTATCCTAGTTCAAGGCTACCTTGGACTCTAACCTATTGTACTGGCTAGGATACATACTGTGAGTAGATGACAAAGCACTTTTTGCTTTGGATAAGAAGCTAGATGCCCTAAATGTACATGTAGATGTGGTCATGGTTATAATGCTCTATTCAGACAGTCAGTCATTCTTCATGACCTCTTGTTCACATTTGTGCAGATGTGTGTCACATGATGGCAGGACTGTGTATTTTTAGCTGTGTTAAGAAAGGGGGTGTGTTAGGGCGGGGGTATTGGAGCAGCCATTCGATGGCCTGTCTTCCCTTCAAGTTCAGAAAGCGTTCTTGGGAGGGAAAGCTGTGGATTGGTAATCCTCATTTACCCAGCGTTCTGTTATCCCAGAATAGACCTTTCCTTGTGAATGGAAAAATGAAACAGGCAGCTATCAAAGGACAGTGTCTGTGTTCACGTTGTACATGGTGGAGACATTTGTGCAGAGATGGAAGTTTCTTTATTGGCTGTAACATCTTTGATTTTCTTTCTAATTCTCCATAGCTAAAGAGCACTGTGTGTGTGTGTGTGTGTTCTTGTACACACACTCCCCTGCTTTTTTCAGATCAATGGCATGGTCATTCTGTCTCATGCCAAGCCCATGTGACAGTTAGTATTAAAAAGGCAAGCAGTCTGCTTCTCACATGGAGAGAGAGCGAGATGGAGAGAGAGAGAGAGAGACGGAGAAAGAGAGAGTGTGTGTGTGTGTTAGCATATGCTAGTGTGCTTAGTAATGTGGTCATAAGCATACTTAGCCATCGTGTCCAGCTAACCCCGTGTGCCCAGGCTAATGTCCTGAACGAGATCAGAGGAAGGATTTGTAAACACAGACACCATAGAGACAGCGGGAGGTGGTGGTGGGCGTGGACAGTCAGACAGAAGGCACAGTGAGACGAGATGGCGGCAATTACTCAGTTAGGTTGGAGACTTTAAATAATCTGAAATGCTGTGCTTTAGTGAAGGATCTCTCTCTCTCTGTCTCTCTCTCTTTCTCTCTCTCTCTCTCTCTCTCTCTCCCGCTCTGTCTGTTTATGGTCACATGTAAGTACAGGATGACTGAGCCTTTGGGGCTCTTCCTAGGGTGCTCCTAAACCCATTAGTGACACCTGTGTGTGTGTTTGTGTGTGTCAGTGTGTATGAAGTGTGTATGTATATATACGTGTGTGTGTGTGTGTGTGTGTGCCTGCGCGTGTCCATGTGCGTACTCAAGCGTGTGCACGTCTAGCACACACCAGCGATGCCCTGGAGGAGCAGGCGGCCAGAGCAGATTAACAGGATCTCACATGTTGCATAACAGATCCGCTTCCCTGTTCGACCCTACAGCTGCCGGCCCAGCAGACGCTCAGCTAAGCCAGGCAGCAGCTACCTTCCCCCGACACCCTGCCGCACACGCTCACGCGGCGTGGTCTGAGTGTGTGTGTGTGTGTGAGTGTGTAAAATAAGGCAAGTCCCTGTAAAAAGCCGATGTCTAAACCAGCCTTTTGTATGTACACCACTGCAGTGCCTGTTTGTTTGTCCAGCTAGCATGCATGCCGTAGTGCTCCTGCATGTGTGTGTACATGTGTGTAGTCGAAAGGTCCATGAGCGTTTACTTACAAACGTTATTAGCTGTCGTACTGATGTTGGTAGCACCATGTACATAAACAGACACACACACACACACACACACACGTAGGATCCTGAGCACCCAGTCTCCTCTTCACTCCTGCCAGGGTGAGGCTGGAGATGGGGGGGGGGAGTTAACTAATAAATCCCATCACTATGGAAACAGCTGATGCAGCTGTGGCAGCAGGAGTAGCAGTGGGGTTGGCCCTTGGAGGGCCATAAACACGGGGGGGGGTTGGGGTCCCACAGACTGATCACTTAGGAGATGGCTTTGGAGGGGGGAGAGAGAGAGGGAGAGAGAGAGAGGGAGAGAGAGAGAGAGAGAGAGAGAGAGAGAGGGAGAGAGATGGAGAGAGAGGGAGAGAGAGGGAGAG
The DNA here is from genome assembly GCA_020368025.1 of Brachyhypopomus occidentalis. NCBI lineage: Eukaryota > Metazoa > Chordata > Actinopteri > Gymnotiformes > Hypopomidae > Brachyhypopomus > Brachyhypopomus occidentalis. Next base: position 8,381,642 of record JAGXOD010000002.1, on the reverse strand, counting down.
AGAGAGAGAGAGAGAGAGAGAGAGAGAGAGAGAGAGAGAGAGAGAGAGAGAGAGAGAGAGAGAGAGAGAGGGACACAGGGAGAGGGAGAGGTAAGTATGTGCAAGTGAGGGGGGCAGGATTATTTTTCATGGGAAAACATCAGGAATGATCAGAGGGGGCTTAATCATTCATGCTGGAAACCGACATGACTGAGGTGTGCAGGAGGCCCAAGCCAGCATAACGCTGCTCTAACGGGCGCACAACGTCTCCAAGTGCTCTCTTCATTAGATTTGTAATATAATCTTGAGGACATTTTAGGCCACATCTAAACCTTTAATTATTTAAAACCACCTCAACTTTTATTATTCTGTACACATGAAATATATCATGCAAAACTGTATTTCATTATACCTGAAAACATAGGGGAGAGATCTCTCTAGACACTTTATAGTTTCAAATGTTTGAAATAAATTGATCATAAATGACTAAATAATCGAGTACTCGTTAATTACGACAACTGTAATTAATGAGGCACAGTTTGGCAAAAAAAATCCCCACACAACTCTTTCCTTCCTCAGATGAGGGTGCTCAGCACAGACATGTCCGACATATTCAGCGGTCTCAGCCTGCTCATGGTGGTTGACACTGCAGAACATATGAAGAACATGCTCTCAACATATGTTGCATATCTTCAAGGTATAGCAGCAGGCATCTTAAGCAGGCAGTCTTTCTCAGCGCACAGCTGGTTATGACTCCCTTCAAGTCACCATGGGTATATTAATGAAGACAAAAGACAGACTTACATGGTAATTAAGCAATAATTGATAGTTCCAATTTGATTTAAATCTTTAAAAACCTAAATACAGATTGTAATTTATTTTATGAAACTGTTTGTATACATTTTGCAGTACTTTTGAGGCCAATGTATTCCACCACCAAGGTTGACCAGTGCCAAGGGCTCTAGGCTACGTTCACTTCTTAGCTACATTAGCCTTGTAGCTCCAGGAATTTCCACTGATTATTTCCTTTAAAAAGATCTTTTTATACCTCTGAAGTTTCCCACTTTGTGGGGCAGGAGAAAATGCTGACCTTCTGGACCATATGGTGCTCTGCGCTGTGGTCCATCAGAGCCAGGACCTGGCCTGATGCCTCCAGGGTGATCGCTAATATTCCAATAATCTGCCTGATTATGGGAGTGGTTATTAAAATGAATATGGGCGGCAGTGGGGAAGCAGATGTCTGATGACCCACATCTGTGTGTTCATGCTGAGCAGGATGTGTGTGTGTGTGTGTGTGTGTGTGTGTGTGTGTTTGTTTGTGAGGCGTCTCACAGGGTAAGGCTGTGGGTATAGTGAATGTCTGCCCAGCCACTGCTGGTTCCGCTGTGGTGTGCCCAGGTCTGCCCTTCAGAGAGCTGTCTTCACATTCACAGAGAACAGAGGCGTTTGACCTCCCGGCATAGCAGAGTGTGCTCGGATGCTTGATCTGCATTAATACTGTGCCATCCAAAGCAGACGACTTAGAAGGGTTAAGGTCACCCTAATGCGTAAGGTACGAAAGGTGCACAATTACAGCACAAACAAGCACGTGCATAACTGCAGTCATATGGACCTTTATTGTCATCGTCTTAAAGTAGTATTTATCTGTACTGCCAGTGAAATGTAGTGTACCAAGATTTAAGATGGGCATATTTGTTGTACTTGTGCGCTGCTTTAGCACTGGTACTGGGATTATGATGGGACAGTATGAGGAAAGCAGACCTGTGAGCTCAGAGTGTGTTGCTTCCCCCAGCCATACTCGCCTGTGTCAGTAGGGGGGAGCCAGAGAAATGCCCCACATGGCCCGTCTGCCACATTGTTTTGCAGGAACTCCTGCCCCGCTGTATAGCTCTCTAGCTCGTCTTATACCATAGCTGGTCTGGTTGCCGCACCTGCCAGCACCGTCGTCCAGCACCGTCGTCCAGCCCCGTCGTCCAGGTCACTGAGCAGGACGTGCCAAGCAGAAGGCGAAGGTGTGTTGTTTTTCAGTTTACCAGATTTGATTAAGAGTACAGGCAGGAGTGATTCCTGGAGAAAACTGGCTCCAAGCGCTTTTGGCCGTGGAGTCAGGGTGTGAGAACGGTAAAGCGATTTTCTCCTCCCAGTCGCTTTTCAGGACCTCCGTGCTCGAGGTCACCAGAGCTCCCACAAGGCAGCAAATGAGCTGTGACGCTCACGTCAAGAGTTTTGATTAAAGAGCCGTCGTTTAGGAACGCGAGCGTCCGTCAGCGGTGGACCTACTTTCGTTCTCTCTTTTCTCCTTCACCCCTCCACCCCAACCCCAGCCACTTTCCAGCTCCACCCGGGAGCCTCAGCCATTGACTGACAGCCGAGGTCACCGATCTGACGCGGGACTGTGGCCCTATTGTCATGACAGCCCGCTCCCGAACATGCCTCGCTGGGTGACACCCGCCCGAGGGTCCGTTTTACCCTCACTACCGCTGCAGCCCTGTCGTCATCATCATCATCATCACCATCATCGTCATCATCATCCCCATCCCGGCACAGCGGAGGGAGAGAATCCATGTTTCCTGAAAATCGTCTTCCTCTGACTGCCATAAATCAAAGGGAATCTGCGGGATCTTAATTAGCTTAATTGCTATGTTTGCTCTAACATAACACTGATCACTCCGCCGCTCCAGCTCCTGAATTTGAATAGGGCTAAAACAGATGGCATGCTTCAGGTTTTTTTAAACTCCCCCACCCTCATTGGAAAGCATCTGGGGAAGACGAAGAGTTGGGGGGGTGAGGTCTTTACTGGGGTTGGGGGCCGTTTCTTTCAGGATATTTTGCTTTCACCCCCCTCCCCTCCCCACATCATGCTCTACAGGAGTAAGAATTTATAATAGGTTCTTCACTAACAGTGTTTGTCACATGCCTATTTGTATATATAGGAATCATAGCCTCGTGGCTAATGGCAGCTTTGTCATAAGCAGGGTGAAGCAGAACAAGAGCAAAACACTCCCCTTCTTGTGGTCTTCAGTGCATCGCAGTCTGACTGCAGTGGTCCAGATTGGAGAGCTGTCCCTCTGAACATCACCGCTATACAGGCGTCCCTGTCACGTCCTTCACGTCTCTCAAAGAAAACCAGGAGTGAAAGCAAGACGTGCGTCAACGTCTATCAGCTCACAGGGCCGGCCGCGGTCCGGAGCCCGGCCTGGCTCTCGGAGCCGACTCGCTGGCCGCGATTTAGCGGCGCCGCTGCTGTGTGTGGGAGGCTGGCGGCGACTCGACTGCGGGAAGCCCCTGCCTAGTGCCACGGGCGGGATCTAAGGCCGACGCCACTGGGGGGAAACCCCGGGGTTGTGCTTCGAGAGCACGCGCGCCAGGGCTCAGCACGCAGCGATGACAGATGGGAAATGTTGGGGTGTCTCATAGCCCTCGCCAAACTGCTACATAGACGCGAATGCGGCCCTCTGGAACCACCAACACGTTTAAGGGCTTTTCCTAGATTAATCGTTCAGTCCGATTCTCAGCTTGAATGTTTGGCACAGCGGGACTGTGGTCTTAATGTTCCATCTGGTTTAGCTGTATGGTAGGCCTAATGTATACATAGCTATAGTGTATGTGCCCTGGTCTCTAGACTCCCTGAATTACAATCCAAGGTGATGGAGGCCTGGTTGTCCCATAAGACGCTGAACTTCCATTAATTTGCTCTGCATCTTTCCAAGTTATTTGGACGTGCAAACATCAGCAGTGTGACGGTAGTAAAGAAATTCTTTTGATTTTCTTCTGTCTGAGGGTGAGAGGAGCTTACATTTCCTGGAGGAATGTTTGATAGGTTATCTCTGTTTATGTAAGAGATGTCAGTTGACCTGAGGCGCCATTTGTTTTGCTATTATCTACATATGCTGGGTCTTTTATTTCTCATGGGTTCATAAATCATAAGCTGTCATTTTTTAGCGAGCCCTCCTAGAGTGTAGGGAAAGTCCAGAGCAGTTCCCTATTATAGGAGAAGAATTTAAGAATTAAGTGTTCAAGGGGGAAGGACTAAAAGCCAATGTCTTTCGTCCTAAGTCCAGATAAAAAATGACCTGCCCTGCCGGCTTTCTGGTATTTTGGTCTGTGGTCGGGGTGAAGGGTGAGTGCCACATCTCACAGCACCGGGGGTCTGCCCAGCCCTTAGGCCAGACATCAGCCAAGGAGACAGCTTGTTGGATGGGCAGAACTGGGAATGATGGCAACCATAATGGCCTATGTGTCCTTCGTGACGGACGCGTCCCTCGTATGCGTGTTCCAGCGTGGCTCTGAGGCTGCACTCTCTCCCTCCCTCATAAGTCACGTGCGGGGTCCCGCTATCCTTTCTTCTCCGAGGGGGTTGAAGGTCTCTCGCTGAGCCGCCCCCCTTGTGAGGCAGGGCGGTGTTTACGGGAGAGGAGCCAGCAGGTGAGATAAGAGCACCCCTCGCTCCCTGCTCCACGAGCCCTCTGCCGTCAGAGGGGGCAGGTGGGCGGGGCTGAGCCGGGGCAGGTGGGCGGGGCTGTGCTGGAGTGGCTCCCCCAGTGCTGGTGCTGAGGCCCAGCCTGCCAGGAGTCAAGGCGCTGGGCGGTCAGCCGGGTCAGGCTGTTGAACCCTCTTGTCAGCACAGGCACATGTGTTTGTGTGTGTGTGTGTGTGTGTGTGTGTGGGTGTGTGTGAGAAAGAGATAGAGAAAGAGAAAAGGAAGAGCAGCATATTGCCTTGCCTCTCCATGTCTTATGTTACCTGCTGTTACTTTCCCAGAATCCCTCTGACAAAAAAAAAAAAAAAATAGAAAAAAGATCAGAATTGCTCGAGGCCCTGGAACAGGACCGTTCACACATGAACACGTCATTCATGCAAAACTGCATCCATACGATACCATTCCACTACCAGCAACGCCTATGTCCTACAGCAACACCAGCACCACACACCACATGCCTCCACATCTCCCCAGCAGAAACCCTCACCTTTGGCACTTTCCTAATTAGTCCAGGGATACGCTGAATTATTAACATGGCCTAAATCATTCACGGCGGCCGGGCAGGTGTCGGCGGCGCTGGTGCCCGCTCAGGAGAGCTGGCCGGTAAGCCTGCTGTCCCCTGCTCTCTGAGACGTATGGCGCAAACGTCGATTACCCACCACTGCTGTGTGAGGCTACAGCTAGAAGTACCTCCCGTCATGCGTTCTTTGGAATGTGTAGCTCAGCAGACGTTAGTAATGGAGAGCTCCCTTGCTGATGAACTGTAATGCATGATTGTGGGAATGACTGTCATTCCTGCTCCTCTTATGAACAGCTGGATATGGTTTTGTTTTGGTTTGTACATCACTGTAAACAGGGATAATTTAATTAAAAGGACACGGATCACATTCCCTCATCTAATGAGTGTTCACATGAACAACGAGACTTGAAATTCATTTTTAACTTGATGTCTGGACACCAGCAGTTTCTCTGCTCAAGCTGAACAGATTCTGAAGTCCTGAGAACCTTTTCCGTAGTGAAGTCTGTCCCAGTGACCTTCTTTGGCAAATGTTGATACTGGAGTTGGAAAGAAAAACAAATGTTGGTTTTATGTAACCACTTGGACTCATATTTGTGGACACGGTCTCCTCCGAATCCGAGATTCTCTGGCACACTGGTGCAGAGTTCATTCCAGAGAGACATCGCAATGGCTCATACGTTACTCTCATGCAACTGCATCTATTCATAGCCACACTTTACAGTGACACATCGGATAGCGACGCTGAAAACACGAAGCAAACATTTAGACATCAGATCAAAGCCTTTCTACTTGGATTCGGAAATGACTCGGTAGATCAGGATTACAACAGACAAAGGTGATCAGAAAGAATGTGCAAAAACAAAGCAATGTAGTTTCAATTACATTACAAAAAGAGTTCATTCCTTTTTGGTGATGGTGTCGTGCTTTTGTCAGCTACAGCAAATGTTTTGGGCATTCTCCTAGGCTGTTATAACTGACGTGTGATGCGTTATAGCGCATTAATCGATAAATGTCGACCAACAAAAGGCAACGACTGAACAAAGCCACATCTCAAGACGGAGCCAGAAGCGGCTTTTAACCTCGTTAATCTGGCAACCCTTCCCCCACTTCATTTCAATTAGGAAAATTACTTTTTAGTTCAATTAACGATAATTCACGCTTAAGTGAGTAAAACGTATTAAACATGTAAAGCAGACAGTGAGGGGGCGCTGGCTTATAACGCCACGAGTGAAAGAGAGAGTAGCTTTGGGTGTCATGCTAAACTGTGGATTTAGGGCTAGACAGAAGAAACTGTGAGATTGAGAGAGTTCAGAAGATGGACTTGTGCATTACTTACCGGTGTTATTGTAGTGCACCATGAACTGTAAAGACCACCAATTAACAGTAGTCAACAGAAAAGACCGCAGATGTTATTCTCTCTCTCTCTCTCTCTCTCTCTCGCTCTCAGGTTCCCGCTCTAATCACCTCTGTGCCACTGCCTGACCAAAATGATTTACACTTCTACAATCACTGGACAATCCCCACTGCCATTACTGTTAGCATCTGCTTGGTCACAATGCTCACAGCGTTTGGCAGTTCTTGCGCACAGTCGTGTAAAACCACGCGTGTTGTTACCATTTCAATCTTAAGGCTCCAACACTTTTTCCAGATTAAAGAAAATCCACATTAATTCGCCGCGTCCATTCTGAAGCTTCCGCCCATAATGACTCAGAAGACCACACACACACACACACACACACACACACACACACACACACACACATACATGCAAAGACAAAAAAAAACAAAACAAAACAACAACAAAAGCCTCATGTTGAATATTTCCGTTAAATGCCTGGTGAATGTTCTCGTTTCACTCTCTTCGTATGCTGACCTTCCACATGACCCTCTCTTTTGTCTCAGTCCCTTCTAGATATAACACTCTCCCTTTTTTCTAATTTTGAATAATAAGGAATGGTGGATACTACACCATGCCTCATTTCCTGTCTCAGGCTCTTTGCTGTAAGCTGGCCTTGATAGTGTTCTATCTTGAATCTTTCATTTCCCCTGAACAATTGCACATTCACAATGACCCCAAAAGAATGCAGTCTCATTTTTTTTTTCTCAATTCTCTCCTGTGTTCTCATCACTTTTTCTCAGATTGTTCTTCTTCATTGTGGGGGTAGGGATGGGCGTTCTACACTGTAGTTGGAAGAAAAGTTTCAAGAAGAGTTTCTTGTGGAACGGTTTCTTCTCTTTGCTTGTTTTGGATACTCAGGCCTGCATTGTATGCTAAGGCATGACTGAATTCTGCGGGGGTTTGGACGATTGCAGCCCTGAAGTGAGTGATTGAGATGGATTGCCTGTTTTTGTCGGCCATTTTGCAGGAGCGGCAGGGGATCAGGTTGTAACCCACCCCACTCAGAAGCCACCTGAGGCTGTCCCTGGCACTGGGGCAGAGGCATGATTAAAGACAGAGGGGCCAGCGACAGAAATGTGGATTAATGGAGTCCAAATGAAATTAATAGCCGTGATGTCCCAGCAGAAGAGCAAAAGCAAATGAAAATATGTGGAGGGAGGGAGGGAGGGAGGGAGGGAGGGGGAGGATCCTGGATCGTTTTGGTTTCAAGGTGAAAAGGATAGAGTGAGCTTGGGTCTACTGTCCTTACCGGAACTCCTACTCTAGTAATATAATAGCGTGCTGGAGCGAAAGAGAGATGTCCCTTTGGCAAAAGCAGTGATGTCAGTCAGCGAAAGATTTTAAAGGAGGGTTTTCAATGGGGAATTTGTGCACTTATAATAACGTTTACATTACTGGTGTTTTGAATGTATAATCCGGCAGTTTCAAATTGATAAATGTTATTGTGCTAATTTGCTTTACAATTGTGTAATCTGTGTCCTCTTTTGGTTCTTTTTTTTTTCAAAGATTAAGAGGATATTGTTCAGATGTAGAACAGCCTGGATTTCAACGTTAGGACTTTCACACTTAAATTACTCATTCATTTGGTGCGGAGCCATGAGTTAATGTTTAGAGGCTCTTGGTTAAGCATTAGTTCTTTATGAGGAACTGGTGTGGTTACTCCTGGCGACAGATCTACTGCTCTGGGAGAGTGAGAGGACTTCTGATACAGGTAGAGCTGCTTGCATCCCCAGCTTTGTGCTTGAACATATGCAGGACAGCATGTGGCTCTGAATCACATCTCCAGCGAGTGTCTGTGTCTCCAATGTCGACGCGTTTACGTAGTTATGCAGTTTCCGTCTTTCTCAGCCACGCAAGATGGTAGAGGCACGGTGTTCTGGGCTTTGCAAGGTGCAGGGCGGCAGGCAGAGCAGCCGGCCAGCCGCGAGCCCGCCTAAGCTGGCAGGAGCGGAGCCTGGAGCGGGGAGCCACTCCTGGGCACGGGGAACAGGGAGCGAGGAGCCACTCCTGGGCATGGGGAGCAGGGAGCAGGGAGCCACTCCTGGGCGCAGGGAGCGAGGAGCCACTCCTGGGCACGGGGAGCCACTCCTGGGCGGGGGGAGCCACTCCTGGGCACGGGGAGCAGGGAGCAGGGAGCAACTCCTGGGTGCGGGGAGCAGGGAGCAGGGAGCCACTCCTGGGCACGGCGAGCCACTCCTGGGCGCGGGGAGTGGGGAGCAGGTCTGTGGGCCTCAGCTGCCACCGCACTCCGCATTTAGCTCCTCGCCATTTGGAGCTCTCCTGACAAGCATCACAGGCACCTGCTCAGAGACGCCCGGAAGTGCCGGGAGCAAACGGAGGTGTAGGTGGTGGGAGGGGTTGGGGTGAGCGGGTGGGCACTAGCTAACATCGTATGGATATTTGAGTCTATGCAATGGGGTGTTGAGGACCGGCCCTGTTGTGAATGGAGAAAAAATTTGAGAACATTTGGGAGGAATGAGACTAGTGGTTCGATGAGATTAGATTACATTAGATGAAATTGACCTTGTTTAGCAGCTAGCACTCGTGAGCCTTTGTGGTAAATGTTGATTTGTACACTTCTGTTAGGCAAGGCGCTGCCTTTGCAGGCAGGTAATCCAGTCAATCTGAATCTCTGAATCTCTCAATCTGAACCTCTTGAAATACTGAAACTGTGGTGAGTGATGAGCGTCAAAAGCAGGGCGCGGCTGCGTCTCTGGTGCCTTCCCACCCCTGCCTCTCTCTCACTCTCTCTCACTCTCTCACTCCCCCTCCCCCCCTCCATGTGAACACAGCAGAAAACTCACTCCCAGCTGGGCTTAGCGTGAGAGCAAGAAACGACGGGGATTCGAACTCGCAGGTGTTGTCACCTCAGGGAACAGGCGGCCATGACAAAGACATCTGACAGAGTACACGTCTCACCTATTGTCAGGTGTCTCTTACACAGAGCCTGTCTCTCTTCCTTTCTGACTTGTGACTGAAACCGATGTGAGGAACGGCTTCTGGCTCTTTTCTGAATGCACCCAGCACTGCGGCACTGAAACGACACCTGACACCTCGCTCCAAAAACAGCCAAACAAGTTTCTTTGGCTACATGTTAGTCATGTGTGCTTTGTCTAAAGTACCAATGAGATGCTACAGTAAAATCCACTGTAGTTTAGCTGAACCGAGGAACGTAGCTCATTTCGGGTTCGGTTCTGTGAGGAGTGCGAGCGTTCTTCCTTCGCCGTGTGTGTATTTATGATGTTGTTTAAAGAGCGCGTCGGCGTGCACACGTCACATCTGTTCTCCTCGCTCGTCCCGTCTCCTCCTCGCTCCGGAAGCAGCGGCGGGCCCAGCTGTTCGCCGCATGTTCGCCGTTAGCCGCACGGCCGTGCGGCGCCGCAGCCGCGTTAGCGCTAATCAAAGCCGACTCGCCGCCTCCCCCTGCCAGCTGGTTGGGCCGCCCGTAGAATTGGTTAGGAGAAGCAGCCCCACCCCCTACATCACCTGACACTTGATCCACAGTCAGGTTTTCCCTCTAACTCCCTCTGGCCATCTTCATCTCTCTCCCTCTTCTCCTTGTGCCATTGTTTAAGCGTTTGTCACTCCTGTGCAACCTGAGCTGTGGACAATGAAAAAAACTTTTGTAGTGGGTCTCAGGAGTGAGGGAGGAGAACACAGTCTGGCGGGAAGATGAGAGTGTGTGAGAGAGAGAGTGTGTGAGAGAGAGAGTGTGTGAGAGAAAGTATGTGAGATCGAGTGTGTCAGAAAGTGTGTGAGAGACAGTGTGTGAGAGACAGTGTGTCAGAGAGAGTGTGAGAGAAAGTGTGAGAGACAGTGTGTGAGAGAGAGTGTGTGAGAGAGAGAGCATGTGAAAGTGTGTTTGTGAGAGTGAGTTCTGTGAGAGAAAGTGTTTGTGAGAGTGTTTGATAGTGTATGTGAGAGAGTGTGTGTGAGAGAGTGTGTGTGTGTGAGAGAGAAGTGCATCGAGCCTGGGAAAGGTTATCTCCCAGGTGGCTTCTGTGCCATCATGACCATGACTTCACCCAGTGCAGGTGGTGTTTTTAGCTGACTTCTCTCTAGGGGCCTGGGTTTAGGTGTCAGAGATGACCTGACTAACTAGCCCGGGCCAGCTTTCCCAGAAGCAGTGTCACACTACATCTCTGGTGCGTTTCAGAAACTCACCAGCATACAGATATTCCCATAATTCTCTCACCTGAGGGTGGGTAGAGGAGGAGTTACAATTTATCGATTATGTGAACTGTAAATTTGTGAACACTTGAGACACCACAAGTCCAGCAAAATAAATGTCCAGTTTTTATATGCTTGTACAATGGCCTTGTGTGTATGGGACACAGATCAGCAGATGCTAAGGGTAAAGTAGCACTGACAATACATACATGCATCTCTAGGCAATAGTGCATTGAAACATGACACTGACCCAGAAAACCTTGAGTGTATGCTTGAGTGTGTACTTGAGTGTATACTTGAGTGTGTACTTGAGTGTGTACTTGAGTGTGTACTTGCCAATGTGGGTCAACAAGCCACCATCTCAAAAGGCCACTTCAGGTGGGGTGTGTGTGTGTGTGTGTGTGCCACGCAGCCTTGCCTACACATCACCGCAACAGCCGGAAATTTCCCCCCTCTCTCCTCTTTGCCTTTTTATTCATTTGCAATTAGGAAATTAGGAGAGGGTTCCTAATTAGCTTCTGCTGCCACTCCAGGATATTTATGTTTGTCTTACCTGTGGCCTGCGATGCCCCCTCTACCTCAACAAGATGGAAGGGTCTACAATGCATGCACACACACATACACACGCGCACACACACATGTGCACACACACACACACACACACACATATACCTACACATGCATCTATCAGCTTGTTGTTTGCAGTGTATTCATAGTGTCTCTCACACAGGGCCCCAGCCCCCTCCGACAGCCCTTGAAGATTCAGTGGTCAAGGTTACACCTCCATCATCATCTCTGCTTCCATATGCCAATGGCATGCGTCACCTATTCAGGGCATTTTTGCTCTGTGACTTTGAGAGGGAATGTATTTAGTGCAAATGAGCTGACAAATGTAAAACATATACAGTTGTGTGTATAGGGCAGCGCCGTGAGGCCTCAACTCTGTGGAGACGTCCCTTTTGTGAGCACGTCTTTTACCCTCTAGCACTCGGTAAAGCTCTGAGTAGTGGACAAGCCATTAATGGGCCTCTGTTCTTTGACACAGTTCATGTTGACATTTAACAAAAGCCTCAGGGGGCCAGTGTGAAGTGTATATCTGTGTTTGTGTATATCTGTGCATGGTCTCACACACACACACACACACATACACACACACACACACCTACATTATGTAAGTTCCGTTATAACTAATTAATGCTAAACCTACATTTATGACTTTTACCATGGTAAAAGAAAATATAGCCAACTTATTTTAAAAATGTAAAAAAAATAATTATTCGTTATGGAAACATTTTGAAAACATTGCTTGTTGCTGCGACATAAGTAAACCAGACACGACAATTCCATGCTACACCTCTTACCTACAGCCCACTAACCCGATCGACTCACGTGCACTGGTTCTATCCAGTTCTAAACTAGATAATAAAATGAAGAGCTCTAGTTTGCAAACAGTATTATGCTCATGTATGGACATTGTTGAAGTCAGTGTTGCACAGATAACTGGAATTTCAGAGCCCTACTGCCAGGAATTAGAAATATGTGCTGGTATGTGTGTGAGCACGAGTTCTTTTCTGTGTGTGAGCATGTGTCTGTGCCTGTGCCTTTATATTCCACTGGCAAGAGCCTTATTTCCTACCAGATGTCAGAATGCATAAAAACAGGATCGTTGTTAAGTCTCAGGCTTAAGTTGCTGCCAAAAAGAAAAGTGCGGCGAATCACGGCATTAATTCTGTGATTTGGGCTACCACTCAGACGCGTGTTTAAAAGTGCTTAAAAACTAGCAGCTGGTGTCAACAAGGTAATAAAACGAGGCGCAGGGGAGTGCTCAGTGCGATTAGCGTGCGCAAGCGCTACATGTGCGCTGGCGTAAACGCTGGCGTAAACGCTAGCGGAAACGCGCGGACGCGAGCTGCCTGGCTCGTGGTCATGCCAGCCATGCGAGCGTGCGTGGCAGCCATCAATCCCTCTGTCGCCCGGACAAACTACCTCAGCCATTTTTTATTTGGGCATATGTCTTCTTCTCTCTCTGTCTCTCAGTCTCTCAGTCTCTCTGCAGTGACATATCCATGCCAGGGACATAACTTCCCTCCTGAACTTGGATATTTTCCTTCAGAGTTCATTTGGGGCATTTTAACCCAATGTCAAATGGTCATATGGCGTAACATTCGGATCCACGTGCTGTCCTTCCTGTTACCTCAGCGTCTAACTTCACTTAGCACTATCTCCAAGGTTGTTATTCACACTGAAGAGTCAGGACTACGTTTCCCACCAGACACAGCACAAACCCCACCCTAACACCGTATACCTTTGGTGCTTGCCATCTAAACGGTGATAAAATGTGCTAGCGCTCCATTCTGAGGTAAAATGGCAGACCTTCACACGTAATGTAAAACAGCCTGTGGCTGAACAGTTCAAAAGCCGTTCATCTCCACACCTCTGGTTTCATCTGCCTCTCAGCTATGAGGTCATTAGGAGTCATTATGTACATTTGCGGTGGATTCACCACTGAATCTACTGTCAGTCTTTCTCTCACGTCTTGCGAACAGCGTCATGCCCATGTTTACAGCATCCATTTTTGTCTTGACAATTTGCAGCAGTTAGCACAGCACCCTGAGCCATCTGCTTCTCCATTCCTCACTGTTCCTCTGAAACCTTGTCATTCTCCGTAATTCAGTTAGCTGATTATATTTAGAAGAGACTTCGTCACCGACGACGGCATGAAGAAGGTCACTGCAATTACATGTAGGTACTAATAGAATTATCACCCTGTTATTTGATAGGCCCTCTTCGACAAATATTACTGTTAATTTTGCTTGGGTGGTTATTGACTTTTCTTTAATGATCGACTGCAAAAAACATTTTAAATGCAATTAAAGTTTGTGAAATCAGGTCAAAACTTCAGTTATAAGAGAAGAACTTCACACTGAAAACTCAATGTCTCAAGTAATTAGTAATTAGGCTTTATATAAACAAGGCAGCTCGGTAGCATGGAGATTTACTTTTGTGTTTCTACTCTGCTGTTTTTCCAAGTAAGACTTTCGCTGATATTATGTCATTGGCTAGAAATGAGCTGGATAAGCAGTCACCTAGCAGTACAGGTTTTTCTTCTATGGCCACTCTGATGGGAACTGCATGGTCAATGCTTTCTGCTAGGCTTGCCAGAAGATGGCAGATTAGTAGGGATTCCATTTCATGTTGGGGGCATCTGGCAACCCGAAAGCAATAGTCTGCTTTAGCCATTTATCTTTCGAATCCATTTGAAAATGTATTAGCATACAAGTTGCTCAGTGTACTGTGACTCCTTTCTTTCCCATCTTGCACTTTTGTTATTGTATCAATCTTCCTCAGGACTGTTGCCATCATATACATGTAAAATGTGTTTTAAAATTTTTAAAACCAGAAATGAAAGGACAGAAAGGCAGAATAAACGTTACCACTCTACCTCACCTGCCCAACGGTTGCCGTTATATCTGATTTCAAGGCACAGAACAACCAAGTAAGGTTCAGTTTCCACGAGAGAACAACCAGAAATTGAGATTCAATCAGGCGATGAAGGTGAGTGGAGGTCAATGAGAAAGCCTCCGCATTACTGGGCCCACGGGGCCCGTTTGGATTAAGTCTAGAACACGGAGATTATTTCCTGATTAATCGGACCGCAGTTCATCAGCATCAACACATTTTCCTTCCGGTCCCTCGGAGATCGGCTGTCGCCGGCCGGTCTTTGCCGCAAGGTTGCTAACGGTTCCGACACGTGCTTATCGCGCATGACTGCGACTTCCTGTGACGTGACTGAGCTGTGATGGCAGCGGCCTGTCGAGATGGGTGCCACATGCATGGGGACCGAAGCTCAACCCTGGTACCAGGGGCACAATTTATGAGAGAGGCAGAATATGGTAATGAACCTAGCTTGATAGAGTAATTAACTGGGCTAAATGAAAATCCCATGAGGTTGAAGGATGGAAAGCAGATGTTCTTTGAAATCCATTAAGGGTATGTGTGTGTGTGTGGGGGGGGGGGGGGCTGTCTCGGGAAGTGGTGTTTGAGGAGATAAAAGAAGTGAACAGTGGTGTGCTGATGGCACAAGCTTGTGAAACAGTGTGTGTGTATGTACGTGAGTGAGTGAGTGAGTGAGTGCTCTTATATGGTAGTGGGAAGAAGGACACCATATGAAGATGTGTGTGGCTCTACATAAAGACTGTAGAGCACATTGAAGTTCCAATCATATAGAGGCAATCATATAGATTTCATACTGCTCAGTTTAGTGGTGCTCAAATAAATGAAAGAGGATGTAAATAATTCTCATTTGCTATGACCTTGCATTTAGAACATTAAAGGATGTTGCGATTATTTGAGTCATTTGAGTATTGTGATACTGAATCATTATGTGACAAGATTGTGTGTCTGTGTGTGCGCGTGCCTGCATTCGTGCAGTATGTTTTCTTCACCAAAGAGTCAATCCACACTCTGTTCTGAAGAGGAACAGAGTGTCTCTCTGTTGGAGAGTGGATTGACTCAACAGCCTGACTTCACCGGTTGGCTGTTGGCTTGCTGGATGGCAACATCAGTAGCACAACCAGAGGCAAAGTCACACTGCACGGCAAACACACACGGAGAGGAGCCATCTGCTGTGCTCTCGTAACGCTGGAACACACACACACAAGACTGTCAAAAGTTCCCCAAATGAAGAAACGCAGCCTGACACACACACACACACACACACACACACACACACACAAACAAAAATGTGCACACACACACATGCGAGCACACATACAAACATGCATGCGCACACTCGGCCTCACCAGTTGGGACTCATTTCCCCTACTTAGAGCAAATCATGTTTTATTCACACTGACTGACTCTCTCAGCAATCACTGGACACTTGACCAGATCTAAGGTGAACACTGGGATTGGATGCGAACAGGACTGACCGTCAGACCCTCGCGGAGGAGGCCCTGATTCGGAAGCTCTAGCGTGTGCACCGCTGCCTGCCAGATGAGGAGCTGAAGCTCTATGGCTATTTCAAGAAAAGCAGAAGTGATGGGCCGGAGACTCATGGAAGCGTGGCTCCATTCCTCCTCGTGATTGCCGTGACAACGGCGCTGGAGTGTGTGCGCACAGGCCGGCACCACTGGAGCTGAAGAGGTGTTTCCTGAACTGTGGTTCCCGCTGATCTGGGAGCAGTGGTGTCTCCCTGTGCCCATCCTAAAGACCCCCGGACCCGCCCCTCAGCCCCATCACAAAGACCCCTGCACCCGCCCGTCAGCCCACTCCCAAACACCCCCTGACCCGCCCCTCAGCCCCATCACAAACACCCCCGGACCCGCCCCTCAGCCCACTCCAACCCACGCATGCAAACAGGCCGCGGCCAGGGGGCTTTGGGTGCAGGACAAACCACCGCTAACGCCACTACACAACTGAAATGCTTTTCTGCTCTGAAACGTTATCTGCGATTAACGCACTAAACCGCTTAACACCAAACTTCTCTATTCAGCAGAGGGAACTTAAAGACTTTCACAATGGCAAGCGTGGTGAAACGCCACTTTTCCAAAGTGCATGACATGAAGCACTGTGATACATGATAACACAGTTATCAGTACCAACAGACGCCCCAAACTGATGGTCACGTCCACCGTAGATGGTGCTGAACTTCCTCATCACAGCAACACAACGGTCCAAACGCAAGCGCTAAATCACACGGCAGGGCCGGCAGTCTTCCTTTCTGCTGATAACACCCATGATAGACAGCCCATACTTCAGACTCACGCCTGCTGGATGTTTGCTTAACCGCTGCTATTTAAATTTGTTGAGGCTCTAAATCATCTGGCCAAGGGTTTGGAAGAAATAGGGCTTCTTTCCCGCTACCCTGAAATTTACCCTGTACAGAGCAGATTGCAGCCTACATAAAGGATTGTGTCTTCCACACAGGGCGTGTATGGTGGGAGGTGTGGTGCGTGTGCCGCGTGGAACGAGGACTTATGGCTCCAGACGCTGTCTGCGCCGTTCCCTCTGTGGACACCGCGCTGTCCCCTCCGTGTACCCCGCGCCGTCTCGTCCGTGTACCCCGCGCTGTCTCGTCCGTTTACCCCGCGCTGTCCCCTCCGTGTACCCCGCGCCGTCTCGTCCGTGTACCCCGCGCTGTCTCGTCCGTTTACCCCGCGCTGTCCCCTCCGTGTACCCCGCGGCGTCTCGTCCGTGTACCCCGCGCCGTCTCGTCCGTGTACCCCGCGCTGTCCCCTCCGTGTACCCCGCGCCGGTGGAGTACACTGCTCTGGGCAAGCATTTCCTCACTGCGGCAGTCAGCGGGACATTTCGTCTTTTGTTGACCACATGCTGCTGCCATGGAAACTCTTCGAATGGTTCATTTAGAATCTCCATGGGACTCCACTCTCTACCTGCGGCTCGGGCCAAAGACGCCGATAACCTTCCTCATGTAGTGGGAGCTGCTCTCTCTCTCTCTCTCTCTCTCGCTCTCGCTCTCTCTTTCTTTCTGTGAAGCCATCCAAATAGGCTTAGCATTTTAATCATTGACTCCTATGTGCTAAAGCATTTCGGTGGAGCTCAAAAGGTCCACCCTGGTTAAGCATTGCTGTACACAAGTCAATCATTCTCTGGAGTGAAAATAGTAGTGGATGAAGGGTCTCTTGCTCCTCCTCTTCCTCCGTACAGCTCTCTCATGCCACGCTCTTACTTCATCCAGTCCTTGTTGACATTTGCAGGGCTGTGAAAAAACTTCCCTTTCACGTGGTACCAGGCCTGAAACTCGTGGGAAAGCTTGTGTGTGACTGTGTGCCTGTGTGTGTGTGTGTGTGTGTGTGCGTGCGTGCGTGCGCATGTGTGTGCGCATGTGTATGTCACAGGCACAGCCCGCCACCATCTGCCACCAGACTGTGAGCGAACGATAAAGTTAGCATCATCAGCGCTGCCGTCTTTGTCCAACCTCATACTCCTTCTCTCTGCTGGCCTCTTCCAGGAAGTGTTTGTGAGTCAGGCTCCCAGCTGAGAGCTGCTGACCAGCACCCCTCCCCCACCTCCCTGCACCCCTCCCCCACCTCCCTGCACAACGCCTCCCCTCCCAGAGGCACCGTGGGACAGGCAATTCATGGGGTGAGAGTGTGGTGGATGGGGGTGGATGGGATCGTGGTGGGTGGGGGTGTGGCAGTGTGGTGGGGTGAGGGGGGGGGGGTGGCGTGGTGGGTGGGGGTGTGGCAGCGTGTTGGGTGAGAGGGCGAGGCTCAGAGGGGTGAGGGTGGGGGCGAGAGATGGTTAGAGGGAGTAAGGGAGAGATGTTGTGGTTGCAGGTGCCTGACTTTCCCCAAGCCTGCAGGGCACGTGGCTGTATTGTGTATATGTTTAATGTGAGTGTACACAGTGTGTGTGTGTGTGCTGCTCTTTAAACTGTCACTTCCCATGCATGGGTTAGCAATTAGACGGTAGCTACGGAGTAAAAAAAAAATAATAACACCTTTAACACCTTTGCTATTATTGATAGAATCATAAAAAACTACACATCTTGAAAATTAATACTGAAAGTGCTGCATTAATTTAGAAACTCATTTGGAAAGTATTTGACATCATTTTCCTAAAGGGATGCTGGCCTTGTAATATATCATTTCATATCTTAATAACTTTTTCGAGCTTCTTGATTTGTATCTGAATCTGATAATGAACTAATCTCTAATGGCTGCCTGCGAGGGCATGAATGAGGATGATTATCTGACCGGGCCGTTGGGGCTGCTCCCCCTGTGTGCGATGACGGACACTCCACCCCGACAGCCAGCACTGGGAGCAGGGAAGCATCGGGAGATATTTAATTAAGACAACAGTTCAATTAACAGCTCAATTAGCCGAGATAATTAGAAGCTCTGCTGGAACAAAAGCCGGCGCACTCTGTGGGTCCCCGTGCAGGACCAGGGTGGCTCCGTTCTGCCGCCGGCCTCCTAATCCTAGTTAAGTTCTGGACTGCAATTTTGGCGCCGAGTGCCTGGACAAGCAAACGATGTTAAAAAGCCAGTCGGCTCAGCGTGTCTACTCCCGGCGCTGATACAGGGACTCGCTGGAAAATTGCGTTGCCCAGGTTACGCGCGCCTCCTGCCTGCCTTCCCCCGCCTTCGCGCGTACTCCATGCCACTCCCGCTTGGCAGGCGTCCTCGTGTTTAGACCACCCCTGGCTGCCGCGAGTGTTCACGCGGCTGCTTTTGTTTCGTTCCGGCCGAACACCAAACACCAGCCCGGGCTTCTTGACGTCTCTCCGCATTGGGCTTCCCGGAAAGGGTAAAGGTCTCCTGGGGAGGGGTGGGGGGGAGCAGCTGCTCGGTGTAGCCCCACTTGGAGTGCGCCCTCCCCTGGGTGCACACCCCCCTCCCCGCATGCCCCCCTCCCTATCGCCCCCGGCCCCAGGTGAAGCTCCTCGTCTGTGGTTGTGCACGGACCCCTCTCTCCTGTGGCGGGCCCATTAACAGGCCGCAGATGCACACCTGATGACACGGCTGTCCCAGCCTGGCTCTGTCTCGGCGGCGGAGCAGGTCGCGACCCCCAGGGGACGGCAGGCGGGATGCCCGTATACCGGTCACCTCCAGGGAACGAGACCGCACTCGGCCCTGGGCCTGTAATGAGATCAGCTAGAGCAGGGCCCAGCTGGACAGATCAGTGCAAGAGATGGAGGCAGAATGGTGACAGACTCTCCAATGAGACAAAGGCATATGTGTAGGCTGATATAGAGGGGCTGAGGCTACTGGTGGGAGCCTTTCTGGTAGCAGGTTATAATGTTGAGCGAATTGTATACATTACTATATGTGCACAGCACGAACCATAGGCTACATATATCATAAGGCTACAAGTCCTTTTTCAGTCATGTGAAATGGGAGATCAAGGATTTATTATTTTTTGAGTCTTTAATTCTGCTTTATGGTTCTTCTGAAAAGCCATAGTGCTCACCCAAAGCCCCGCAGACCCGTTGGGCGTGAGCCCTGCCACTGCTGCACGCATGTCCGGCTTGTGCTGGAAGTGGCGTGCTGGTGGCGAATCTCGTGACAGGACGACTCTCTGCTCGGCAGTAACAGTCGAGCGCTGGGGGTGTTGCCACATTCGGAGCTGCACTTCCCTCCGCCGGTTACTTCATCGCGCAGCACCAGCTGCGGCCCCAGCCGCTCCCTGCCGACCGCGGCCCAATCACGCGCCACGTGACGCCCGCCAGCAGCCCAGCGCTGGGCCCAGCGCCGGCCCGAGCCCCAGGCTTCCTGTCTCGGGCCCGCATCACTTCCTGCTGTTAGCAGGGGCATTGCAGCTCATCCTGCCAGCTGGTGCTCTGGTACGGAGCTGCAGCAGCACCTAACACAGGCCTCATTGTGAACTCTCCCCGCATTGAAGAGTGGTGGGTGTGCAAAAGAGCGAGAGGACAATGTGTTCCGCACTAACCGTTAATCCTGGGACCAATACTATCTTCTCCTGCATAAAGAGACATTTCAGTTCTAAATAACTGATAACATGTAGAATAGAATTATATCTATCTATCTATCTATCTATCTATCTATCTATCTATCTATCTATCTATCTATATATATATATATATATATATATATAGAGAGAGAGAGAGAGAGAGAGAGAGAGTTAAACAAAATGCCTAAAACAGTGGTCAGGAAACATTTCTTTTTGTAATTTATGATTTATGTACCAAAACATGCCTGCAACTGAGAATTTGAACGTTTCACATGAGCAGCGGGGACTTGGAGGGGGTGGGGGGGGCTTCTGGGAGACAGAGCTGCATTTACATGCTACAGTTCAGGCTCTTAATAACATTTCATCTGTGCTGTGTCCAGCGAGGAGACTAAGGCTGCACTTTCTGGAGGCTAAATGAATGATGACTTCATCTTCCCCTTTAATCATAAAGAACAAAGAGAGAAGAGAAGGGGCAGAGAGAGAAAGAGAGGCTGAGAGGGACAGACAGAAGAGAGAGAGAGAGAGAGAGATGGAGAGATGCCTGCAGAGATAGTGAGTCACTTCTAATGGAGTCAGCCAGGGCCATGCTCACTCAGCCAAGCAATCAGCTCAGTGACTTGCCATTGTTTAGCCACACACACCCACACACACACACATGCGCGCACATACGCACACATACACACACGCACATGCGCACACACTCTAGGGTCTAGCCATTTTAATCAGTATATAATTTTTTACTGCACTAAATAGCATCCTCTAAGATAACTGCAGTATGTCATTGCATATGATATTAATGTTTTGATGCAGCACTGGAGACACGTCTGAGGCAGTAGCTCACCCTTCTGTAACAGCTCACCCTTCTGTAATAGCTCACCCTGCTGCGATAGCTCACCCTTCTGTAATAGCTCACCCTTCTGCGATAGCTCACCCTGCTGCTAGCTCACCCTTCTGCAATAGCTCACCCTTCTGTAATAGCTCACCCTGCTGCGATAGCTCACCCTTCTGTAATAGCTCACCCTTCTGTAATAGCTCACCCTGCTGCGATAGCTCACCCTTCTGCAATAGCTCACCCTTCTATAACAGCTCACCCTTCTGCAATAGCTCACCCATCTATAGTAGCTCACCCTTCTGTAATAGCTCACCCTTCTGCAATAGCTCACCCTTCTATAATAGCTCACCCTTCTGCAATAGCTCACCCTTCTATAATAGCTCACCCTTCTGCAATAGCTCACCCTTCTCAGAGTGGTTTCCTCTGTGTCTCCACGTGTGTTCGTTCTGCAAGCAGCGGAGCTGATCCCTGGCATTAGAGAAATAGGTCAACCATTTTGCCCTGGGGAGACCTGCACAGTTAGCATTTTAATGGCTGATACATGCTCTTTATCCCTCTCTCCTTCTCTCTCGCTCTCTCCAGCTCTCGCGCTGCACTTCCAGCTGTCACCATTTTCTCGCAAGTCCATATCCCCTTGTTTCCTTCGTCTTTTTCAATGTCTTTTCTGCATGGTCTGTTTGACAATAACAGGAACAATAAGATATATGACTGTTTAAACATGAATGGCATGTGTGTGTGTTTGAGAGAAAAGTGCAGGCTCCAGTACATTCCAGCACAGAGTCCGGTAATTGGCCCGAGGTCTTTCCTCCAGTCATGTGTTCTCTGAATAATGCATGGCCTTTCGTAATGAAGCGTGCTCCTCTTGTGCTCCTTCTGTGGGATATAGGGTAAAATTAGCATAGTCCTGCGTCTGCATCTTAATGGAGATTGATCGTCAGCGTTGGGTTTGTTTATTGCTTCTCTGTTGTCTACGGTTCTTACAGCAGTTCCTTTGGAAGATAAAAGGTCTAATGGACGTCGTACTGAAACATCTTTCAGCGTCCCGCCGTTACCCCACGGGCCATAATGCTCCAGATCCTGATCAGTTTTGTTTATTGAATCTTAATGTTGACCCATGGAAGACGCCCTGTGAAAATGATCTCAGGTCAGCCTAAGTGGGGAGCCTGAAGCAGACCGTGCAGCCTTCCTGGCGATGGCGGCCTCTGCTTGTTTCTCACATCCAAACGATGTTTCTGTCTTCCAGTCGATCAACAGAGGCATCCGTGATGTTCTTCTGCTCGGGAGCCGGCTTGGCCTGATTCAAACACAAGCTCACGTGGCTTATTGCTCGTACATCAGGGAAGGTTTGCTCGAACCTTGGCATCGTGTTTCTAAATGCTTCCGTGATGCGCTGGGATTTCAAACACGTTCCTGTTTAGTGCGAGATGTTTGTTAACATGTAATGCTGCTGCGCATCAGATAAGTTGGGATCCTGTTGATCTTTGGCATCCCATTACAGAACGCATGGCAGGATCTCCTCTGGAGGTTTGTGCAGCCTAGCGGTATGTGTGGGCTAAACTCTCGGGGCAGTGGTTGCTGTGGGGGCGAGGTGTCCCTGCTTCTCAGTGCTGAAATGAGGAGGTTAGATTAGCGCTCCTGCACCTCCTGCTCTGTCTGGGACTGGGCAGACACGAGTAGCTTGGTAGTACAGTGGAGGTATTATTATAGTGTATTATTATAGTCATTTTGTTGTGAAAGCAGTTTTGAAACCATTTCATGTTTAATCAACAACTAACATTTGGATAGCTTTTAGTCCTATCCAAAGGCCATCACAATTTGCATTTAAATTAGTGATTATGTAATAGTGGCAGCCTTATTTATTATGTTTAATGTATTTTTCCTTGTGAGACTTTTTCGTGGTATTTGACCAAGAGACAGAAAATGAGCCATGTTATCATGGTGAATTTGGAGCTGTTTTGAAGCTCCTCCCGTACTGTCTGCATAATAATGCACTAACACAGGTGTTTCACCGTACGGCCTGAGGAGCTCATCTAGGGCTTTTCCAAGAATTGTTGTCAAAACAGGCAGAATGGTAGAAGGCACAGGTAGACATGGTTAACACAGGCAAATCACTAACAGACAACGTAAGAACCTGAGGAACTGGAACTAGGAAGTTCAGAATAAACAGAGATGCAAGGAGAAAGACTCAGCAGTGACAATGGCAGGAGGCCTGAGGCAGAAAGGGGGGATGTTTCTGAGCGTCTGACGGAGCCCATGACCAAGGAACAGGTGTAGGTAATGATGGCCAGGCATGGCTGATGTGAACACAGAGCCCGTGTAGACCAACCAGCAGCAGAAGAACCGGTGTGGCATCTTCTAGATCCTAGACTTATAGTAAAATATAAAATTGAACATATATTTACATTACAGGGCATTTCTTTTTAAAGTAGTGTGAACATAAAACCTGTTTAATTCGGAATTGTGCCTCTTTTTCTTGTCCATGTCTTATCTTGTCCATGTGGGTCCACGTAACCCCACTTCAGATTCTCAATTCTCAATCAATTCACTGTCTCACCCAGCACTGCACACCTAATGCTGACGTCCTCAGTAAAACGTTTGAAAGAAATGCTTCCTTCATTTCACTGTTCCATTGAATGGTCATATTTTTTGGTGTTGTTCTGCATGAATTCAGATCCTGCATGTGATATTATTGTTTTTGCAAATGTATGCAAGCATGTCATTTCAAGGAAGAGGTCAGATACGGGGCCGGGGACATATATGCCGCACCTACAAGCATGAACGTGTACAGCTGAAAAGATCATGTCAGCAAAAACCGCCTGTGAATTAAGGGCTGCAGTGTGAATGTAGCCGGCTTCCCAGCGAGTGTCACTGAATACATATCCACTCACTGAATTATTTAAGACCGATCTTGTGATGGCGGAACATTCAGACAGCTGAGTTTGGCAGGCGATGGAATACCTGTCAATTCGCACATTTTGCGCTGTCTACCAGCTTTAGACTCTCCGTTTTCCCCTTATCTTGGCTAGAAACACTGACTGGAGAAGGACCAAAAAAAAAAGAATGAAAGAAAAAAAGAAAGGAGGAAAGAAAGGAAGGGTGCAATGCAATCACAAGATGTTCCCTCGACAGGCCTACTTTGCCAATTTAAAAAGTTTCTAGAGTGCGACTCGAAGCTGATGCGGACTGCAGCGCTCCAGACAATATTTCGATATCGTCTTCTGGAATCTCCCCTCTCTGTATTCCTCTGGCTCCAGCTCCCACCTTCAATCTCCGCTGGACTGATGAGTGATTTATGTGCCTGCTGAGGCTTGGACCACGGAATAACCAGAATACTGAAAATGGATGCTCAGTCAAACAGGTGTAGGAGTCCCTCAGCCAGTCCTGCCCAGTGACGCGCCGACCAAACGCGCTTCGAGATTGTAGCAATTTTTCCCCATTGTTAGCTTGAACCCAATCATCTGTCTTGCTAACAGGCTTCATGATTGCCGGGAGGCGCCTGCCAATGGCTGGCCTGCAGCTTGGAGGGGCGAGGGCCTCTGGATGGTCAGGCTGGACCAGGCGCAGCACGTGGAGTTCCAGCGACTGGCTTGAAGGGACAAAATCTGACTCCAGACCAGGCACACGCGAGCACCGGGAGCGGTCAGCCCTGCATTTCATAGCGGCTGTGCACCCAGCACATGGCAGTCACCAGTTAAACATTTCCTTTAAACTGAGAGTGCAGGAAGACTGAGCCTAGATAGAAAGCCTCAATTATAATCGTGAACTGCCTGCTACAGCAGTTTGAAAAATCAAACAAACAGTTTAAGTAGTACGCTGAAATAGTGTAACACAGTTATTAATGCTTAAGAAAATATTTTTCCAATGTTAATAAAAGTACCAATAAACTAACCACACAACTTTTTACACTTCGGGTTCCCACATGAGTTTGAAATTCGTAAACTGTGAGTGAAGTGAAAGGTTCTTGTCATTGTTGTCAGTCGTAGCTGTGGAGCATTAGGATATAGTTAGAAACAGGACTCGTGAGCTCCTCCACACATTCTGACTGATGTTATCTCCGCCAGCTTGTAAAGACGCTGCCCGTATTGTCTTCGTGGTTATCTTGGCTTTGATGAACACACATATTTTACTTTGTGCTATAAATAAGTCTCTTCTGAAAACACCCAATCAGGATTTTCCTTTAACCTTTACTTATATTTCATTTTCATGACACATATATGCAAAATTAACACTTTGTTCATTTTTTCCCCTGTGTGCTCTTTGTTGTATTTGCACTTTTGCATAGAGTATAGAGTATAGTGTATAGTCACAGCAGTACACAGCAGTGTGAAACTGTTATGAACATCTGGGTCACCGGCTGACTGAATGTTGTATATGTTGGACTTGGGACTTGCCATTTGTCTCATACCTAATACTTAAATACTACTAGTGCCCAACATAACAGAGTGCGGGACCAAAGCAGTTCTGAATTAGACGACCTAATTTTCAGGCCTCTGAGCTGTCCTGAAGTCATTGTCACATATAGGAAATCCCCTTTATGGGAGGTGGTGTGACGTCAGAGCAGCAGGGGGTGCTGGGAGGTTCATGTGGGGTTGTCCCCTGCCAACACACTGGCTTCACCTTACATCACTGTTATTGTCATACTGTCTCCTCACGCTTAAGACTGAATATCTCTGAAAATAACATAACGTAATCCTGGACACACCCACAGCCGTCCCTCACCCCACACTCGCACATGCCAATGTTATAAAGTGTTGTGCAAAGGAAGCGGATGCAACGGGGCAAGAAGGCTTAAAGGTTGCACAGATCTGTTTAAGAGGCATTTAAGAGGAAAAAGCTACTCTGCCTGAACGATCTCTCCAAAACAATATCTGCCACAGCAAACAGATGGGATCATTTGTTCACGAAAGCAAGTAACTTCAAGAAGAGCTCCACGGGTTTATGGGAAACGCAGTTACAAATTTGTTAAGAAATGCGAATTTGTTTTTCTTCTTGTGTTTTAGGCTAATAATGAGCGTACAGCTACGTTACTGAATTCTATGGCATAAAATGAAAACAAGGAACCAACAAAACCCACATCCTCACAACACCCTGATTTTTGACTCATGAAGAATCCAGCTATTTTATTTACCCTTACAAACCTGGCACAACAAGCAGATTACATGAATCAACCCCAAACCATCAATGAATTTGGACCTCGATGAACATTAAATTAACTGGGGAGGCAGATGCTCTTTGAGTTGGCACACTTTTGTTGCTTAGTGAAAAACAATGAATAATTCTCTTTACGGCACACATGTGGGCGTAAAACGGGGCAGAGAAAGATGGCGAGAGCGGTATCTGTTCGGCAGATCAAACAGTCAGCCAGCTTTTTAATAATCACCCACACTAACAAGGTAGCAGGCACAAAATCGCTGGAATGTTTGTTTATGTGCCGAACCCTTGTTAGATGCGCCTCAACCTCTTACGAAGGTTTTGCATATCAGTGTTTGTGTGTGTGTGTGTGTGTGTGTGTGTGTGTATGTGTGTTTGGTTTCCTGGTAAGTGGCAGCTGTGCCTCTCATAAGACTTATTTTTTTTAACATCATCTATCTGCCAGCCTTAAGGGGTTTTGCCAGTATTTCTCCTCTTATTTGGATTAATGTAATGTGAATAGTTATGTCTGCGCCATGATATGTACCCCTGTGCATTGCCTCTGCCTTACCCTGGACACACCTGGGGGGAGGTTAACGGAGCTTGATGAAGCTTTCTTTAAACACAACACTGTCACATCCCCAAAACGACTGCCCCAAATTCACTTCTTTATATATTTCCCCTTAATATGTTACCACTGAATTTCGTAGTACACCTCTCTGTTATTTGCACAAGTGTTGTATATATGAATATGTATATTAAGATGTCACTGTCGACGCTCCAGTAAGAAGGAGCATCTCGACAACTTTCTGGAGAGGCAGGAAAGATGAGACGTGAGTGGGGTCTCTCCTCTCTCTCTCTCTCGAGAAGCCGCAGTCGAGTTTCAGACCCCCACCTCCACACCTCCACCCAAGGCTCCCCAACCCCCGGTGATTGAGGGTCCCGCCACGCAGAACCGCGGAACGGTGACACGTTATTACTGAGCGTGCCGGGAGGCGCAGTTGCTCAATGAGGGAGTGATGCAGTGCGGGTGTTTACCGTGATTGGGTTTGGAGGAAGGAGAATTCAATAAAGAAGATGAAGAAGGCTGGGTGTAGAAGCATGAGGGCGGACTGCTCGGCAGTGTGTTCATATTAGGCAGTGCGGCAACTGGGAAGAGAAGCGATTACTGCCAGTAATTTTGCAGGAAATGTTGCATCTTACTGACATTTAGTAATCATGTCGGCAGCTGGGAGCGATAAAAAAAAAAAAAAATCTGCGATTGCGCAACGTTCGGTTCACCTTGCAGGAGCTTCTGGACATGGACAAGAACAGAAAGGCAATAATGCGGGGCTCACGCCCCACGTCTGTAAGAGTGCGTCCCAAAAGCAGCTTCGGTTGTGATTAATTCGACCTTACGCAGCTGTAATGGTTTTAAACCTGATTTATGAGCAGAATTTCTTCTTTGGTGGATTAGAGCTGGTGGCGATGGGAATGCGAGTGTGAGTCCACATTCAGCTGTTTATCTCGGCGAACACATTGTGAACGTGTCTCCCATAGGCACACTGGGGACGGTTGAATGTCAGCGGGAGCATCAGGGCATTGCGATTTTATGTGACTGGAATGTGTGTGTGCGTGTGTGTGTGTGTGTGTGTGTGTGGTAGCATGTCTCTGTGTGAGATACGGACGTGTGAATATTAATGATTGATTACCAGTGCTGTCGTGTTGGTGCATAAATATTATTAATCAGTGGATCTGAGATGTGCCCCTCCCCCCACTGACAGGAGGCACCATCAATGTTCTCTCTCTAATAAACACAATAATATTCCACGCATGCCCATTTTAATAAGCTACTGTTCTCCCTTAACACCCCCAAACTCTTCGTACTTGTCCACATTGAACCTGTAGAACTTGGGTGAAGGTTCCTAGACGTGAATCCAATAACCACGTGGCTAGTAACACCGCACTGTGCATTGCAAGCATGGCAGCTGCAGCATGTAGATGTGTGTGCACGTGGGGACCTACTGCTGCATGATCTGTATGATGAACTTTGTGCTTTGTTTTTTTTTTTGACTTGTGGGATGTAAATATGACTCGGAGTCTCTTCCTCTGTAAATGCATTTGCATCATCGAGTTGGATACCTGTAGACCTTCTCAGAAGAAGAAGAAGAAAAAGGAGGTGGTGATTTCCCTCACTGCGGAGGACCGAGAGACGGCACACGTGGACTGAGGGGAAGCACACGTGGACTGAGGGGAAGCACACGTGGAGGAGGAAGAAGGGCTGAAAGCAGCCAAAGCTACAGTGGTGCAGGGCGCTGCGGAAGCCTGCTGTGCCAGATATAGCGCAGCCTTCCGGGACACTTTCTCTCCTGTTAGGGCTTTGAAGAGGGCTATCAAAAAGATGCTCCAACTCGCTTTCAACTCCTCTGGCCTACGCCTCTGCTGCCCAGGTGTTTTCCCCTAGAGGTCTCTCTCTCTCTCTCTCTCTCTCTCTCGCTCTCTCTCTCTCTTCCTTTCTGTTGCTCTCTGTCTCTCTCTCTCATCTTTCTTTTTCAGTCTCCTTTTTCTTTCCCTCTCTCACTGACCTTGTCATTTCCCCAGCCCTGAAACCACTCTTCCCAAATTACCTCTTGTCGACACTGAAAATGCTGAACTCATGCTGAACTCCCATGGAGGTGTGCGCGCGCATGCTCGCATGTGGGTGTGTGTGCGTGCGTGCGTGTGTATGCGTGCATGTGCAAACCCGCATGCCTCCTCCTGCAACGCCACCCCAGGCACAGCTCTGCTGCTGACGGAAACTTTTCATTTGTTCGGCTGTTTGAGTCACTGCTGGTCCCCCTCTGTCAGTTACAGTGAAACTCTGGCCTCTGGGCTCGCTGAACCTGTTGGCATTTCAAACCAGCTCCCAGTTGTGTCACCTTCTGT
Source organism: Brachyhypopomus occidentalis (assembly GCA_020368025.1). Classification (NCBI taxonomy): domain Eukaryota; kingdom Metazoa; phylum Chordata; class Actinopteri; order Gymnotiformes; family Hypopomidae; genus Brachyhypopomus; species Brachyhypopomus occidentalis. The sequence goes on along the minus strand of JAGXOD010000002.1, from coordinate 8,352,790 downwards.
GTTAGTGGCACCACCAACAATAGTGAATGTCTGAAATGACACGAGAGATGGATGTTTCATGAATAAACCATGCTCACGTCCCTGAATGACTATCAACGGGCCATCAGAGCTGACATTTGACGCACGATGGAGTGTTATCATTGCCATATGTTGTGTAATGCAGCATGGAAAGTTTCAGCTTCAAGGTCACGGTACGTCTGGAGATCTGATGAGTACAGAATGTCACTGCTCGACATGCAATAGTCTCTTCGCATCCACGCTCTTTGAGGGCATGTTTAACTACATCAGGCTCAGCCGTGATGACCCTGCATTTGTGGTGACTCTTACACACCTAAAGGAAACAGTGAAACGGGTGCGGTGTTCACGCCCTGTTGTGTTTAAACATAAAACCGCGGACAGCGGCTGGATAAATTAGTGAAAAAAAGTGTTGCACCAGTCCTTGGACATTACCCCATGAATGTGTACCCCATGAATGATCAAAATTAGTCCCATTACCACTGTAAATAATTGTATGGTGAGGTGGCTTCTGAGGCTTGTTCTTGAACAAGTGCTTGGACCATTCCATGAGAGGTTTATTTAATGGTAGTATGGTGGTATGTAACCCGCTCTACGGTAGAAGGCCGTGTTCGAGTGAACTGCTGCTGTCGCTTACAAAACTGAGATAATGAGAATGCAAAGACACCCTCCCCCTCCCCAGTCTTCTGCCCAGGCGATTAGTGATGACATCACACCTGTGGGACCAAAGAGCCAAGCCATGACGGTCGGTGGCGAAGAATGGCCAATTAAGCTGTGATTTCAGACCCCTGCCGCGAGAAAGGGTAGCGGTTGGGGCTACGATGGGGGTGGGAGCGTTTGTGTCAAAAATATATATATATATAGAGGAGGGGTGCGTGAGCGAGCGATGGCGAGCGAGAGAGTGGGCGTGTGTGTCTGTCAGCTGTGCTTGGCTCCGTCCTCCTCCCGAGTGGCGCTCTGGCCCGGTCCGCCCGTTTCCAAACAAACTCGCCGGAACATGTTGCCGGCTCGGCCGTCCCTGCGGGGCCCCCCCGCGGCGCTCCAAAGCTGCCGGCCACAATGCAAGCAGGTGGCCGAGCCGCCTCGCTCAAAAGGACGGCCACGGCTAGTGGGCGTCAGGCGGTAGCGCCGAGAAAGGGAGAGAGAGAAAAAAAAAAAACCCTCCCCAAATCCCCGCTGACCTCCAGCCCTGGCTAATCGAGCCAGAAAAGTTTTGGACCGAGTGGGTTTTTTTTTTTTTTTTTCCTTTTTTTTTTTTTTCCAGCTTCTGTGCGAGGAGCTTATTGTGTGACACCAGCACGAGTCTTTTGCTCAGCTTGTTGCAAAGATACGTGGGGGTGTTTTCGGGGGTTTTGTGGCTACGTGGCAGGCTGGACCCGTGGCCTGACTCAAAGATAAAGGGCGGTAAGCCTGTGTGCACTGGCTCTGCTAACTGACTTTTTCCCCCTCCGTGGTAAACGGCAGGTGCGGCTGGCAGGCCTGACGCAGAAAGAGCATCTAGAGGCAAAGCAGGTGATTTCCACTGCCTGACTCGGTGCTCGCTAGCGCTGTCTGGCTCTCCTCTGATCGGCCTTCAGCTGTTCTCGTCACTGCGAGACAGTTGTGTTTTTTCCACTACTAAGACAATTACCGGTCTACCACAATAGCTTCGAGGTCTGATTGATGAATCTCAACAATGGAAATGATATGAGAGAGTGGGTGACTAGATATGCAAACACCTGCTCAGAGCTTCACGCCGCCCGTTACCTCACGAGCTGAGACCTCGAATGTAGTCATGCTTAGTCTCAGGAGAGCTACCGGGTTCTAATCTGATAGGCTTGCTGTACTAGCCTTCATATTTAGTCAATATTGTTCCGCGAACTGCATATGAAAGTCTGGGTGGAAGCGTGGAGGAGAGACGATATGGGGAACGTAATCCTGGTTTTCACACTATCGTCCCAACCAGCCAAGTGTCGCGCAAAAAAAAAAAAAAATTTTGGAAACGTTTTCTTTTTTACATTTTTACAAGCGGGGGAGAACAAATGAGACGGAGAGACGGAGACACGATTGTATTTTTTCTTGCTTTGGCCGCCCGCGAGCTAGTCCATAAATAACAAAGAACAAAGAAGGATAAATGAACACGTTTTGAACGCAAGCTAGTAGCCTGGCAGTAGAGGCGGGGGGACGAAGCGCTCGCGCACACATCTGTCCACGCAGCACGGAGTTCCAGAGACACCCACCCAAACGGGCTTAACCTTACCTCTCCTCCACCACCTGTTCATTAGCATGAGCCCCCTGCTGAGCTGCAGCCATTCCCCCCACCTCCTCCCTTCTCTCGTTTTCTCTGCCTTTCTCTCTCTGCGAGCGAGAGAGCCGAGAGCCTCTGGGACCGTGGTTGTCAGTGGAACGTAATCTACCATCTGATTCAGGCCATGATGGTGAGGAGGTCAGCGCCACAGAGAGGCATGGCCAACTTTATTGGACAGAGGAAAAAAGGGATTGATGAATTGTCTCTAAAAACGCACAGTCTCGGCACGCGCACGCACACACAACACACACACACACACACACACACACACACACATACACACACACACACACACACACACACCCTTATGATGTCTTTTCTATTTTTCTCCCCCAAATTGTCGGGACATTTTTTTAATCCTCCATCACAGCTCTCGGCATCAATCAGCATTGGCCCATCTTAATCTCTGCTCGCGTTCATTAGAAAGAGGAAAAAGATGAGTATTAATCTTATTGTTTCATGCCAGAGAATGTGCTACAGCTCCATAGCAGTACACACACTAATCTGATCGTAGTAGGCTCGTGGAAACGTCCTGCACTGACATACGTCCTGCACTCACATACGTCCTGCACTCACATACGTCCTGCACTGACATATATTTATACTTAATTGCCACAAATATGTCCCAGCTAAGGTTATCTCCATTTAATGGACATTAAGAACAAAGTCAGACCGATTCCCTTGGCCATGTCAGCGTTGAACCAAATGACGCTGATTTGCAGAGAAAATGAATGTGCAGGTCTGCTCATTAAGTGCAGTATCGCACTTAAGCAAACGAAACGTGTTAATGATTTCAGGAAGTCCCCTCAAGCCCCAGTTGCTCCGCACCCCCACTAATAGCCACGGCCCCACGGGTGCGAGTCATTCTGCCCCCTCGGATCACAATGGAGATCCTCGTCCCCACCCCCCCTTCGTCCTCCCTGCTTCTTTAATTGCTTTTCCACCGCGCCCGGGCAATGATAGGGACAACTTGGCGACAACATCTCAATTCCTCTCCCTACCCGAAGCTTTCCATTTCAATTATCCCTGATGTTTTTTTCTCCTCTGTGCTCGCCCCCATATGAAATTTCATTTCCTGAGTGCCTGCCAAGTTTGCGGATCAGATGCCGTTTCGCTCGGTTCTTCGAGCGAGGCCGAGACGCTGGGAGAGGGAGCTCGTCTCCGCCGGCGGAGGAGAGGGAAAGTGACGCGGACAGGTTTTACACGCTCAGCGGGACAGCAGCGTACCACACGGCAACGGGACGCCTTGTTGTGAGAGCCAAATTTCAAAGTTGCACACACGCGACTCATGGAATATAGCCTGTACGTCTCGAAAGTGATGTGTTATTTAAGCTCAGAGTCATTTTTCACTGGTGACAGACTATTAGTCGGTGTCATCTGTATCATAACAGATGGATTTATTTCTGTCATGACAAAATCATCATCTGATGTTGCTTTTCTGATGGACTGGAAAAAAGTTTGCTGTTGATTAAAATACATGCTATGTAAGATTCAAACTCGGTGATCTTTTACAACAAAGATGTTAGAAACATTTCTTTTTCTGCAAAATTGTTACAGCTAATGTTTATAAAATGTTCTAAAAATGTAATATGTGTGGAATATAATAACTTGCTAAAGCTTCTATTACATTAGAGGTGATGTTCACAGACTAAGACAAATAATATCTGTTGAATTACTTCCAGACTGAGACTGAACAGAACTGCCCCCTTTCTTAAAGGGGGGGTAAATTCGGAGTGATGGCATGTGGCCGATACACGAATCTAACCGGCGACCGCATGGCACGGCAAAACGTGTAATGGAGACAGATGCACTTTGCCAGAGAGTGTTGCTTTTTCATGTTCCGATTCTCCGTCTGAAAGGACAGAGAGACGTTTGGGGAACAAGACCATAATTTTCTTGAGAACACACTCAACTGTTTGCACATGGGGCTGTACTCCGGATGCCCAGACAGTGGTGGCACCGTCCCCGAATTATTCAAACATCTGCACTCTATTCGAAAGATAAATGGCCCTCAGGCATCACTGCAAAACTAAAGACACCTGAAACCAAGACTAGCCGTCTTTACACTTCAGCGTGGAACTTGGCAAGCATACGTGTTTACCATTCATAACAAATGTATATTACTTGATACAGGGATAAAGGGAATACTGATAAAGAAGCAGGACTATCTTGGTTCAGTATTTGATAGGCTGACACCCTTCAGATGTAACCCACACCAGATTTCAGAACTAGACACGCGATTACTGCCGGCATGTCTTCCTAGCAGCAGTATGTAGAGATGACGTTGGGAGTGCAATCGTTAAGTGACAATAACAGCAGGGTGGTGCCCGTTTAATCACCCCTCCATAAACACACGTCTGCTCTCTGCACATGCAACAATAAACATTCAAACCTTTGAAATGCATAGCCGAGCAGATAAGATTTTACTGGATGTGTTTTTTTTTTTTCCCCTCAAGGTTCCCACAGTTCTTTGCCGTTCAAAGGTCTACGCTCATGCACATGAAGGGCTTCATAAAAAGACAAGCAGCTTGAGGTGTAAGAATGCCACGTGACCACGTGGTTTCCTACTGGCTGTTCATTTTGGCGGATTGTTTTATATGACATCTATTATGCACTGTGGTATTTGTTGTACTTTGCCCCGAGTTACTTTTTAACCAGACTTCCCACGCTTAGCATCAACTGCAGTGCAGAGCCATATAAGGTAAAGCTGCCTTCCCAATGTTTACCAACAATTACACTTAAGCCCCCAGTCCTGACCAGGCCAGCTAGGACTCTAATGATGACGATGATCAGAGATGTGCTAGTTAACCCAGCAAGATCTGGAGATACGTATCGAACCCCCTCATTAACGAGTTAGCAAGTTAACGAGTTCAGACCTTATCCCACGAACACTCTCTGTGGCAAAGGCATGGCCATAATGATGCCTCTTAATTGCAGGGTGATTCCCTGAGCAGGCTAGATAGCAGCACGGGGGGGGGCGGGGGGTGTGCTATAAACTATCTGGCAGGGCCCTTCAAACGTGGACTTGAGGAGATACGTGGTGGTATTGGCGTGTTTGCTTTCTCTTGCATGGGGGTGTAATCTCACCGACAAGGGCTGAAGATCTGAAGGGAATAATCAGCAGAGCCCGCAGATAAAGATAAAAGCAGCTTTCACCTCAGCGACGCCTCCCGTTGCAGAGTGGACGCCGTCGCGGGCTGGAGTGACGCAAGGCTGTTCGAGGGTTATCCTGGTCAGGCCATCAACATGGCCTTCAGATATCTGTACGTGTCATATTCAAGGTCTGCACTGCTCACAAACAAAGAAGCAGAAACAAGCTTCACTTTGTCTATTTTATTATTATTATTTATTACACAAAAACCGAATGCGCTCTCGGTCTGGACGTTATTCACTAGTTTCACATCAGCTCTTGCACACCGCATCGCTCCTCTCCGCTCAGCTTAATCTAATTTCATCCTGCCTGACTCACCAATTTTCTTATTGCCACACACCATCGCAGCACAACAATTTATTAATTACCATTTAATTACACATGTATCTCATTAACGTCCTCGACTGTCACCTAAGCCATCCCCACGCCGTGGTCTTATATTCCCCAGGCGCTAGCTTTAGTCTGCGTGCACTCTTACCCTCCACCTGGGCCTATTCGATACCCATCACCTCCCACGAGAAGGGAGCGTGGCCCCAGCAACCGGGTGAGGCGTGGCAGGCTCGGCGGCTCACTGCTTCACGCTTTACAGTACGAGGGCTCACGGTCTGCTTTTTTTTTCACGTTTTTTCTTTCTTTTTTTTTTTTTTACTGCACTTCAAAATCATTATTGGCAATTAGCGTTCGTCAGGGAAGACAGCAGCTGGCTGTAATTACAGGTAGCCCCTCATTACTCCCGCATGCACTGCAGAGGATGGAGGAGAAAAACTCACCGTGTTGGGGAAGCCGCTGTTTATCCTTATTTATTTATTTCTGTGGCAAAATGTTGTGCTACGTACAGTACGGCTATTGTGGTACAATTACTGCAGGTGCACAGACAAAATGAGAGACATGTTATTTTGAACGAAGGAAGTTTTGACATTCTAATAAAATGTTTGCCGCTGCAACTTTCGGGCAGGTGGACTGCTGAAGGATGGGTGTGTTGCCTTTGTACCGCTCCGTGTGTCACGCTGGAACTGGTTTTGCCTTTTAGTGGAACCGTTCTAGGCTTAAGCTGCTGGTTCTGGTTGAGATAGCGACAGGCACTAGAACAGCACTACACCCTGTCAGTCTAGTGGGCCTACCGAGTGAACCAGGGTTTACTGAGAAAACAGGACTGACCAACAAGTGAGGTTAATATGACCTCACACGGGCATGGATGATGAAATTAAAGACCGCATTTTTAAGAAGTGAGGCGTATTACCTCTATGAACAGACTAAACCCCTTTAAACACTTGTCAAGCTAAAACATTCCTTTCTAATCACTGCACTAAAGAATGCCAGTGGAGAACTGTGCTGTGATCTCAAGGTGATCCAGCTCATTAAATGTAGCATTTTTTAAACATTACGCCGTCCTCATGAAATGCCTCCATCAAATGTGCACCATAGCTGGATCACCTGAAACATATCTACAGCGTTTCAGCCTGGTGAATTCTGAAGCTCAGGAATATGTTTTGAGCTGATTTTGATTTGAGAGGTCACAGTTGGAGTTGGCAATCATCAAAGCGGTCAAAACATTTGCAAGGATTTATAGGATCATTTGGTGGTTAAACATGCCAAATATTTTTTTCATTTGACTGCATTTCCACAAAGCCTATGGACTTTTCTTCTTCTAGTTTGTGGAACACGGGGATCCTTTTCAGCCAAATACTTACACAATGAGAGCGAGATTTGTGAAGAAACATATCATTATAATGCCATGGCCTTGCTTTAATTTGTCTAGACCAACCAGATTTAATGGATAATTAATAACATATGGATATGTTTGCTTTGGCGGTTGGGAATTTGTAAAAATCCACTCACGTTGCCTTCAGCCACAGGGCAGTAATTGGGCCTGGAGCTGTAACGTGTGGGCCAATCTCCCTAGACCTCAGAGAGCCTGTTCCGGTAAAAAGCTTTCCTTAGCAAAAGACCCAATGGTCCTCATGCTGTTTAGGAAATGAAGGTCAAGCACTAGGCTAACACTCAACCCCTTGTCCACTTGTAATTATGAACCAGGATTAACCTCTTAGTCCGTAGCTAACAGGTCAAACCAACATGTTTTCTGTTTCCCACATAAACATGGATATTTCTTGCAAATGATGTGTCAACTGATCCTTGTTACCAGGGGCGTGCCTAGACTGCACTGAGACTAGGGCATCGGGCTGAAACCAGATGTTGCTCTATGAAATGTTTATAGACGTTGTGAAATCAGAACAAGAACTTGAAATCAGAACAAGAATGAAATCAGATCTTGCTCTGAAGGGCTTTGCTCTATTGGTACTGCTCTACTGAAAGTATATGAACCACTTGTATGTTGCACAAGTAGAATAGCTAATGTGATTACTGTAATACGTGACTACTTAACCAGCACACCTAAATTGCAAGCTAACAATCCATGACTTCAGCAGAAGCATACACGTGTTTTTGCAGTATTCATAACTTATGTACCTACTGTTGTTTAATTTTCAGTTTTGGTTTATGTTCCTTTCCAGCTGCTCTCTGATCACTTACAGTAAATCCATTAATATAATGAATCATTTATATTTAGGCTATATTATCATAACCTGTCATTGTAATAATCCGGTTGACTCTGGTGTTGTCTAACTGAGCATTACTCCAGTGTGAGATGGCCTGAGCTCAGACATTTATCATCTTATAGCAGTAGCGGCTAGCTAAAGCCAATAGTTATTATCATTGTGCAGTTTTACCTCTACATTGATTATACAATTTTTCAAGATCGGTGTCATAAACCCAACACTTTTAATCTCACACCATCCTAACCTTAGCAAGCAAGCAGATAAATAAAGGACTTGAATACTAAAGTTAGGCATGCTGAGTTCTTCTTTTGTAACCTGCACTAATTTCACTATCCGTTTGTGTCTGAATGTTGCATGTAAATACTGAGACTCAAACAGAAAAATCAAAAGGGAGGTTGAGTGTGTTGGACAGTAATCAAGTTTGGGCGTGGAGTATGATGCCATGTTTAACCATCTAGTGAGTGAAATGTTAGATATATTTTACAGTGGTTGTGCTCAAAGTTCAGCTCATAATGCCCCATATACAGTCCTCCCATAGCCTAAGTGGCTGTGAGAAATGCTAACTGGGTTGTGTGAGCTCCCACCTGATGCCACACCATGTCTCTGAACTGAATGACCGGCTGACACAGGATCCCGTTTTATGGTAGAGACTCTCTTTGTCGTAACAGCCAACAACAAGATGGTACAATTTCAGCAATTACCCATAAACATCTACTTGCAAATGCTAAGTATGCACCGAACAAAAGACACGATTCTGGACTTGAGGAAACTTGTAAACACTGTTTCACTCCTCCTCCCTGATGAATTCTCTCTCTCTCTGTCTGGTCATCCCAAAGGCCCTGATGTTGTCTCACTGAAGAGAAGAGGCCCCTCTCTCTCTTTAAACACTCTCCATATCTACCCAGCAGTCTGGCTGAGAGACAGTTCTTCATTTCTATCACATTTCTCAGTTCCACTGTAGCCTGGCCAACACAAACACAAAGGACAACTGTCACGTTAAAAAATGCGGAGGGAAAAAAAAAGGCCTGTCGGACTTTTTTGATTCATCTAGTTTGTACCATCTTCCTTTTTATATCTTGCCATGAAAAGTTGGAACTGAATAAGAAATGGCGCTTTAGAGGAAAGATCAAGTGTGTAACAATTTAACAGATGGATTGCTGACTAAATGAGCAGCTGATACATAGATAGTATTTATACATCATTGGCAGTTAGTTACGGTGTCTATCGTTATTTGATATATGATTGGTGTATTTCTTTTGAGATTCAGAGCCTAATTCTTGATTTTATAACACTACAAACTGTCAGAATTGTCATATTTTTTTCATATTTGTATTTTATTACAGATAAATATTGTTATGGAAGTCATTTTTTTATAAGAACAATACATTAATTATCAGATTAGGTAGATTATAACACTAGTTTTTATAAGGACTAGTTTATTAAATTGAAAATACTCTAAAATGAAGGGTTTTTTTGTGTAGCCTAGAGCCTCAGCGAAACACACACACACACACACACACACATCCCATGTCTCGTCCTGAAGACGTGGAAAGCATCTCCCTAACAGGTAGACAGCAAGGCCTTCCGATGGTCCGCTCCTCACTTTTGAAAAGCAATGATAAGGGAATCCTTGGACTGGCGGGGTTTGTCTTGAACAAACGATTCCCTGCCGGCTTCGCAAGAGCACTACGAGGACGTAACAGCACACGCCTGCGTGTTTCATCCCGGTCGCTCGTGTTCCAACAGCCTGGGAAGCTCATCGGGAGTTATATTACTGTTTCGGCATATCACACATGGCTGTCAAGAGTCATAAATAAGACAGAAGCACTTACAGATGCCTAACCTTGAGCCAGACAGCATACTAATATAATGTACAGGATGAATTATGTGTAATATTCACATAAATCCTGAGTCCCCTCTTTTTTTTTTGTTGCTAAAACAGCAGATTGTTTTAGATCGCGCATGAACGTCTGTATTTTTTCTTTAGGTTTATTTGTAAACGCTTCATCTCTTGATGTTTGCGTTGTTCAGTGGACGTTGTGGTATTTGTTGTCCACATGCAGGTGACGCCAGTGTTGAGCCTGTGGTGTATATGTAGATGTAAAATAGCTTGTGTGAAGCTGTGTAATTACTCACTGCTGTTGTTGCGGCTGTGTGAGTGTGTGTTTGGCGGAGGGAGAGAGCTTGGGTGAGGGAGAGAGGGCTAGTCTCCCAGGCTCTATTCAGTGCTATTATATGGAGTCAGCAGGCATTATACCCATGGCTGCTGTGCCTGAGAGCTCACCTTCATCTGGCAGTGAAGCCTCACAGCTGTGCCTTCACTCCCAGTGTACAGGTGTGCCATGACACACACACACCCACACACACACACGCACACATACATACACATACATACACATATGCATGCACAAATATGCACACGCGCAGACACATGCACACTTATGTATGCACACACACGCTCGTGTGCACCCAAACGCACACACATACATATGCACATGCATGCATACATTCTCATGCACACACACACACACACACACATGTACACAAACAAATGCATGTACACACACACACATGCACACTTTTGTGCACACATGTGCTTACACACATGTGCAGACAGCTATGTGTGCACACACATGTTCTCATGACCACATTCAGGCAGTCACACACATGCTGAAGCACACACATGGTCAAACACACACATGCACTCATTCATGTACATATATGCAATACATAGCCGGCTCCATGAGAAAGCACAAGCACACAGGCAGGGACTCAACAAACTATCATGCATACTGAGAAAAAATCAATTTGGCTCACTTAATTGAACTGTGGACATTGGTTCCCCATGAACTATTTGCAATACCAATGCCCTATACATTTGAATCGCTTCAGCAACTCAGCAGAGTACAATCACATTGTAACTGCAAACATTAATTTACTGAATCGAGTACACATGCTTATTTAGTATACATTATAGATTAGAGACTCATTCCCTTTTTTAGTGCATGTGCACCAGAACCAAGCTTCACACACACATATGCATAAATAGACACAGACACACACACACATACATACCAAATTTAAAAGATGCAGCAGCCAAGTAGACAGGCAATCTGAATGTTTGCAGTTCCTGTGACAGCAGGCTACAGATCTCTGGTGTGGGAGAGCCACACACCATTAAAGGAACAGAAAGAACATTAAAGAGAGAGGTAGACGTGGAGAGAGGTAGACCTGGAGAGAGGTAGACCTGGAGAGAGGCAGACGTGGAGAGAGGTAGACCTGGAGAGAGGCAGACGTGGAGAGAGGTAGACCTGGAGAGAGGCAGACGTGGAGAGAGGCAGACGTGGAGAGAGGTAGACCAGACGTGGAGAGAGGCGTGGAGAGAGGTAGGCGTGGAGAGAGGAGAGGTAGACGTGGAGAGAGGCAGACGTGGAGAGAGGCAGACGTGGAGAGAGGTAGACCTGGAGAGAGGCAGACGTGGAGAGAGGCAGACGTGGAGAGAGGTAGACCTGGAGAGAGGCAGACGTGGAGAGAGGCAGACGTGGAGAGAGGCAGACGTGGAGAGAGGCAGACGTGGAGAGAGGCAGACGTGGAGAGAGGCAGACGTGGAGAGAGGCAGACGGAGAGAGGTAGACCTGGAGAGAGGCAGAGAGGTAGACCTGGAGAGAGGCAGACCTGGAGAGAGGTAGACCTGGAGAGAGGCAGACGTGGAGAGAGGTAGACCTGGAGAGAGGCAGACGTGGAGAGAGGTAGACCTGGAGAGAGGCAGACGTGGAGAGAGGTAGACCTGGAGAGAGGCAGACGTGGAGAGAGGCAGACGTGGAGAGAGGCAGACGTGGAGAGAGGTAGACCTGGAGAGAGGCAGACGTGGAGAGAGGTAGACCTGGAGAGAGGCAGACGTGGAGAGAGGCAGACGTGGAGAGAGGTAGACCTGGAGAGAGGTAGACCTGGAGAGAGGCAGACGTGGAGAGAGGTAGACCTGGAGAGAGGCAGACGTGGAGAGAGGTAGACCTGGAGAGAGGCAGACGTGGAGAGAGGTAGACCTGGAGAGAGGTAGACCTGGAGAGAGGTAGACCTGGAGAGAGGCAGACCTGGAGAAGTAGAGAAAAACAGCAAAAGAAAGAGATGCTTAGAGTTATGACACTGAAAGAGCAAAAGACAAGAGGCTGTGTGTGTGTGTGCACGTATGTGTGTGTGTGTGTGTGTGTGTGTGTGCACACGTGCATGTGTGTGTGTGTGTGAGAGAGAGAGAAAGACAGAGAGAGCAAGAGAGAGAGACAGAGGGACAGAGAGAGTATAGCCAACCCTGAATCTCAATGGGAGGTAAAGGCTGATCATTTATAAAAGGTAAATGCTGTCAGGACATGGGGCGTTTAAGAAGTGCCCGGTCTCAGGTGTGATTTATGAGCGCACTACGGGGGTTATAAATCACCACACAGCCACCGCATCACCCTCACACGCTCACACTGCATCTCAAAACACACACCACACACACACGCACACACACACCACTGCTAGAGATGGATGGAGGTGCAGTGAGGGAAAGAGAGAGAGACAGACAAAGAGGAAGAGAGAGGGAGAGGGAGACAGATAGAGAGAGAGAGAGAGAGAGAGAGAGAGAGAAAGTTCTTTTAGATGAAGTCTATCAACATGATTGCACAGTCTGGGCAGAATACATAAGCTCTCGCAGTACATGTCAGTTCCACAGTCCAGTGCACAGAGGAGAAGGGGGGGGGGGGGGGAAGGAGAAAGGAGAGAAAGAGAGAGAGAGTATGTCAGAGAGAGAAAGGGAGGGGAGTCATCTACAGCTGGTGCATCTTTTTGAGATGAGATGGAATATGAGAAATGTCAATAGCTCCTAATGTTCAGGACCCAAAGTCCTGCGTAATTCAACTCAGGAACAAACAAGCTTATAGCAATGTAGATGAATTCTGTCCAAGCTTACCGCAATGTTGATCCACTCTGTCTTAGCTTATAGCAATGTAGATCCACCCTGTCAAAGCTTTATAGCAATGCAGGTCCACTCTGTACATGCTTACAGCAATGTAGATCAATTCTGTTCATGCTTATAACAATGTAGATCTACTGCGTCCAAGCTTATAACAATGCAGATCCTATAACAGTGTAGACCCACTCTGTCCAAGTTTATAGCAAAGTAGATCCACATTATCCAAGTTTATAGCAATGTACCGTAGATTCATTCTGTCCAAGCAAAAGTAAATGCTGATCATAGATCTCTGGCTAAAGACGATTTTTACTCACTTTTAATTGAATGTATAAGGGAGAAATCTTTCTTACACTAGATTCATTATTTGGTTTGGACAGGATCTCATTCAGGAATAATATTGACTAGACAGGTCTAACATACCCAAATAAGGGTCTTGCTTCTATTTAAGCCATTTTTCTAACATTAGATGGTCCATCAAAAATAGGCTTAAAATGAATTCAAACTGTCATGCTTGGCAGGCCTTAGTTAATCACATCCAATGAAATAAACATTTCTCTCATAAACTCTGGCCTCAATGGTTCCCTTCAACTGGCAACAGTAAGGAGGCTATCCTCCCAAGAACCTTGAAGCGCGTTGTCGCATGTGTGTTTGTATGTGTGTGTGTGTGTGTGTGTCCGTGTGCACATGAGCGTGGGAGTGTGTGCGTCACTGCCAGGTCGGCCGTCCCTTGTGATGCAGATGACAGACGCATTATTGGCATTCTGCGTCTCCCGTCATGAACGGCCTCCCTTCTTCGGCTGCGTGTCCGGGGTGGTCTCGTTCACGGGGCTCCTGAAACGTGGAGAGCGGGCGCGAGCCCCCACCCTCCGCCCTCCAGCCTCCATGCCTCCCGTAGGCACGATGTGATGGGGTCTTCGGGGTGAGCCGCTGGTGGCCGGGGCAGAACACACAGCTCCTTGTTTCCTCCGGTAGAACGCAGTGTGCGGTTCCTCTGCTGAGGTCAAGACACTGGCGCTGCATCAGTCTGCTCTTCGCCACCGCTGAAAGCACCCGCCCTTGTTGAGGAAGCTCTGTGCTGGCCCACCGAACAGGCCCTGGATTATTGGGTAAGTCACACCGCATTGTTAGGAAGGTCAGAGCGTGATTGGGGCAGGGGGCGTCCGGCGGGGGGGGGCAGGGGTAATCAGCACCATCAGTCCCCTCACCACCATCTCGTATTATGGGATATGTTTCTTTCGTGCGTGATGAACACGCTGTTACGGGAAAATGTGGTCGAGTCGAAAACAACCGGACTTCTGACAAATGCTGTGGCCAGCCAGTGTGAGGATGAGTCAGGGTGTTCTCACGCACGCTCTGACACACGCTCACACTACCGCGCTTTGGCCCTGTACGCATTGTGGTAGAAACCAACAGCCCTGTGAAGGACCAGACGTGCAGACATGGGTTCCGAGTGTGTGTGTGTGTGTGTGTGTGTGTGTGTGCATATTTATATATGTAGGGAGCTGGCTAACGCTTCGTCCCCCTCAGGTCTTTGTCCAGACCACTCGCTGTGGTTAATCAGGCCTCTGGCTCAGAGAGAACAGAGCTCCCTGAATCAGACTCCTCCAGATGAGATGGGCCTTTTAAGCACCCTGGTGAGCGCAGGCCATACACAGGGGGTCACGGACTCAGCACATCTGGCCCGAGGGCCCAGGAGAGGCACCCCAACTCATGCCACATTGATCTGTACCCAGTGTACCACAAGCAGAGGAAAAGGAAGGTGTTAGCACGTAACTGATAGCTTAGCATTTTTGAATTATAAACATTAGCCATGACATTAAACCCATGCTGAAGTTACTAAACATTCATACACGGAATCATTATACTGCATCTCAGCAGGATGGAAACCACCGTCCCTGACACCCAATCAATTTGTCCTTTTATTGTCTGACAAGGAACAGAACAGTGCATATATTCTGCAGCTTCTGTCAGTGCTCACATGGCATTACCATGCAGAGGTTGTGTGCTGCGTGTGGACGTGTAGGCTGGGCTGCAAATAGAGCTGTAACACTGGGCCTGACCTGAATCACTGCTGATATGCTGATTTCCCCCAGGAGCTCTCCTCTGCCCCCGCTACACTGTTTTAGATTCCGGAGGGAGGTCATTAATGCACAGCCCAGACAACAGGATCCATATGTATGACCGAACCCGCTCCGCACGGTGGAGAAATGGCTTTTTTTCAGCGTCGAGGAGTAATGACACCAAGCACCTTGCACAAGCGCTCAGAGGACGTGGGGCTGGAGTAATCGCCGCGCTCGATTGTATTATCCCATGCAGTTGTGAATACATGAGTGTAGTTTCACGTCTGCCGCGGAATCTCTACTAAATCTCTTGATTACCATGACACTCCCCGGCTGCACTGTGATTACATTACACTGTGTTGTAATATTCCTTACTTTGAAACAGCAAGCCCACAACCGAGTCTCTCACTGATATAGCTGATATATCTGAATTTCGACGCGCGTTAATCGTCCCCGGCGTAAGCCGACGTCTCGGAGCGCCGCCGGCTGTGGATTTGTCACAGCTTTTTGTCGCTGTTCGGGAAATGAGCATCTGACGCGGACCTGCCGCGTGTCGCTCTCCCATCTGCGACATTTGGCACCTGTCCGTCCAATCAGGTAGAGCGATTGGGGTTGGGGTGGGGGGAGGGGGTGGTGATGTGCGGATGGTAGGAAAGAGAAGCAGAGAAATGTCTCACGCCTCCTTCCGCTGCTGAGATCCCTCGTGTTAGCTAGCACTGCGGGCCTGCCCGTCACCTCCTGGGCCCACCCGCTCACCTCTGCCGGCTCTCCTCGCTCAGCTTCAGGGGCGGAGTGGCTTTGCTGCACCGTGGGGCAGGCCCAGGTCCGTGGTGGCCTCCCCCGCCCGGGAGCTGGACGTTTGCTAAAGCGGGCGGGCCTCTTCTAACTCCCTTATCCGCCCTGCGGCCTGCCGCCTTTGCTCTGCCCGCTCCGAAAAAATTCACCCGGCAGTGTGCCGGAGCCTCCTCGGATCACCGAGGCGTTCCGCTCATGTGGAATCTTTCATCAGCTGCACATATTTTGGGCAACATTTATCTGCCCCCCCCCTTTTTTTTTTGGCCTCCTGTGATATTAAATATTCATACAGTGTGCAGATAAAGCCTCAGCAACAGCCTGTGCTGCTGTGGGCTAGAGATAGCAGCGTGCCGCCCGCCCCGCCAACCCCCTCCCCCACCCATTGTTTCGGTTTAGCGCCACTGCGTGACGCTAAGTCATTTTTCCGGAACAAATTACGGTATCTAACCCGCGTCACGATACACCGTCACATGGGGACACGTAGCGGGGAGCGGGCTGGTTGGAGGAGGAGGAGGATGGCTCCGGGAGACCAGGTCAGCAGCGCTCGTCTTCAAACCAAGCAGAAAATTTAATTAATGCCTATGCTTTAGGGTTTGGGGCAGGAAGGCGGTGGAGGAGGGGGTTGCTGCCTTTCATGTAACAACAGGGCTGTCCTATCAGCAGCAGCCTGCTGCCTTTTCCTGTCGCAGTGCATGCTGGGGGTTCTGCAAATAACAGGGGAAAGAATAGCTGCAGATTAGCAAATTAAATAGATTAATGTCTGGCTAAAAATCAGTGTTCAGTAAATGTCACTTTTGCTGTTAAAGCAAATGAGGTTGGAGATTGTGGCAGAGTGGGGGGGGCGAGAATTCAGCACTGTATCAGTTCTGTTAGGTTCTCAGAAACATCTCTTTGTGGTCGATTTAGGAGGGATGCTCAGCTCGCTGCTAGACTGGTTCCTCACCTCTGAGTGGGGGCTGGCGGCCTTTTAAGGCTCACACAGGACGCGAATCAATAAGAATGCTGTTCTCCTGACTGAAATTAATTACTTGGAAACAAAAAAAAAATCTCAGAGACAGAGAGGATGGATTAAATCGATTCCGCTTTTGAAAATCTCGCTCTGAAATCCTCTTGTCTCCCGATTGTTTTGAAGGCTGAAATGGAGTGCTATCGACTGTCTGAGGCGGCAGGCGGTAAAGTGGTATAAAGGTCTATCTCAGAACAGATAGCAGACGAAACTTGGACTAGTTTTTTTTTGTTTTGTTTTGTTTTGTTTACTTCTCTCACAAAGCCAAACTTTTGTCTCCCTTTTCATCTGCCTTAAATAAGAAAGTTTAGCACTGTGACTCTTGTGATCTAATTAGCAAACACAGAAAGAAAAAGAGGTTAAGCAAATTCTTCCCTTGTCCTAGCTAATTTCATTGCGAGCCATTTTCGGATGATGTAGCGTCCCTGCGGACGTTACTGCCACACCAAAGAATACCACACCCCACACTCTCCAATTTAGTGCGTAATGACAGTCTCTCAAACAGGATAGGGGCTGTGGTTCACAGCACTCTCTGTCCCCGACATGCAGATATGACAGCTCGGTATTAATGATGTCTGTCGGGCGTGGAGGCCTGGGCGTGCAGGTGAGAGCACTCTCTCGGTTGCCAGCCCTCGTGTTCCTCTGCACCTCCGTAACCCCCCAAATCCCCACCCCCCCACCCCTCCAAGGCAGCCCTTTAAATGCAGTGCCTGCTCACCGGGAGCCATCATCTCCACTTAAAACAAAGGGGATTCATCAGACCTGTCGGACCCGCCCCCTCCTCACCACCACCCCTCACCACCACCCCTCACCACCACCCCTCACTGCCGCCCCGTTCTTAGAGACTAAATTACGCCCCGAGTGCCTGGCTGGAGGTGCTGAAAATAAATGGGCCTGGATATAATGGCTGGAGCCCCTGGGTAATGGTATGGCAAGAGGAGGGAGAGAGAGAGAAAGAGATATAGGGAGAGAAAGAGAAGCAGAAAGAGGGAGAAAGAGAAAAATGAGAAAAAAAAAGGTTATTGAATATGGTAGTGCTGGCGGGGCACTGAAATGTGTCTCTGTTTCAGCTGAGAGCGTGGTTTCCCTGCTCTATATCTATCTCTGGGATTTTTTTTTGTTGTTGTTGTTGAAAGGCCCAACTTTCTTGTTTTGGTCCTCCAACCTTTTTTTGCCTTGGTGAGCTTGAACCTTTCCACCTCTCTGAGGTACAGATGGTTTCATTTTCTATGAGATAAAACGGTGTTTGGTGGAACTGATTAAACAGAGAACAACATGCCCATCTGCCATTTAGACCCATATAAAATTGCTTGGGCAGATGCTGACATCTTTGGAGATGATTGATTCACCTCTGACTGGAGGGAGGTGGGGAGGGGTGTTCTCACAGGATTCCAGCTGCCCATTCCACACGCACATACACACGCACACACACACACACATACAAATACAATCAAACACACTCACAAACACATGGTCACTTCAGTAGCGCAATCACAGCCTGGCCTGATTGAACAGGGGCAGGTGAGTGTGGTACACTTTAATCATGACCATCTCTCGCCCCGATAATTCCCCTTTTGCGGCACCGTGTGCATGGATGCGTGTCTCTAGTACATTGCCAGTATATATACATTCTGGATGGACTGTTCCTTGCAACTACATTTAGCAATCAAATAACATATAGTGTCCTTGTTAGCAGTCGGCATTTCACCATCACATTCCTGAAGCGGCCCACTCATTTTCTTGCCAGACTGCTGCACACTTTTCCCTGTATCGTGTCATCCGTGAAGCCAGCCCGTGTCCCTCACTGAGTCCATACTTAACGACCAGTAAACACAGGAGCATTTTAGGATTCGGACATTAAACACAGGAGTGTCAATCAACACCCATTGGCAAGAGCGATTGCACAAACCTTGTGAAAGGTCCCGCCCCCCCAGCGGCCACGACCCTGGCTTCAGCTCAAGGGCTCTGGTGATTAAGCCTGGATTTGATCAGGCAGCGAGACGGAGATTGGCCTCCTCCTGAAATACACACGCCATGGCTAGTCACACTGGGCCTGCTGAGGTTAGGGTGGTTGGTGTGACTATTCCCTGGGGAAATAGATCCATCAGGATCATTTATGTCTTGCTTTCTCTCCCTCCATTTTTTTTTAAAAAAGGCACGCAAGAATGGACATATAGGTGTGTGTGTCTTTGTGCGTGTGTGTGTATCAACAGATATGCATCTGAAACCAGTTTTATGCAGATTTGTCCAATCGATGATAAATCAGAGCGAGACGTCGGACGGTGGTGGCGGCTCTGTGCTGCGCTGCACACCGGACTCAGTGTCTCTGGTGTGTGCCAGTCTCAGTAGCCTGCCACACATTGTGTGGGTGTCTATTAAAAGCAACATCCCTAAACAACCTTATCTCTGTTCAGGGTTATTTGTTAAGGCACAGCAGTGGCGTCAGCTCCATTTGCATATTAATTGAATCTGGAGCTGCAGCAGAAAGGTGACAGTCTTAAGTGTAGTTATGCACAGGCTCACCTGCACACAAAGCTGGGTACGTTCTTCCCTTTTTTCGCAGGAAACTGCTTTAACTTGAGAGAGAATAATCATATTCAAACCCACACATCTCCTTACATAAGCCCACAAGGCTCTCTTGCTCTCTCTAAAAAGACAGAAACGGAGAAGAAAAGACAGAGAGAGTGAAAGAGAGAGAGACACCAATCTATTTTACTGTAAATGTAATTCAAGTCTCCAAAGGCAGTTGGCAGTTTTTTTGAACATCGGTCTAAGATTATGCCATTTGGTATTCCACTCATTTTTGCATTTTCCTCAGGCTTGATAATAGATCTGAGAGTTTTTTCATGTCTGATCTCATCTAGTCCTTGATAAAAGTAGCTTTGTTTTAATAGCTGAATGCTTTAATGCTTTATTAATAAAATATTTGGAACATTCCCTATAGACTTCAATATATTTCATGTGCCATGTGCTAAAGAAACTGAAAATTGCCCTAAACCACCCTTTTTTGTTGACATATATCACATAATGTTTACATAATACAACAAAGCTCCTTTTATTGCTCCAAAACCATATCAACATTTAGCTTTGAGCAACGTGGTGTTTTTGTGCAGTTAAAGGCGCCATGCAGTAGGTGCATAAACCTCAACAGATATGAAATAACTTCTGTGCTGCTAATCATCTCTGAAGATAAGCTGGTTAGACTGGTTGTCACGGTAATGCTGTGTGTTTGTTTGACTGGTGCCATTTTAGCTTTTCTGAGTGGGTCAATTTAATTGGGCAAGACACCACTAACAGAGTACATCCCTATGGGCCAATCCTGAAGGGGTGTGTCTGTGTGTGTGTCTGTGTATGTGTAATGAAAGACTGTGTTTCTTCACTGTCCATTGTGATTGACCCATGTAAGAATTGTTGGCCTGTCTAAGGAGCTCTCCTTTGACTCTGAAGTGGATAATAAGTGAGAAAAGTACAGTAATAGCTCTCTCTCTCTCCCTCTCTCTCTCTCCCTCTCTCTCTCTCCCTCTCCCTCTCTCTCTGTCTCTCTCTCATTCCCCACCACTCTCTCATTATCCTGTTGGCTTCAGTGTAGTGTCTCTCTCAGTGCCTCTGGGAGGGGCTCACATATCCATCATAACCTCTGTACTTTCCTCTGGGCAGATGATCAACCTGCCATTCTCTCCCACCTTCATAGGCTGCATTCTGTAAGACTGTAAGTGCTTAAAAGTGACAGGGCTATGTTTGCAAGTGTGTGTGTGTGTGTGTGCGTTGCATGCATGCATCCTTGTATGTATATGTGTGTGTGTGTGTATCAGCTCTGGGAGGGCAGGCAGGGACGTGACCAAACATGGGGAAAGAGCTCCTTCTGCAGATGCAATTAGGCTAAATGGGATTAATGCTATCACATTGCAGCCGGGCCTGGCCCCACGGCCACCTGGGAAGGAGGGGGCGGGGGAGGCAGCTTCAAGACGGAAATGAGGCCCGGTGAGAGAGCGTCTAAACACAACCTCGCCTAAAGTCTCCGCTCATCCCTTCTGGCGGGTTTTAGCCATTTCATGGTTGTGCAAAGTGGCAAAAAGCTTGCGTTTCTTTAGGGGCATAGCCATTTTGGGTGCACTTCACATTTGGTGGAACTTCCAGGAAGCCAGACGAGTGATATTTCCAACTGTTTTACTATTTTGTTTACAGAGTGCTTGCAGTTGATAAGACATGGCAAAGGCATCGCAGGATAAGGCTCGTTGCACAGATGAAACGACGACATCGTCCTTTTGTGTTCGGACAGTTTCTTCGCTTGGGTGGTATTTTCCCCCTTATGGCAAATGCCAATGTAAACAAAGGAGTAGACGTGAAACGGGTGACATTTTCACACTGTGTGGCTTTCGTCAGATTGTCATGCGTCCTTTTCTCTGCCTCTGGGCTGCGATGGAGATGGAACGAAAGACAAAGGGAGGAAAAAAACATGGTGTCCTATGAAACAGAACTAATGGTCTGCTGGAATGGCCTTTCTTAGATGAGGCTCTACCCAGCTGTGACGTTCCATCTACAGAATGCATTTATTTCTCTTCTTTTGCTCGTAACCTTACACAAGAGCGAGCTCGATATCACACGACTACGATGACAGGCCACATGCAGGGAGCAGGACACTTATTCACACACATCATATCGAACGTAGCCACTCTCACTCCCACCTCCCCCTCTCTCACACACACACACACACACACAAACGCACACACACACAAACACACACACACACACACTCCCACGCTCACACATACATTCATCACCGGGAGTGGTCCGTTTTCTCCCCAGTTCAGCACCTCTCTCCGCTTGCTGGCAGCAGCTGTATGTATTGGGACAGTCTCAGGGAGACTGGGGCAGGTCGGCCATTGTTCTCCCACACGGTAAATACAAACCTCCTCCAGCTGTTCAAATGCAGCCCAACTTCCACTTCCCTGTGTGTTTAAGGTTCACGTTCACCTCGCGGTACTCTGTTAAACAAGCGAGTGTGAACCATGTCGTTAATGCTTTTTTGTTTTTTTTCCCCTTGTGTTGCCGTTGTTTAGCTACTCTGACATCTGTGGGCTTTTTAAAGGAAATTAAAGGGACGGCATTAGTCCAAACAGCAGCTTCACCACTGGGGTGGTGATGTATTACATTTCGGGCATTTCCCCCCTAATTTCTATCATAATGTCTGCACTGGACAATTATGCCTCTCAGCAGCTTCGAGAAGGTCTTTTACCCCATGGGATAGATGATTTAAAACGTGGGACGTAACGAAGAGAGTTGCGATGCGGAGAAGGCGCTACTTTGTCACGGCGAGCAAATAAATGTCTGCGAGAGCACATGAATGCTTCTTAATGATGAGGAATTAAAAAATCCGACCGTGGACCGCACCGCGGGCGCAATATGGTTTACGATGGAGAGGGTCAGTGGACTGGCTTGGGTCAAGCTGCACCACAATATGGCCCAATCAATTACTGATTCCCCTGACGGATGACAAACGGCCATGTCGTTGACTTCCACACGAACCGCTGGGCCCAGTATCAGCATGCAAGATGCTGCCACAGGGTTTTTGTCACTACACTGCTAGTTTTACATTTACCTGGTAAGGCTCTTTGGGTCTTAAATTGTTTTTTTAATGAATTAGTGTACATTAATACCAAAGCAAGGCTCCACAGGAGGTTCTTAGTCCTCTGTATTAGGCCGTATGTGCAGTTAACCAAAAAAATAAAATAAATAAGAATAAATAAAAATAGTCATAAATAAAATACAGTCATCGAGTAATGTCCAAGGTAAACATCTATAACATTTGCATATTGCTTCCTTACAATGAGCTTCTTCTAGTCTGTAACAGAAAAAGAAAATAAGTGTCCCTGGCTCTAAGAGGTTTTTGTGACAGTAGGCCAGTTAGCTGAGTGTGGCAGGTGAAGAAAGGGACAGTGTGTGGAGGATGCATGGGACAACCTGGAGTAATACTCCGTTGACGTCTCGCTGTGGTTGGCTGAGGCTTGGAGAGAGCTCTGTGGGTGGACTGAGCAAGCCTGAAACACCTGCGTCTCCTCAAAAGAGCTCTCAAGCCTTGGACCAGGATGCTCAGAGGACTTCGAAATTTGTTTTATTTTGGCCACCTGTGAAACGGTCAAAATATTTACTGCAGGTCCCCTGAAATAGTCTCTGCTTAAGATGACCTCCGGCACAGTCTGCCTGGTGTGTTTAGTGAGAGGCAGGTGGGCTCCGTTAGGCAGTATTTACTTATGTCTGTGACTGCAGCCATAGAGGTGACTATTTAATGCCTTTACTCCCTTCCTACATGTACGTGTTATGGTGTGTTTCCATCTAAAGTCTGCAAATTACCTCTGACAGTGTTAACTTTGATATAACAGATTGTTGACTTGTTGGTTTCATTTCAGTGAGCACAAATGGAAACCAGATTTCGTCAACATTTTTTATTAGAAGTACGAACCTCAGTGTCTCTGTCTTCACAGGTGCTAAACGTTTGTGGACATCTCAGGAGAGGTCAGTGTGGATTTAAGAGCTAATTAAGACTAGTCCGGTTATTTGTTTCCACGTAAATGACTGGTCCCTTAGGCGTGCCGTAACAAAGCACAGCTTAAGCGCTTTAATTTTTCACTCGCTCTTCCTCTGGCGAGACCTCACACTAAAATAATGGACCCGCATTTTGCGAGTCAAACTGTAGGTTGTGAGTCAAAGCAATGTGTTTCTCGTAGCTCCCTCTCCCTGACACGTGCACGCGAGCCTGCTCGCGCACGTACAGTCGCAGGCGTACATAGACACGCAGCACTACACAGAGGGTTCCTAACCAGTCTTGTGTGGGTCATGCGAGGTGTGCAGAACGTGCGGTGTGGAGGTGCTGGGCCATGCTTCATTTCCAGGTAATGACAGTCCCTGCAGATCTAAGCAAATGCCAGCTGCTGCAGTGGCTGCTTTAAAAGATGGTTGTAATTAGACCTTGCTCTTAAAACAAGGTGAGTCAGGACCTCTTAATGGCGCGAGCTACCTTAGCGCCCACACATGTGGCGGCTACCGCTCCAGCGCAAGAGAATGCCACGGCCTGACCATGAATATGCAATCCTGCACTTTTTCATGCAGATTTTGCCTGATTTATTGTGTACATTAATTCTTATTGAAATTCAGGAGTTCCCGTCAGTTCAATATTGGTTTAATAATATTATGTTCATTAACATTATTTTTTAGTAAAATCTGATACCTTTTATTTACAATGAACTAGTTGCAGATCCGCATAAGCATGAAAGTAAAAAAAAATAAATTTTTTTTTTTTTTGCAAAATATGCAAATGTAAAATGAAATTCTTTGGCTATTCTTTTTTGCTGGATTACAGTCTTTCTGGACGTTCAATCATTGGGATTTCTGGCCTTGGGGACAGAGGAATAAATAGCTGGTGTTTAGACTACCGATTGTTTTCAGTCCCTGACAGTCAAGCCTTGAGTGGAGCGTGCGCTGCTTTGTGCAGGGCTCAGGACTCTGTGCCATGTTCACATATTGGGATGAAGGTCAGGTGTAACATCATGAAGGTGGCCTTGGCAGAGCACTGTGCACTGTGAAGACTCATAAAGCAAACAGTCAAATCAAAGGGAGAATGAAGATGCTTTAAAAAAATGGCAACCTACGGTTCCATAAGCCACCTACATTTGGTTTGCTGAGTTGGTTGCCAATTTCGAAAATTAAACACAATAATAGTATTGTTTTCCAATTACATTAATGCTGCTGTTGGTTAAATTGTATGGGTGTTTAAATATTTCCATGCAGGTGGCACATGTAGAGAGCATAATGCCTATCTAGGCCAGACATTGACGTCCATTCCTGACCAGTCCTAATTCCAGCCTAATATGCCACAATATCCCAGGCTGAACAGCCAATCCAAACAGAGAAATCCAAATTCTGGCACTGGGATCATTCTCTTTACCAGGTGCCCAGTTATAATGGAGCAAGAGGACAGTCCCCTGATTGATACAGTCCATTAATGATAATTCCAGCATTGCAGGCACTTCACTATAATGTTCTAATACATGAAAAAGACGCCCGCCTTTTCCTTCCCAGTGAAACAGTTAATTGCTTCATGGTGCAACGATTAAGTGTGTTTAAAGGGAAGTGATTTGCGTCATCAAAAATATACCTGACTACCCTTTTGTTCTCTTTCAAATACCTGTGTCATTTTTGGAGTCTGCTAGGTAAATCAAGCCATATTTAACTACAAATGCTTGACAAATGTTCAGTTTAAGAAGAAAAATCTACAACTGTTGCTGAGTCTTGAAACTGGTTAAAATAAAGATCAGCACAGTCCAGTGCAATACGCATGATGTAATACAACGACAATATACTATATGCATACAATATAAAATGTTTAGCTCTAATCTGTCATTGTGATTTTTGGTCACTTTCCATAACAGCCACACATTGCTCTGATCCTAGGAACAGTACAAATATTTAGTCACTATCATTACATTATGGAAATGAACCCCCCCCAAATCAGTGTTTAGTTTAAGCTAGTTTCTTGGTTCGCCTTTTTAAGCTGAACACTATCAATGAACCGACATCAAATGACCCTCTATTCAGCACCACTGTGTTGAATGTGTTGTAGGCTCCCTATACTGGAGTTTTGCACCAATGCACAGGCACCGGTTCATCCCTGCATCACGTGTCACTTGCTAGTAGGGACCAGAGTGAGGAGATGGTCCTCTCCCTAACGGAGTGGGAAGATGGAGTGGGCCAAACCCTGGCCTATTTGCTGATATGCCCATCTTTATCAGAGCGTAGACCTCTCAGCCCAACAGTAATTCTCCAGAGCCTGGTTCTCTCTTTATTCAGGTGGGACCCTGGATGCATGCACCGGCAACACCATGACAACATGTGCACACATATGGATCACTGAGCCTGAGAAATCACCATGCGTCAAATGCAAAGGTCATCGGTGGCTTGCGTGCAGAGAGATCTCCTGGAATCATGCCAGATCCCTTATTTGAATAAGCAATGTTGGGATTATAGGAGACAGCCTTCAGGTCTTCGGGGTGTGTTGCTTTGATAATACCTCATCCCAAAGCAGGGGCTATCATAAATGCATTAGGGCACAGACTTTAATTTGTACCTCCAGCTTTTGTGCCTTTTCTGCTCTTCCCTAAAGAATGTTAGTGTTCACTTCCATAATGCTGTTTTCACATTCAAATTTGAGATTCCCTGAAAAATCAATCGTAATAGTCAAGTTATGTAGAAAAGAACTGAAGACCTTTTTCAGGCAAACTGAGAGAAACATCAACGCTATACAGTGCTCAACGAGGCCATGTGGCTGTACAATATGACCTTGTTACTCTTTCAGTGTGTGTATGTGTGTGTCTATCTCTTTGAATATAAAATGGCTGCCATCCATGCTGAGCAATATTAGCCCAGAGCTGCTACCGCATGCCGGTAACCGTGGAGACCAAGGAGTGAGCCAGGTCACAAAAGCCACGTCTGTTTCACCTCAAAATATAAAAAGTGTCCAGAAAAAAACAAAAAAACAAAACAAGGCCTGTCGGTGCAGCTTGCCCTCGCAGACAAGAGTGTGCACGTGCCCAGTATAGATTAAGCCCAGAGCTGTCACAGCTAATTGAAAGTAATAGAGCCTGCAGTTATTGGATTAGCATGTCAGACATTGATACTTTAGGGGTGGAAACAGTTGGTCCGGAGATTGAACGATATTAGAATTGGCAGGGGCTGCTTCCAAAAGAGGACTGTGAAAAGCTTTGTGGGGTATTACTTTATGAGGTGTTTTAATCTTTTTATAATAGCATTGGTAGGCCTAGTTAGCCCTGAGAGAGGAAATGAAGGCAGACCATTAGCTGAGGAAGGCCTGTCAGCAGTCCCACTGTGTCATTTCTGTTCTACAAAATTGTCCAAAATTGTACAGTCTGATGTCTACTGCCTGCAGGAAGCTTGCTTGTCCATACAGAAAATCACACCTTCACGTTTAGTTAGAATATGACGGACACTAGGCTTAAAGGCAGAGGTGGGTAGGAACGCGTTACATTTACTGCGTTACATTTACTCAAGTAGCTTTTTGGAAAAAAATTACTTATGAGAGTAGTTTTAATATGAAAGACTTCTACTTTTACTTGAGTAAATATGTGGTGAGAAACGCGACTTTTACTCCGTTACAATCGGATTTGCGCCGCGCTACCATTACTTTGGTTTTGTAAATAATTCGTTTTTTCAGCGGGAAGACTGTCCAACTTCTTGTCGCCTGAGTATGTGTGACCAATGAAATGAAGCCGTTCAGTCACGTGATCGCATACACAAACTTTCTCCACCGGTAGCAAGAAAGTATGGCGACAGAAAAACCTACCGAGCATCCCTGGCCTCACTTAAAGCCAATGTTTACATTACAAACGTGTAAAAATGACAGTTATATAATGCGCTGTCAGCTGTGTCTGCCAAAACGTGTGGACATTTCAGCCTACAAGAACGCGACGTTAAATTTGAGGAAACACGTTGCGGTAAGTTTGCCGTGTATATAATTTTGACTTCTTTGTGTAATGCTATATCACTGTTACATCTGGAAGCATAACTTTTGTATGATGTAATTATTAAATGTAACGCAGTGTAAGACTGAAAACCAGTTCAAACTCTGTGGGTGTACACACTAGCAATGTATGATGATTTAGTTGAACCAAAGTTTGCTACAAATTGGGACAATTGGTGGCAAGTTGTAGCTACTTTAGCTGGTTGGTATTGGCTGAGAGTCTCCTTAG
The DNA here is from genome assembly GCA_020368025.1 of Brachyhypopomus occidentalis. Lineage (NCBI taxonomy): Eukaryota > Metazoa > Chordata > Actinopteri > Gymnotiformes > Hypopomidae > Brachyhypopomus > Brachyhypopomus occidentalis. The sequence goes on along the minus strand of JAGXOD010000002.1, from coordinate 8,325,213 downwards.
TTAGATTTTGAAAGTCACAAACCTCCAATAAGTGTGCCTTTGTGGAACACATTGAAGTTACACAGGCCTAATAATTAGAATAAAAAAATACTTGTTTCCAGTAATTCAATTTTCCATGATGCAATTTATTGACACGAGACAGTACTCTGCATTTACTCACTACTCACTACTTGAGTAGTGAGTAACTACTTTTATACTTTTACTCAAGTATATTTTTGGATGCATACTTGAGTAGAATTTGGTTCAAGTAACAGTACTTTTACTTCAGTAAAATTGTTGAATACTCTGCCCACCTCTGCTTAAAGGTGATAAATAGGGACGCATAACTATATAGTCTAAGATGTTTACATGTAGCAGGAATCTGGCATTGAGGACAGTTTTTTGTTGGATTGAGAAAAAGGGGGCTATTAAAGGCGCTAAATATAAAGCTCTTTACCCCGCAGCCTTTTCCGCCCTGTGACAGCAGCACTTTTTCATTTAGTGGTTGAACAAATGCGTCTGCGCCGGCATCATTTGCATGTCCTTTTAATATAGCGTCCATTTTGTGTAATTTTCAGTTCAGCAGATCTATATCATTTCGACCAAAATAATAACTGGATGGGTCATTTAGTTTGCATGTGACTACATTTCATGTTGTGTTTTATGGAAACGGCAGGCTACTAAAAGTCCAAAAATATCAGATGGAATCTAAAACTAGTCCTTTTAATTTCTGATTTTGTATTTTATTGTAGGCTTTTGGAGGAGAGAATGGCGAAGAGAAGTGTGCGTCGCAACAATATTCTAAAATAGAACAATTCAAATTTGGTCTAAGTATTAAAATGATAAATGATGACCCATTTTGTTCGGGCGACATTGCTTGAGGAAATGTTCTATGACGCCCAAGGGATCGTCGAGTCATCCATCACGGTCCAGCGCTGTGGATAGCGCCATGGCCCTAAGGACTAGCCAACGCACAGTAGTCAGCCAGCTAATAGCGATAGAGAATGCAAAGCCCCCTCCGGAGGAAACCAAGCAGTCGCCTGCTATGAAAACAGAGCAGGAGAGCGGATCAAGGTTTGTTTTCTCCCCTGCGTTTTCCGGGGCTATTATTTATTCTGCCCAAGCTGGTGAAATATCAGCGTCCTTGGCCGCGGGATCTCCTTCTCTGCAATTGACAGATCTCATTATGAGATAAAAGTGCCAAAGATAGCTAGTGATGCTTCAGAGAAATGTAAAACCATTAGCAGGTCATTGTCATCGTTATAATGTGTCCTTTTAAGCAGCTTAGTGAACTGGTGGTGAAGTGCGATATAGGGATTAACCTATGAGGGAGTTTTGCTGAGCGGGGTTGAGCTGGCATTGATGAAACTGCGACGCGCGGGTGTCGCTTTGACGGCTCCGTAGAGGATCGGTAGAGCTCCGACGGCCCAGCGAGAGCATACGTGGGTGTTTGGGGGTACGAAGCAGAGATCGTAAGCTATGCAGTGGGGCACTTTTAGTGAATGGGCCTACTAGGTCGCGCAGCGTGGTCCAAGCATTCTGACACGAGGGTTGATCATTTGTTTAAAGGAAATCTGCGAGCTCAACCTGTAACACAGTATATGGATGGTCAAACAGTCACATCCTTCATTCACAAACTGCTAACTGGTAAGGCTAACGTTATAAGGCCATGGAATTTAATTAAATGCGCCCACACTGAAGTGGACAAGAACGCCCACATCTTGAACAAAATTTATCAGCATACTTTAATGTCTTGTGCATACCTACATGCGTACGTCAGAAACACCATATCAGTAATATAGTTTATACAGTACATGCTTCAAATAATATTAATTTTCTGACAATTTACCCACACGATAACCTGCGTATATGTTGCAATGTGAGATATGTTGAAAGACGTCTAACTAAAATAAAAATAACACGACTATTAACACTGCATGCTTACAGAAGCCTACTCGTTATTACGTCTTGCATTTATTTTACAGAATCGCTCCACATACGTCGGCAAATGATAGGAATGTAGGCTACTACGATTCTGTAAGCAGCAGTAAGTTATCATCGAACCCTATCAATCATTCTATTAACTCTGGGTATGCCTTTGACATCGCATTAGTGAACGTAACTCATTATCTAGAGGGAAATTAGAGTGGTGAGGATTCAGCCATGCGGTATGCTTCTATGCCCCCGCAGTACCGAACACAGCGTTGTTTGATTGCTATAGCTGCTAGAATTGATGTTGATTAAGTAATGACAGATACTCTATCGGCGGTTGCACTCAAAACTAATTTATCATTAGTGGCAGCATCACAGGTCGGTAATCTTACGCAGCTGAGCGAAGCTCCCGGAAAGCTGTGACTTTTTCACACGTTCACGCGAGTAGCATCCAAAATATCAAACTTCACAGATACGCGGGCCAAATCGCACAATAGCGAAATTAGCGAACGCCCAAGCATACTGTTGAGTTGTGAAGAAAATTGTGAACTTGTTTAGGAGAAATATCCCTGGTTCAGAGGGAGAGAGATTGAGCTCCTGCTAGCTAAATCTGTTTCACAAGCTGCCACGGATATTGAGAATCTAGTCAGAAATGAGCTGCCACATAGCCGGCACGCGCTCATAAAACTATTTCACCGTGTCATTCAAATAGCCCGTAGGTCAGGAGCTAAATTAACTAGCTCCCCTGGCACTCGTAGGATTATGTTTAAGCTTGAAATACAAAACTCTTTTGATTACATTCATACAAGCGTGACCTTCGATGGTATAATAATAATCAATACAGTGGTCATTAGCACCCAAGTAATTGCCGCAGAAATGATGATCCAACAGCCTCCCTGTCTTCTCTCTCATTTGTTTAGCAAGCAGATGGAGGAACCTAAGGAGCTCGTAGGGAAGATGGATTTGATAAATTAAAACCCAAGATGCAAATTTAGACTTCTGTAATTACACTAGGTGATCATAACGATTTTTCAGCGCAAACGCCTTGTTGTCTCCGCCAGTGTTTATGTCCTTAAGATATGACTATAAACACATGCTCACTGGGTGCGGCGCGACTTCGTGGTTGTGACCTTTGAGGATGACATCAGAAGACGAAATCGGGTCAAGAACAAAATTCACGTGATTGTTTCACTGAGGGAATGAAGGTCATTTTCCTTTATTGTTTTTCTAAGTATTACAAATAAATAGGGTGATGTGTCTGGATTGAAGTAAAGCATTGGTTTCCCCTTATTTTGGTATAAAAATGATCTACATAATTATTCTTAGTCATAACAGTGCTGTTAGTCACTAAATGAGACTATATTGTTATTAGAGATCAAGAGATTGCGATTGTAATTATAACACACACTTAATTACATCGCAAATCGTCAGTTTGTCTATCTATTTTATCTCCACATAAAAAGAGAGCGAGATTTGATTATGTTAATGAGCTCCCCTGTCATAAATGGTAATGGAAGCATGGTTCAAAGTCATTAGTGCCATGAAAAATCTCCATTTAGACCTCTTACTCTAATGCATGATGGGAAATGTGCATATTGTTTAATGGAATTGATCAGGGTCTACTGAGTTCCTGGGCCTTTTCCCATTACTGTCTCTTATTCATGGCTCCTTGGGTAATGATGCCCATAGAACCAATTACTGATAGGCTCATATGTTTTTTTTCTTTTGAATAGAAACAATGTATTGATATAATGAACAAAATAATGTATTGAAAACAAGTTCAATAGAAAACAAGTTCAATAGAAGTAGTGCTGTGTGAAGTGCTCTGTGAGATTTAGTTCTATCAAAAATGCTGGTCACGTGTTGTTACTTACTGCCTTTCTTATTTCTCTCTCTAAAACACACACACACACACACACACACACACATTAGGGCTACAGGAGAGTGCTTGCGCGTAACTTGAGTGCTTCGAAACATATCCTCTAGAACAAATGTGTAACAGCTGGAGTGGTGCTGAATGCATGTAAACTTTGTATATATAATTTGGTGACAAGTCAGGCTTAATAATGCTCCAGTCTGGCTGAGTAGGGGAGAGGATGGGGTGAGGCATATGGGCTCTAACTGTCAGAAGAGGCAGGCTAGGCCAGCCCTGCTGATGCGCATTAGCACACAGGCTACAGGCAGCAGTGGTCTCCCCTCTCCTGCTGCTCCCAGCAGGAGGAACACGGGCAGTGTCACGGTGCAGCTCCTCGAGAAATGCTGCTTCCTCCAGTGGAGGATTTCCGAAGCATTTTCGCATCGACGGAGCTCTGTGGGTGGGTTTACCCCAAACCAATTCCACCATCTACCCCTCAGCAGGACTGCACGTCCAGCTTGGGTGGGGGCGTCCGGGGCGATGCGGTGGCCGTGCCCCCGGGTGCGGGCAACTCTGCTGGCTCTCCCAGAGCCGTCGGCGCCTGGTTGCACGCGCGTGTCCTTCGTCCTCGGGCGCGTGCGGCTGAGCGCGTGCGTAGGAGCTGGAGAGAACTCTGAGTCATGCGTCCAGCTGGTCCTGTCTCCACTCACATCTGCACAGGGAGAGCGTAAGAGGCAACTCAGAAACAGGAGCTGCTTGTTTATCGAGCAGCCTGCTGACATATAGCATGTGTAAGGAGCAGGCGCACTGGCACACAGTAGCACACCGCCGGCCTTAGTTCTGCTCTACTACCTTCAGTCCTCGTTGAAGATCATGTATACAACAGTTCATACTCTGACCATGGGATGGATTATTGTGACTGAACAAGATGTATAAAAATTCAGCACAATTAAATTGAAGTTTTGCCAAAACAGATCATTCAAACGTTGGTATTAAATTGCCATTACATTTAAGGACCAAATAGTAGTCACTACTTAGAGGATCATTTACCTCCATGTTTAGCCGTTTCTAGGTATCAGTGCAAATGTGAGAACATTGTGGATGTCAGCCTCTTGGCAATAATGTGACCCACACCGCATACAAACATGTGCCCTTGCACAGGGCCGCCATCATGATACACTGCTGTCCTCTAGCATCCCGAAAAGACACATTCCATCCGGACCTGTTACATGACAATACCTAAACTAATAAATGACCATCCTGGAACGAAGGCGCGGAGACCTGCAAGGTCTGCCCAAACGTGACCTTCCTGAAGCAACAGGGCCACCGAGATGAATGTTCACATCAGAGATGGACGAAAACAGGAAGAGGTGGCGATGTCTGTGTGCGTGTTTGCCCTCTTCTCTTTGTCTCTGTGTTGTCGTGATACATTCGAGTTCCTCCCCAGGAACACATGGCAAGGTATTTACCGAGCCATCTGCTCCGAACTGCCATGCTAACTCTGTCTGCAGCTCAGTTGCTAAGCAATGAATGCTTTTTAAAATGGGTGAGTCAGTAGTATTACTCACCTGTGAATGTTAAGGTCTCTTTGTCTTCATCTGTTGGGAGGTGATGCTGAAGGTTAGCGTGTGATACCGCAGCAAAGTTGCATTGTGGGTCGGTGCAGAATTTCAAAGTGTTGGATCTCAGTAGTGTGTACATTAGAAAATTAGTTGATGAAGTTTGTCATCTCAAGAAGCACTAAAGTGCAGTGGTACTATTCTCCAGACGGTGTTCTTTCGAGCTCAATCTTGTGTGTAGGAGCATTCGTGCAGTCTTTAAGTAAAAGGACCTCATGAGAACGTGGTCACAGTTAAGCTGGTTTTGTGTTAGCAACTCAAATGTGATGATATTAGCTCATGTACATAGGTAATGAGCAATACATGGTAGTCTGCATGAACAGGCAGGGAACTAGTGTGGACACACACTAATAATCCAAGAGTCAAAGGACGATTTTTGAATGGTAAAGGATAATGGTATTCCAGTCTTGTAACAGGCATGTTAAGTGTCATTGTTGACTTATTGTCATTTCACAGCCGACATACCATACACAAAGTGCCAGCCGGCCAGTAGAATATTATAATACAAATCATGAATATGACTATTAGTCTGGACATACCATACGCAAAGTGCAAGCAGCTCAGTAGAATATTATAATACAAATCATGAATATGACTATTAGTCTGGACTTTGAATTTATGTCAGATGGCCATAAAAATGTGCATCGAAACCTTTTATTATAACCATGAATTAGAATTTCAGTATTTCATATGCTAAGGTGTGCTAGCTAATAGCTTGTCTTAAAAATGGCCATATGAAACATGTATCGTCCAGTGTCCCCAATTAAGGAAAAACTGGTAGGTATTTTTATGAGATTACAGTTCAGTGACACTGTCCAGAACGGTGATGAGTTCCAGAATATATGGCTTTGAGCCGGGTCACGACCCCAGGACAGGAGCTTTGTCACTTTCAGCGGAGCCTGTCCCTGCACAGGTGACACAAATAAGAGGTCAGCGTGGGGGCACTTGGTTTGGTCATAAATCACCAGGAGGAACATGGGACATGGTGTCCTTTGCTCCTGGCCTGTCCTCACTGGGCCTTGTCCTAGATACGGAGAGAGGCCAGGAAATCATATCAACCCAGGAACTGTCCTCACGTCACACTAAATGCAGTTAGGAAACACAGGAAAGGTCAGCAAGAAGTTTGAAAGGGAGAAAAGAAAAGTTTGGTCCTCACAGTGCCTGTCTGTCCTCCTCCTGTACATCAGTATGCAGAGTCACTGTCCCACGGTTCCTGTTAGCTTATGTTGTCGTGCCTCTCGGTACGTTTCTTTGAACCCAACACTGGCTGACTCTGCTCTGGAGGTGCCGCTGCTGTGCACGGTGTGGACACGCGACAAGCTCCGCCCTCTTGCCCTAATGCGTCGCTTGCCGTGCCCTTTCGGTCTTCACCCCGCACGCGCATATGTACGCCCACGTCAGCCAGGGCGGACAATGGGGCACGTGTCACGGTCACCGGTGCCCACCTTGCTTCTCGCAAGCAGCACGCGCTTTCAACTCTGAGCAGAAAGCAAACTTAAATAATACACCCTCACAAACATGGAACAAAAGCAGCATCTTCATTTCCCCCACAGAATACATTAGCTTTAAGTGGGCCTCGTGGTTATGGCAGGGGTCTGAATCTGCAGCAGACACCTGGGATTCTCCAGACTGTTTGATCTGGCCCTTTCAAGCACTACGATCGTCCTGCTAAATTGCGCCTAATGGACGTTGCCTGCCACTCGGAAGCCGAGACAAACGGGGGTGGGGTGGGGTGGGGGGCGGGCATTTTAGTGCGCGTACACACCTGTCCTTTGTAGTTCAGAGACCACATTGTGAGCACTGGCAACATTAGCCTCGATTCGCAAACAGCACTCCGGAGCTACAGAGCGCAGACTCCATTTAGGGACCTTGAATAGCCGTGGGGTACTATTAGCCTTGGTACCTGGGTACGCACGGCGGCTCCCTCGTCAGAACAATGCGGAGCGAAGGAGAGAGGACATGAGAGGGGAAGAGAGAGGAGAGAGAGATGCATCGCTGCACCTGTCCCTTCAATGGCATCCCCACATGTGCAGGCTGAAGTGATAGATGGGAGCTGGTTAGCCACACACAATAGGGCTAGCTAGCTCATGAATAATACGCCAGTGCAACTCAGAGGAAAACCGAAGCATTCGTGAGAAACACAGCTCAAGTGCTTCCTATTGTTGATAAAGAACTTCCTATTGTTCTGTGATTGACCAAGTACTTCTATTATGAGAAGATTTACTCAGATGCTGTTTGTTGGGGTGGGGGGGGGATCGAGGCACCCTTGCCACTCACAGCTGTGGCTTTGTCACTGTTTTTTTTTGTGTGTGTGATGCTAAGTCCTAGACAAAGCAACTTTCAGTCTCCTCCGTTTTATTCTAGGTGAGAATTACAGGAGAGAAGTAAATGTCTCGGCATTTCCGCTAATGGAAAACTCCATTCATCAAGCGCAGGAACCTTAGGAAGCCTCTCACGTGTTAGCCTGGAGGAGCTCCTCGCGACCTTTGCCCTCAGCGTTTCTGGGAATGAACGCTGCGAAAAAAGCCTCGGCGAGCAGACTGGAGGAGGTGGACCAGAAGCCGCACACACACCTGGGCACTCGCCGTGTTGCCGGAGGTAGACAGGGAGCCATAATTTTGCAAATGAACAACGAGATTTTTTTGTTTTGTTTTGCTTTGCATGCAGTAAGACCATTCCAATTCCAGTGGTTCCTGTGCATCCACTAATGCAGGTGGCTAGAGTAGGACACAGTGGGACACAGACCATGTTATCACTCTCTGTCTCTGCCTTTCTGCCTCTCTCTCTCCAGTCACACTGCTGTCCTTACTAAAGGGCTTTTAGCATGTCTTCTCAAATAGAATTTCCATGAAAGGATTCTCACGCACTATTGTCAAAATATGAAACTATGGAAACGGCCACGCACAAATAATTCCATATGGCATATGTCAAATCGAGTGGGTAGGGCTGGATATTTAACCATGAACACTTATTACAGCGAAATTGCCTGAATTATTAACAGGGACGAAAAGGTTATCTGACATGGATCTGTTAAGTTGTCAGTCACTGTAAAAAATGAGGGTAAACTACAAGCATCACACACACACACACACTCAGAAGAAAAGCTAGGAGGTCAGGCCGCTAAATTGGATGCGACAGGAACTATTGGTTTAGCCATAGAGATAAGCTGAACACGCAGAAACTCATTTGCTTATAGAAGGTCTGAAAGCTACTGTGTGCCTTATTGTTTACATCTCATCTGTTTCAGTCTTGTCTATAAATGAATGTCTGCCATATATGTTAATTGCTTTATATGCATCACCTACAGTTGACAGTAGTGTAGCAGCAATATACGCAATATGGAATTTCTTAAATGGAGCATTTCAGCCTGTGTGGTAGCCATGACCTGAGATATTTACTGAGATTTTGGTATAATCCTTATTTAAGATTAGACATAACTGGATTACAGTATGCAATGCAGTACTTTGTCATTGTACTGTAATATTTGTACGTTTCCCTGCATTAATCAATATTCCTTAATTGCTCGATCATCGGACAGTGTCATGCAGCTGGTCTCGTGTAACCGACACCCTTCTCATTTCAAGGGCTCCCTAAGCATGACCTGCTGTAATGTACATTCTTAATACATATGTGCTGTATGCATGGCTAATCTGTTGAGGCAGTGTAAAGTTTCCCCTCATTCAGACGGTCATCTGGGCCACGGCTCGGTTACACTATGTTCTCGTTGCCGTATACTATAATAGTGTCTGATTCCATCGCCCACCAGGTGATGGTATGTCAGAACTAACCAGTACAACCACTGGCGTATCATTCGTTTTTTTGACACCGGCATTAATGGACAAGGATGTTAACTATTCATTTTCTTCAGGCGGAAAACGCTGGGAATCCCCTTCTGAAATGTCTGATTGGAAGGTTGCGTGCATAAAGACGCGTGCAATAGAATGTCGGGATGAATGTCGGGCTAAATGGGGCTGTGCACTGTGGCCCGGTCGTGAATAATCGATGTCCACTCATGGTTTAATTGGCATGGGGTCTGCTGAAGCGAAGGTGGTGACTCAGATCTGAGACCAGCCAGGCTAGAGTTCCACGTCTTTCACGGGCGGAGGAGGGCGAGTCCAGCAGGCAGCCTGCGTTTCATTCCACAGATTATTCAGATGCTCTCGCACTAGACGCCTCAGGGCCACCCCACATTTACGGCGGCAGATACCCCAGATATTAAGGCCTCATTTGAATACTGGTTTTCTTATTAAAATATTGATGGTGTTTTAACTGGGACCCGGCCTTGGTTCTCATTATAGACTCAAATACCCATCAGGCCCCTCTGTACTGTCGCCCCATGAATCCAAATGATTGCTCGTGAACGTGTAATTAGTTTATAGATCAAGGCCGGAGTTTTGTGCCTTTTTCTTTTCTTTTTCTTTTTTCTTTTTTGGCACAAGAATTGGGGCCAAATTGCATTGCCGGCACAACTAATTCGAGCTGTTGGGGTGCAAAGTGATTTGACACACTAAAACATGAAGAAAAAAAGTTATTTGAAATAAGAAATTGCTGCCAAATCATGTAAAATACATTGCTGCCAAATTGTCAAAGTTGTCGCACATTGCCTACTGTATCTGTATTTGAAAGACTCTTTTGATGTAGAATTCTGACTGCAACACACTCTTGTCTTGTAATTCTGACATTTTTTTTTTTGCAACTCTATTTAAACACTTTCAAGACAACTGGCAGAAGAAAGGTGCTTAAAAAAAGAAATTTGAATTGTCAGGCACAAAAAAAAAGCAAAGAAAAAATCTTTTGTTTGTAAAGGAGGAAACATCCCAGCGTTCAAAACTGTGGTTTTACAGTGGTTCACTTTCAGCTGAGACATATTTGAACTGTTTTGGAATAAAAATGCATGCAGTGGGTGTTGGTTTTCAGCAAAAAGCTGTCAGTGCTGTGAGCTGTACAGAAAAATAAGGCATATCCTGTTTGCTCTGTGATTGGGCAAACCGAACCCTGAATTCCAGGAACAGACATATCTTTCTCACTGTCTGTCTATATAGACTGGGTGATTCATAAAAACCGAGGGGGTTTGTTTTCTGCAGCACAATGTAAATGTTACAGTTTTCCGCACACTGGGACAAAGAGTGCGCTAAAACAGATGCAGAAGAGAGGCATGTTTGGAACATGTTGCGTGTTATGAAATGAGACTGCAGTGGAGAGATACAAAATGTGCAGGTGTCCTTCTGTGTGAGGGTGTGTTTGTGTTTGTGTGTGTGTGTGTGTGTGTGTGTGTGTGGGCACTGTATGCCCAGTTGGGAGCGAGATTCGGGAGGCTCTCTTCCATCTTGGCAGTGCTGGCGTGCCACTGGGACGCCAGCAGTGTGTGCGGTGATAATTGTGTGAATTGAGCTGTAAGGGGGAACTGCCCATTGACCAGCACACTGGGGAGGTACACTCTGGCAGGTGCAGGGAGGGAGAGAGGGAGAGAGAAAGGGAGGGACATAGAAAGACACAGAAAGGGAGAGAAAGATGGAAAGAGGGATAGAGAGAGAGAAAGCTCTCTCTCTCCAGCAGGCAGGCCACAGCTGTTAGTACCGGGTCTCCATTAGCCAAAGTCTGTCCATTGATTCTCGCTGTGGGATGCCTCCTCCTGTACGCTCCTGCAGTCTGCCTGCACCGCTCTCTGCGCTGGGCTGCGTGTGTGTGCGGCTGGGAGCACAACGTCGCAGCCAGAGGTGTTCGGGCCCTCTGATTTACAGCCGGCCTTGCTTCCATCAGTGGGACTGCCTCCACCAGGGACTGTGTTTCCTATAATTAGACAGTATGTTAATGGCCAGGCATCCATAAAGCCCATCCCAGCCTTCTAATATAATTACTTTGGCTGTTCGATGAAAATGGGAAAAAAAAGACAACAAAAAACCCCCAGGAAGGTATCAACAGGATTAATGAAATGGGGTTTCCATTTGCTCAGAGTGGCAGGGGAGCATCTTTGGTCTGATCAGTGTGGACACTCTGCTTCACGTCACACAGAGAGGGCACAGGTGTAGCACCCAGAAATCAGCGGATATTTGCAGTTTGAACTAATGATGTGGCGTTATAGCACAGAAATGTTTGGTGCACTTGATGGACTATAAACGATTGTTTTCTGACCAGATTTCCTTAATTTCCTTTGATTATATAACCATGTATTAAAGTTTGAAAAAAAAAACCCTGCCGATGAGCTACATTAACTGTCATATGTAAAAGATGAACATTTAGTGCAGGTTTAGAGTTAGTGCATTGGATGTATTTTGTGAATCTGAAATGCCCTCATAATCTCCCATTTCATAATCTCCAACTCAATTCCTGGTTGTGCTATGGTCTGTTTACCACTTCACTTCTTTAACAAAGCAAAATGTTTTTAAACAAACTTACGCTATTGCTCCTTTTGTGTTATACTTCTGTGTGCGTGTTTGTGTGCGCGCACACGGATGGGTGTGTGCTTGTGTGTTTGTGTGTGTGGGTTTGATTGACATCTATTTAAAAGTAGGTAAGTGTGGTTTGGTTCAGCATTTTCAATTTGGAAATGACAGTGATTATGGCTGTGTGTAGAGAGTGGCATTTCTGAGCTGGAGACGTCTGAGGGTGTGTCTTCAATGTCTGTGCCGTTGTTGTTTTGTGGTAGAGACAAAGTGTGTGTGAGTGAGAGAGAGAGAGAGAGAGAGAGAGAGAGAGAGAATGGCACTTGCAACTAGAATGCCAGCACAAACCTATGTGACCTGTTATGATACAGATTATCTTAGCATAAAGCTTTTTATGTTTCACTGCAAGTGAAACATCATTGATGATGGCTACAGTGCTCTCAGACTCTCTTTGCTTTGGATAATCACTGGAGAATGAAATGTCAACATCTCTCTAGCTTTCTTTGTCTCTGTCTCTCTTGCCCCCCCCCCCCTCTCTCTCTCTCGTTCTCTTAAGACATGGGAACTAAAGAAGTATATTTTCAATCCTCAGGCTCTTGGTTCTCTTCATTGCTGCAGCAGCTCTAAATGGGGACTGCACAAATGATAGCAAGCAGATGTTGACCAGATTACCAGTAACACGGAGTGACCTCCTCTCAGCTGCTCTGGACCCACACACACACACACACACACACACACACAAAGCAGCCAGGGACTTGTTCTTTATCCTTTATCTCCTCCTCCAATCCAGCTCCCCAGCCTCTTTCCTGCTGGCCTGCTTGGTGGGAATTTGTCATGGCCTGGAGAGCTTTTGCCGGGTGAAAAGACCCGTGACGTCACGGGGCTGAGGCTTTAAACAGGCCACATGTAGCAGGAGCCAGAGGGGCCGTGTGTGGAGGAATGGACCGGTGGGTACAGGGGACAGGGCAAGGGCCCAAGAAAAGCCACGGGAATCCTTTAACAGCAGCACTCAACATTTTTAGGTGATGAGAGGTGGTAAGTACCATTAGGACCCCGTGGAATGCAGGCCACATTCTCTTGAAACCATATGTTCCATCAAAGCCTGAAAAAACTATGATAGAATACAACACTCTCCCAGCACTGGCCGTTTCAGCACTGGAACACAACGCCAGGCAGAAGCAAAGGAGCTGATGCATGTATCTCCTACTCTGGCCTGGGAGGGAGAGGGACAGGTCCGGGTCTGGTGAAGCCAGGGGCCACAAGTCCAGGCCTCGGCACTTTGGCGAACAAAAGTGATTGAGGTTCTGCTTTTAATTACCCCCTCGTAGCCTCGGTCTGCCTACGGAGTCCCGCTCCGCCACGCTGGGTCTGCGGCGATCGCGCGCCAGCCTCACGTTACAGAGCGAGCGAGGAAGAGAGCGAAACCTGCTGCCTGTCTCTTCTTGATGGAAGCCTTCTCGGTGGATTTCCACGCTGGCTCGTTTGAGAAGCATCATAGCAGGCTAAGCCGAGCATGCCATGACAAAGAACCCTCCACGTTCAAATCCGGAAGGAGTTCATCCCTGGGCCGGGCTAATTTGAATATGAATGATAATGGATTGTAAGAGTACATATGTGGGGATTTAGCAAATCCTGCTTGCGGTGAGCTGGAGCCTATGGATCCTCCTCAAAGGTAAACAGTAGCTCTGGGAAACTTCAGATACTTCAGCATAACGCGAAAGTGCTACGATGTGGGAGTGTTCCACTCATTCTACCGGAACATTCCATGCCCCTCTACTTACATGGACACGCTGACCTGAGTGCTGAGGTGAAACTGTTCTCAGTTAAAACTCATTACCCCTACCGCAAACTTATCAGCCAAGCAGCAAATGAAGAAGAAATAGAAAGAGTTTTTATCTCTCTTGATAGATGTTCAATACAGCTTGGCCCTGGTTCGCTTTATCTAAACTCATTTGTTGTTGTCTGGTATCTAAAGCAGAATCTTCAGAGCACATTGGAAAGATCATTTATTGGATAAAACAAAATAACTGTCCAATTTCTCACGATTTGCAGTGGCCTTGGTAAGCCTGCTGCATCTCCAAGACAACAAAGGTCTTGAGGCCTTGCCAAGCAGGTAAGCTTGTCCAAATATTTTAATTAGTGTGATGCAAAAGAGTTGCATGAACACATGTGGAAGGGAGCCAGTTTCCCAGACTCAGAGGTAGGTCATGGATGCTACAGCCCTTCCGTGGGGCACCTCTGTCAGCGTGTGTATTTCTGGAGTAGCTGGGTAGAACTGATGTACACTTGCTTTCCAGAGATTACACAGGAAGGAGAAAGGGTTACAGTGGGTCAATGCTCTTTCTATGAACTACTGGAGGCAAACGACAGAGATCCACTTTTGTAATGGACCTGTATTGATTTGAGCGGACATCCAATCCAATTCACTCACAGCTCTAAAAGCTTTTCACGATTCGAGTGGCACAAGCGTGGAGAATGGATCCACACGTAGGCTTTCTGTCCAGCTCACCAGCTCGGTGGCGTTCATATAGCGCTGCTAACATGCTACTTCCAGACACACCACTCCACAGCCATGACCCACAGCCTGGAAACCAATCATTCAGACGTGTCAGTAATATGACAGTGCCTAAAAGGAAAGGCGCACTCTGTGGGTCGCCGGGCAGATGTGAGGCCCGGTTAGGCAGCTCTGGGTCATTAGTGATGGGGAGGGGAGGCTTTCACGGTTGCCTGTTTGTAAACAGCCATTAGTTGTGAACCTTGGAGGCAAACTAGCTTTCACCACTGTTGATGGCACTGCCATGAAGACTCCCTCTCCGGGAAAGACACAGTGGCTTGATGCAGGGGGAAACGAATGCACCACTTGTGATGACGGCTTCTCTGTCCCATCAACATTACCGGGCAGAGGCTGGAGGGGGGAGCTGATGGGCACACAGTCGGACAGAAAAAGGGTATGGAGTAAAACATGTCTTTGAAAAGCAGATCCTGCAGAAACAATGCTCCAAGTCTTTTGTTTTCCGTGAATTATATTGTTGACACTGTTTTTCCACGCATGATGCATCAGACCATAATACCTTCTGTTTGAATGTTTATTTTTTTTCTTCATCAGACTGACTAAAGAGTCTCACTTTGTGATATCCAAGTCCCCGACGCGGCGCGAGCAATAATTAAACCACTGCAGCCACGCGTCTGGTCTCCTCCCTCAACCGTCGTGGACGCCGGCACATTGCAGAGTTTTGCTCGCCCTTGACAAGGTGAAAGTGGAGCATTTTCAGCTGAGGTGACAGCTGCAGATCAAGTTTGTGAGAGATGCTGTTATAGATATTAATAGCCCTTTGTTTATGCTGCTGGTGGGCTCCACCTGAGGAGCAGGTGCTGGGCCCTGATAACATCATAACGGAGAGGGCACAGGTGTGAGCAAACAGGAAGGAGCGAGTGAGCGTGTGTGCTTGCCGGTTTTGGATGTCACTCCGGATAGCGTTTCTGCTTTCTGCAGCTCCCTGAGAAAAGGCCGTCTGCTGCAGACGCGGCGTGAGAGTGGCACTGTGAGGAAATGGTTTCATGGATGACAAAACAAAGTTAATATGTACAGTAGCCCTTCCTGTATGGCTGCTGTTGGAGCGGGAGCAGAATGGAAGAGAGAAACGGCGGCGGAAAGAGAAAGAATGTGAGTGTTAGGGTGAGACAGGCAGAGAGAAGACCACAAATAATACCGCAATTCCGGTCGCCTGAAGCTCTTTACTGCACTTTCGGTGCTGTACGCTGGGGCACTGCACCACAGTACATGGCGCTAGAGCAGTGAGAGCCTGCTGGGTCATGGGTGCCTGGCCATGTGACACTAACCAATAACAGGCCTGTCCCAGAAGCCGTGGGAGCCAAGAGACTCAGGGACAGAAGACGCAGATGTGTTCAGAGCTTTCACCACTGTGTTTACGCTGAAAATGACAGCTTCATTATGAAGATCTACAGGGCCAGTGAGCAGCATTTCTGTGGTTGTGGGCACGGACCATAATTCATGCTTTAGCAATAGTTCTGGACCCTTTTTAGATAAATGTGTTGATTGATGCAGCTTAATTAACTCATGTTTACATGTTGAGTATAAATTGACATATGCCAATCTAACGAGGAAAATAAACTGTACTATAAGTATATAGAGAAAGGAAGAACTCCGTGAACAAATTTGCATCTGGTGTGTACGTCTTAGGCAAATCTAATTATGAATCAATTATTTGATAAGTGTGTTTACTCTTGAAAGCTCTTTCATTTACACATTTCACTCACTGGATCACCATGCAATTCATACATGAGCGAAATCATAACTTGAGGTGTATTTCATTTGCTATCAATCAGAATATTTTAGTGCTTCACTGAAGAATAAAGTCATAATTGGGACCAGGACTGTGCTTTAACGATTCTCAGATACGTTTCAGCCACTATCGATTATTACAGCTGTTCACTAAAGAGACCCTTCCCGGTCATCGCGGTAATGAATGTGCCGTGCGTGTGAGCAGACAGCCCACACTCTCAGCTCCTGCACCATCAAGTGGAGAGAAGCAGCACAGCACTGACTTTGAGCACCGTTGGCCGTATTGTGCCGGAGTGACTCTCCTTATCGCTCTGCAATCTGACATCGCCTGCTGGGTTCTAGTTTAAAGGGCTGTTTTTTGGACAGGAAATGACCTCACCGCATCGCTATCTGTTTGACTGCGACTTTAGAAGGAATCCGTTAATTTGCTCGAAGAAGAACATTCGGAGTGGATAGTCTGAGATCTTCAAAGGCGACTTAGAAATGTGTAGGAGTGAAGAGCACAAGGAGGCCATGAGATCAGAGTCCTGCCCAGATCAGCCAAACAAGCGGCCGCCGTGAACTACTGAATGTGCATGACAGCACATATCGTGTGATTAGCACAAGCGTCGTTTGCTGTGTGGAGGGACATGTTTTTTTAAAGAATGTTCAGTGTTTATCTGTCAGTTGTTATGGTGTGTTTATGGATCTGGATTTAATCAGGATCTGTGGTGAAGCGAATTTGATTTTGATTATTTATTGTTTAAAAATTATGTGTGTGTTTTGTCTTTAGCAACACTGACAAAATTGATCATGATTTTAATCATGAGAGTTTTAATAACTCATCAGCCATGCTGGCTAGTGTGGCTCGGTTAGCATGCAATTCTGAGAGGAACCAGACAGGAATCTAGGAGTGAGACGGAGCCACGGCTGTCATGGTGTAACGAACCTCTGCATCACATCTGAGACAATGAGCACAGTAAACACAGCGCTGCACAAGGGAATGTGGGAAGTGAAGTTCCCGTGGTGGGCGGAGCAAGTATGGTGTCAGGGCTGGCAGTGGCTCGGCAGTAGGCCCACGAGGGAAGAGGAACACTGTGTGCTGGGCAGATATCTGGGCAGGCATGTGGTCCTGGGGAAACGACAAGGAGAGATGCGATCTCAGCGGCCCGGACACTAGGGCTCTCCACCTGACCCGGTCTGAGCCATGTAGCACAGGGGCTAAGACAGCGCATTACAGCAGCAGCCGTTTATCTTCCCTAATGTGTTCCTGGGCTCGACAAAGCGAGGGTGGGGTTGAGTGGGGTGGGAGGGGGTGAGGGGGTGGAGGAAGGGACAGGCACTTGGATTTAAAAGGGCACATGAGCCGTGGCATCTGTGGTCTTCGTGGGAGCTGAGCTGAGATGAAATGGTGGAAGAAACAGATCGCAGACGATTAGAAAAAAACAACAAGAACCCGCCTTATTTTGTTTTGCTTGCAAATGACAGTAAATTTTATACATATAAAATTTTACTGTCATTTGCATAAATATATATGTATATATATACAGTATATATAGCCCCCCCCCCTCTCTACTCTTAATCTTAAATCTTCACATTTTCAGATCACTACAGTGGGAGTAGTCCAGCAGCTTGAGCTGGGAGGCTGGGTCTCTCCTGATATCCATTCCAGATGCTGGCTAGACTTGGCGGAGCCGGGCCTGTGGTACCGGGCTGGGATTTAGTTGTCTTTTCCTCCAGGTGCAATGCCTCACGCTGATTCCTCCACATGTTCGGCCGGCCTTATCCAAACACAGTGGGCCCAGGGACAACGCCGCGGCCCCTCCCCCCACCTCCTGGAAGCCCACCCAGGGTAACGGAGTCTGCTGCATGCACACCCCCCGGGTCGCCTGCTCAGCCCTGCCAGCCAGCCCATCAGCCAAGTACATCCAGCCTCACAGGGGGAAAAACCTTAGAGGGGCTTCTTATATATATTTAATCCCCCATAGTTTTAAATACACACAGCGTAGGTAAGAGTCCAAGGCGATACCCGCTCTTTGCCCCTGATCACATCTGCATTAGCAGTGCTGTGTTTGTTCTCCCTGGAGGTCGTCTGAGCTATAGGCCTGTCACACTAATTATTGCTCTTACAACGAGAGCACTGGTCAGCACTGTTGTAGAACATATTAAAGCTGTCACTTCTTGAGCCCGCTGGGTTTTTAGGACAATGTACCTTTAGGTAATGAGGGGGGTGGTTTGAGAAAAGAGGAGGAAAAAAACCCACAGAGGGCTAAAAGTTGCCCCGGTCCCTTCACACCGCCGCCAGCCACACGTCTTGGTAATAGTGCAGCTTAGCAAAAGCAAACAGTTCCACAGCCTCCGTTCAGCGCTTGCTCAGACGACGAAGAGCACTAACGTTTGAAATCGTATCTTGAAGAAAACAAGGGACCGCTGAAAACATCGTTGGGGTGCGTCAGTTCCTACTAGTAGGGAGGTGCTATTGATGTCTATGAAACATGTGTCCCTGATGTAATAGTGGCTCTCCATACCAGCTAGTACGGGCTACTGCATCACAGATTATTGTTCGTACATTAATGCATTTTTGACATTAGAACATTCGATGCTGGTCTTCATTCATATAAACTTGATACGTTACCATAGGCTGCATATACATGGAGTATACATGGAGTATACTTGGGAAAAACACATTATGCTAAATTAGTTTGGCACTATCAAAGACCCACAGTATGGAGGAATTCCACTGTAGTGAGGTTACTGGTATGTCATCCTCACTCAACTGGAACAGTTTTTACCAGTAATTACTAGTGTAAAGCTTTTGCACATGCATGTACAATATCACAGAAATCCCAAATGCAAAATTTATTTAAAACCCATGTTATTGCGACAGGGTTAGAGGCCTGAATATTTCCATCTCCGCCATGGATTCTCTATGGGAAGCTGATGGGCTGGAACACAATTATAAAAGTATTATCTATTCTGACTTGCATAACATTGTCTTAGAGCAGTAGTATTCTTTATGCAACACACAAATTGTGAGAACCATTTGCACCTATGTCGTAAAAGGCTACATTTAGTAAACATCATAATGTGTTTTTCTTCTCTTACAAGTAGTTACCCAAGTTTCGTAGACCGCAGTTTCCGACTACTGCGCAAACATGTTAAATCGCTGCTGCCCTCTGACTGTGGACCAGGACACATGTTAATAATTCCAAAGAGAAAAAAAGGCAACTCGAGCACTGGGAAAAGAAGCTAGAGATAATTATATGTTGAATTATCAAGATCCCACTCTAAGTAAATATTATTGTTTGGAGCTCATTGTAAACAAGGGGAGGGAGGGATTAGCCTAAGAGCTTTCAGATGGCACCAAGGAGGAGACGGACCCTGTGGAGACGCGTGGCGCTGGAGACGCATTCTCGATAGGTTCTGTCTTCACCATCACGTTTATGCATGGACCAAGCACCAAAACCCATCAGTTCCAGTCAGGGCTTGGTGATCGATGCAACAAGCATCCAGTTGGAACCTGGTGCAGAAAAAGGAATTTGGACCTTCACAGGGCCCCGTAGCTGGTATTAATTTCTGGGTCCGTTGGTTTGCGTTTCCTGGCACTCCTGGCTCTCTGTTTTCTAGAAGAAGTGTTACTGGAAAGTGGGATCTGGAGTTGATAATCGTTTCTGTCCAGATCTGCCAGCATCTGTACCAGATCTTACAGGCGATTTGGACTGTTGTGTCTCTGAGAGGGGAGAATGAAAGCAAGGAATCTTCTGGAATCATTCATCGCCATCGCTTAAAAATGAGGGAAGACTTGCTGTGCATTGCTCACTGACACGACTGGAGCCTAATACCACAGTCGCAAAGGCATTTGTGGTGTTTCATAAAACTTTGTCTTTGTCAAAAACAATAATGGAGGCTTGTTAAAGAGAGTGACGTGATAAGAAGCAGCAGTCGTCCAAATGAAATTTGAACACTACATTACTTTCATGTAGATGGCTGGAATCTGCTGTTTTGCAGAAATACTCAACAACCAGATGTCATCAGTTCTTCACTTACAGACTCTGCAGAGCACACACACAAAATGACCTCGCTGGCCCATCGAGCCCTCACCGGGTCTCTTGTCTTTCCACCATGAGCCTCTCCAGTGTGGCATAGAGCTCTCTTCCCGGGCCAGTGTGGTTCTGTTTAGGCAGACGGTAGGAGGAGAGGTAAATGACTGGCAGCACGCAGGCTATACATCAAAATGCAGCTCTCTAGAGAACCCGAGTTCTTCCAGCAACAAGCTGTTGAAGACCGTGTGCTTCGGCCCGCGTGTGTGCAGGTGTTTGGGAAGTCCTACCAGTTTGGGACGCCACGATTTCTACACAACGAGGAAATATTTCTAATAAAGATGTGAAAAAGATCTTTCCTTTTTGTGATGTCAAGTGAATTTCAGCCAATCAAAAGCCCTGCACTAAGCCTTTACAATAAGTAGAAATACTCGTCGGAGTGTTTCACTTACTGGAGCAAAGCGGCAACAGCATGCTAATAATAATGCAGATTATTATTTGGGGTCACTTTAAAGTATAACACATTGTTGCCTTGGCCCGTTCACTGGGAGGAGCTGATCGGATTGTTGCTGGAGTGAAGGTGACCCAGAATTCCCTGCGACTCCTCAGCTGCCTGTTCCGCTGGCGCGGCGCTAAACACAGCTCGGCCCGTACGGCTCCCTGATGCCCCGTCCCGGAGAGCTCCTTCTCATTTGTCACAGTGCTGAGGCCTTATCCCTCACACCCAGATGAAGGTGACCCGCCCAGCCGAGACTAACACCAGTGGCGGGGGCCATTGGGTACCTTTCTAAGATTTGCCACGTGTTTCCTGAGTGCTTTTTAACTGTACCGTATCATCAAGGGCAAGTGTTCAAAGAACTTGGATTAGAATGTGGACTAAAATTCGGTGCTGCATCTCAAGGTGCGCTCACTCAAGACGCAGACTAACTAAATAAACAAAAAACTGGAGTACTGAAACCCTGAGCTGACAGAAGAGACCCTGAAGTAGCCATAAAGCCTGGCCCGTACCCTCGGGAGACCCAGAGGCACAGCGCGGCCCGGGCAGCAGGACGAGCGGAGAGCCAGAGAGGGGGAGGGAGGCGCGGGGGTGGTGGTGGTGGGGTGCAGCGATGGGGGTCAGTGACGCGGGAGCACGCGGCGGTGCCTCCGCACATGGCTGAGGGAATGAGGGACCCGGACAGATGGCACCTGGTGGGTGACAAACAATTAACAAACCTACAAGAATAGCTGGCGCGACACCGTTCAGGCAGGAGCCAGAGGAAGAGAGGGCCCATCTGAGTCGCGGCCCGAGAGCGGTGGCGCTGCGCAGACGCGGTGGGCCGACGTGGCACAAGCGTGGCAGCGGGTCCTGGTGCCGTCTCAGTGCATGCTCTTCATCTCAGTCTGCACCACTGGCTTTTCTTACATGGATGACATTTGGTGAGATGTGATTGGCTTGTTGTTGTATCAAAGCTATTATTAAGGTCTTCGCAGTACAGAGTCCGTGTCAAGCAAAGACTTAGCCAGCACTTTAAAGACCTAACCAGTGCTTTAAAGACTTACCCAGCATTCAAAGTCTTACTCAGCATTTTCTTAAACCCATGCTGTTCTTTCAGTTGTCTCTATGTTTCTGAACGTGTTTAATGTATTCTTATGTTTCTGTATGGGTTGTCTGGCCATTATGAATTGTGCAGAATGGTTTGTTGCTTCAGTATATGCTGAAGATGTATGATGGAAGTGACAATAAACTGAACTGAACTGACCTGACCTGAACTGAAAGCATTAATGTGGTCTTCAGGCGTGCCCAACCACTAACCAGCAGGACCAGCCATACTGTTTCTCCGCCCACCCGTGTGAGCCTTGAGCACTTTTGACAGTTTTGTAAAAGTTGCCCATATCTTGGCAAGATGTAGGCTGGAACAATGGCTGCTTGTCCATGTGGGCATACAGCCCACCAGCCGTCATCTGTTACTACACTAAGATCGGTGACGCCCATCGTGCACGTGGGCCCTAACTTCCATGTGCTAAAGTGGATGCTCTTTAATGCCTTGTGACGTGATTGGTTAAACAGAGCCACATCACCCTGCGGAAGACAGCGCTACGCCGCACTGGAACTAGCGACTTTCGGATAAACGCTGATTGGAGTAGACGGGGCACTACTGTGGGTCATGGCCTGTAAAACCGCCCTGAGACCAGTTTTGCGTTTCCTTACGAATGGCTAAGGATAATGTGACAGTAAATGCCTTTGATCCTGGGTGAGCGCAAAAATCCATCTCCTAGCCAAAGGCGATTGTACGCAGGCAGCCCGCCGGGGCCCAGTCATACTCTAGTGCAGATGCTGACTTAGAGAAGTCACAGCATAAATCACAGCATCCAGCTTTTTTTATCGCCATATCGAAATATTTAAAGGTGCAGACGAGAAGTGGTTAGGCCTAACACAGGCGGGTTATGTTTTTGTGTTTGTGTGTGTGTGTGAGTGTGTGTGTGTGTGTGTGTGTGTGTGTGTGTGTGTGTGAATGTGAGGCTGGTGAGAGCCGAGCCTAATGAATTTTATTGAAAGGAGTTATGGTTAATCACGGAAATGGCCTTTGGGAAGTGTGGCAGCAGCGTGTTGGTGGGCAGGCGTGGAGTGGGGGCCCCAGCACAACTCCCTCACACCACTTTATTGGGCCCCTCCACAGGGCTGCCACTTCCATTTACATCAGTGCGCAGAGTGAACTCAGTGTACACACGAGGCAAAATTATTGCTGCAGTATTTCTCAGGGAGTTGAAATATTGGTCTGGATTGGTAGTGGGATAAAGCAGATCTTTCTCCTTGATTATGTGAAAGGGACGCCATGCCCAAATGTTTAAGCATAACAGAATTAAACATTTTGAATATGGAGAAATTAAATATACTGTTCGAATATAACTGCTCTTTCCCACTACACGTCAGTTTAAAGAAATAGGCCAGTTATGAGAAGAAGTCAATTTATATGTTCAGTGGACTGTCAAATAATATACATTTATATGCAAATATCTTTTGAATGAACAGTCAAATAAATAAAATGTTACTTCCAAAAACAAAGTAATCTATATATAGCATGTCACGGTGAGGGAGGCTCCCCCTCCCGGTCACCTACGGTACAGCGGCAGTTGTCCTGTTGTTGTTGCGTTTGTTTGCTTCCCTCAGGTGGGTGGGGCTTATTAGCTCCCTCACCTGACGGTAGTTTGTCTGTCTATATATGCCTTGTCTGTGTACCAGTTGACTGCTGGTTATTATATCCTTAATTTGGATCAGTGCACGGGATTTTGGTTTGTGCACGTTATTCATTAAACCCCTCTTTTTCTCTGAGACTTGGCGTGATCGCTTCCTTTTCGTTCGCACCTACTGCCCGTCACAGAATAACCAGCCACCTTTCGGAAGCCGCCAGTCTCCTTTACTTTCTCCTTCGTTTGTGGTCATGTCTCGTGGTAAGTGTTTGTCTGCGTTTTATTTGTTACTTTGTTTTGTGTGTGAGGAGAGCCTGGTCACTCACTGCTCGTCCCGCCGTGCTTAAATGTTTTGTTTATGTATTTTATGTAGCACGGCGGTGAACGGAGCTAGTGACCATAACAGTGCTCTCCTCCAGTGTGTTTATGAGGAGTGGCACAGAGGGCGCAGCTCCTGAAGGAGGCCCGCCGGTGAGAAGGGTAAGTGCGGCGTGTATGTTTTGTGTTTGTGTCGCCCAACTCGTGTTTGTGTTTTGTCCTAGCGTGTTTGTGAACTGTTTTATGTAATTCCCCGTACGCTCCTCCTCCAAAGGGGCGTTTGGGGGAGGGGCTATGGAGGGTCCCGTGCCACGGTTTGTGGCACGGAAGGCGCAGCTCCTACGGGAGGCTCTGACCAGGGGGTCAGGGTAAGTGCGCGTTTGTGTTGTGTCTGTGTGTGTGTTTGTGCGTGTATATTGTGTGCAGGTTCCTCCTGGCAGTTGGCTGCGGCGTCCCTGGACCTTGTGGGATCTCCCAAGTAGGCAGGAGCCCCCTGATGTTATGGGGTGACCGGAGCCCTGGTCGTAAATAGCCCCTCTGAAGGGTAAGGGCCCCCCGTACGTGTGGGGACTATAAGGCTCCGGTCTGAAGGGCTCCTGCTGTGGGCAGGAGCGCCCTTATGTTGTGGGGTGACCGGAGCCTTGGTCATAAGTGGCCTCCCTGAAGGGGAAAAAGGGGCTTCCCAGATGTGTGGGTGACTATAGGGCTCTGCACTGAAGAGCTCCTGCCGAAGACAGAGATCCCCCCCCGTGCTCGGGGTTGCTCAGGTCACGCCTTGCTGGGTGCAAGGGTTTTCCTCGAGCCGAGAGGTAGGTCCAGGCCCAACCGCTCCTGGGAGGTAACCTGCACACACACACACACGTTGTGGGGCCCTTGGGGCGTGAGGGCTCTGTGACCGACTGGGGCGTGGTTGTCTATTGTTGACGGCCCAGTCGGTCCAGGGTCCCGCCCAGGGAGGCGGGAGCTAAATTGTGTTATATGTTTCAGCTCCCGGACCGCAGGAGGTGTTGCCCTGCCTTGTCCCCGCCTTCCTGCCCCTTCGCCTTGCGTCTTGTGTTCTGCCGCTGTGGGCCGCACATCGGGCCGTGAGTGCGGCTTGGTGGGGGGGTCTGTCACGGTGAGGGAGGCTCCCCCTCCCGGTCACCTACGGTACAGCGGCAGTTGTCCTGTTGTTGTTGCGTTGTGTGCTTCCCTCAGGTGGGTGGGGCTTATTAGCTCCCTCACCTGACGGTAGTTTGTCTGTCTATATATGCCTTGTCTGTGTACCAGTTGACTGCTGGTTATTATATCCTTAATTTGGATCAGTGCACGGGATTTTGGTTTGCGCACGTTATTCATTAAACCCCTCTTTTTCTCTGAGACTTGGCGTGATCGCTTCCTTTTCGTTCGCACCTACTGCCCGTCACATAGCAAAGGATGAATGACTAAGAAATGACCTAATCGATACATATATGATCCTAACTGACTGTAAATTCAAATAGAAATCTTGTGAACAAACCTCTAGTCTGTAATCTTGTAGATAGCCACTCTGGACACATGAACATAATAGAGACAATCTTGCAGCTGCAGTTTGTCACATCACAGTGCTACTGCGGGAAAACGGCAAAAATCAATAGGATACAATCTGGGCTGAATATCGATCCACTGAAACAAGTGTGTTGCTTGCAGTGCTCTTGCAGGGACTCTGTGACTGCATTGTGTGTGTGTGTGCATGTGCGTTTGCGGGTGTGCGTGTGTGTGCATGTGCGTGTGCACGTGTGCATGTGCGTTTGCGTGTGTGCATGTGCGTTTGCGTGTGTGCACGTGTGTGTGCGTGTGTGCATGTGCGTTTGCGTGTGCGTGCATGCACGTGTGTGGTGTGTGCATGCACGTGCACGTGTGTGTGTGTATGTGTGTGTGTGTGTCACCAACACGGGTGTGGGTGTGGGGGGGGGGTGGAGGATGGCTAGCAAGCCGTCCCTGTCAGCCCACCAAAGATGAGTCATAAAAGCTTTCACAAAGATTCACAGTGAACCTGAAAACAGCATTACCCTTTTCTTCACCCATACGGAGATTAAACCTGGGCAGTCTAAGCACACATAACGTTCCATTAAGTGTAATAGCGACTCATTAAAAGAATTACAAGTTTATAACTTCTCTTTCTTAAGAAGCCATATATGGTGCCTTTGCAGTGGCAACATTTTCAAACATTGTCAGGTATGTTAACAGTGGTTCAACGATAGTTACATTCCCCACCTTAGGCATGACTGAGCTAAAAAATATAGCCCTAACAAAGTAAACCTTGTTTGTTTCCTTCATTTATATTTAATGCCAAATATAAACGACATTTTTTAAATAGTATCATTTGCTGATTTGACTGAATTCCTCTTTTTAAAAGCATGTTTAGCGTATGTGCAGAGCAGCCATGAACCAAGCAGGTCTGGCTCACTGTTTACTGCCAGTGAGCTCTGGGTGATGGCGGGGGGGCTGGAGCCGGCGTGTTACTTCTTAAACTCCCAGTCCGCCTGCACCCTCCTGTTTGGATGCCCTTCCTGTGTTGCCCCGGTTTCCCCCGCGCCTCCCCTGCCCCATCTAGCTAACACTAACGAGAGTCATTTAGCACAGTCTGAATCGGAGGGAGCGGAGCCAAGGTGTGCAGGGCCCCTGGCGGCCCCTGGCGGCCCCTCGCTCCTGCCCAGGGCACTGACACACCGCACAAAACCCCCATTGTAAGTGCCCGAAGATAAGGATGGGTCCGTTTGGTCTGCGGCCTGTCTCGAGAGGCGCCAGGTCTATCTCCTCTATCTACCCCCCCCCCCCCACTATAGCGAGCATTCCAGCCAGCACTGACCCACAGCACACAGCCTAAAGATTTATGTTACAGTAACTTAATAGTCCCACATACACACAGAAACACACACACACACACACACACACACACACACATATGCATAGCCTTTCTTTGGAGGTGAAAGTTTTGAAACAGCTTGGGCTGCCTCTCTACAGGGGGCTTTCTCGGGTGGAGATGCCACACTCTCTGGCTTTGATGTTCGTATGGGATGCGTGGTGCTCACATGCGAGGGATGAGCAGCACTTTAGCCTGCACTGGCATCTGCCGGGAGGGGAGGAGATGTTTACAGAGGAGGCAGTCAGCCACTTAGTGCACCACACACACGCACTCACACACACATACACCCACAACACACACACACATACACAGGCAGACATAAAGTTGCAGCAAAACCACAGCCAAAGATTTTCAAGGCCAGTACTTGAATTGCTTATGAACAAAAGACACTTTAAGAGAATATTTACCAAGGTGAGGCAAATCAGTGTAACAGTTTAGAATTTTTCTTTGATAATTGCCTCAAAACTCTTTGCTAGGTAAAAAAAAAAAAAGAAGAAATATTTCTGAAGCAGTTCATAAGGGTCACGATTCATTCGGACAGCATGCAGCAGCTGAATGTGTGATGCAGTGTTTCATCACTCATGACAAAATCAAAAATTTAGAGGCAGCAAGCAATACAGTGCAATCAAAGGCCCATACATGGGCACAGCCACAGCTGCAAGTGTAAAACATCTGTCATGCTTACTAACTGTATTGGTTTGTAAGTCACAATCAAAGAATACTGCAAAGAAATCTATTTAAGACCAATTATGTTTTGTCTTGATTACACTGTTCGTGATTGTTTATTTCATGCTTAATCATGATTGGACATACATACTAGTGGGTGCAGCATAGAAAAGTCACACCCACATGGCACACTCCGACTCAAGCTGTCGAAGGCTGTCAAAGCATGTCTATCTATAGCGCGTCTCTCGCTCCCACGTCCCCCATGGGTGGACTCTCTCCCCTCTCCTAGCATCCGGTCAGGTGGTTGGACGGCCTGCCTGGACCCCAAGTCCAGCCTCGGGTAGGTGGGGGGGGACTGGGACGGTCCTGAAGGTGAGAGCGTGGGTGATGGGACACTGCGCTCGCCGCCCACATCCTCCACCAGTGTTGTTTGCTGGGTATGGTGGTAGCTGGCCGTACCCCTCCCCCTCCCCCTCCCCCTCCTGCCAGCTCATGTATGATACAATCGTACCGTATTTCTGCATAGATTGTTAGAAATCACCATAATGAGGGTTTCTGCTTTCGGTTTGTATTGTGCTTTTGAGACTTTTTCTTCTTTTAAAACGATTTCATAGTGAGAAGTGGATTTAATTGTATGTCAGTTCACTGTGGGTAGCCAATTATGAGCAAATTTGGAAGAAATGCTGTCAGGTACTCCTATTGATTGAGTGACATTAGAAGCATGAGGCCACCATTTTGGGGGCTGTGCAATTAGCGATCTATAAAGTAGCCATGCTAAGCCAATTACACTTCAATACTAGCAGACACAATAAGTCTCGAGCAGACACAGTAAGACACAATAAGACACTAGCAGACACAGTAAGACACTAGCAGACAACAGCAGCCCAAATTTTACTTAATAAGTTAAGGATTAATAAGCAATATGAATATGATGAACCGAAACGAACTGTTTACAGTGAAAAAAGCATGCTTCGTCACCAAGGTCGAAATGGTAATCAGCTTTCTGATACAAAACATAAAAAAAAACATAAATGGGAATGGTAATGGTAGTAAAAAGGTCATTTAGTATTCAGCAGAATACATTACCTGGTGAAAGCACAGTGCCAGAGACACAGCACATGGTGAGGCTCCTAGTCTTAAACCTTAGAAGGTTTGTTTTGTATTGAACTAGAAAATTGAAAGCTGCAAGTGTTCACCACTGGGGAGTTCGTTGTGCACGTGAGAGGAATGCATAACAGTGGTAAACTTTTCTGACCTTACAGCCATAAGGGCTAGAGGCCGCAGGGTGTGGACAGACTGCTGAAACATGGGAGTCATATTTCACAGCCGGTGGATGAGAGGGAGTGAGAGAGAACGAGGGACAGAGTGGGACAGAAAGAGAACAATTGTGAGTGAGAGAGGGTCAGAGAATGAGAAAAAGGGAGAAAGGATAGAGAGAGAGAGAGAGAGCGAGAGCACCCTGAAGGGAGCAGGAAGCAGGACAAGGTTAATGTACTATGACAGACAGGAGCCAGCAACTCTCTTTAATGTCATCCCTTTAGGGTGCCCCCAGTGCAGGCGTCTTTCGCATACTCTAGGAGCCTCTCTGCCAACAACTGGTGAGGGGAGCAGGGGCAGCGAACCAGCTGCCAAACATGACATTTGCTGGCTAGGGCCACTGAACCCCAGCAGGTGACATCTGTGGAGCAGCCTCCACTGCCTTTCATCCCCCCGTCCTCCTCGGCCCGCCGGTGGACGGGTACCTGTGCGGGGCCCTGGAGACGGGAGGCCAGATGAATGCGTCCCGTCTCCGCGCCCCAGCTGGGGCCCTCGCATAGCCACAGGGCCCGGGCGACTCGTGCTCCGCCGCTTCCAGCGCAACATCTGCACTCGTGTCCACCCCCCATCCCCCCATGACCCTTCTCCCCCCCCCCCCCACGCGGCCCACAATGCACTCCCCGCTGGTGACAGTGCACACACCACCGCACCTTTCCCACGCAAACCAATCAGCGGTGGTTGTCATGGACGGGAAGGTTATTGCCTCGTGGTGGGGGTTTGATCAAATATTTATAAAACGCACTGGGGGAATGTGGGACGGACAGGGCACTGGAGGTGCAGGACTGGCGTTCGCTCTGACAGAACGGCTGGTTTAACAACAGCTGGCGTCAAGGCAAAATCCAGAGGTGACGACACACATGCGTCAACAAAGGCCCTTCTTATACTCTCAGTATCCTCATAACTGAAAAACATTTTGCAAAATACGTGTGTGTAAGATCCACTATAAGAGATCAAATGTTCATGCTATAGTTTATGTCGCCCTGTCCAGAACATTACCTACCTCGTGCATAAAAGAGACCAGGCAGCATAAAGGAGCGTGATTTTAATCCGCCTGTCTGAATCATTCTGCTTCGCCAGTGCCGTGCTTAGCATGAAGAGAAGTGACAGATTTGATTTGGGTACACTCGTCTTTTCAGCATGCAGGGAGGACATGAGTAATCTCAGCCTGCCATCTGGTTAAAGACACGGCCCTTGACACAGCTCCTCGCCACGGGGACTCACCAGCAGGGGTCAAAGGTCGGCTGTGCGACCTGCAGAGGGGAGCTGCCCCTGCTGTGGTGAGGTCACCCCTCCACTGCGACCGTCGAGGCTGAGATGCTAGCGAGCACCTCACAGCTGCAGGCAAGCAGCTTGGGGATCGATGATGAAGTATGAAGTGTTGAAGCTTCAGACATTCAGATGGTTTCCATTGCATAGCTGAAGTTTGATGCTTTTGAAGTTTGAGCATCATTTAAATGCTACAATCTACCTCAGCATTGTCGCTGACTGTCTCTTTTTCACCAAAATGTACCCGTCTTCAAATGGCCAATGTCAGTATGGACCAAAATCAAAACCTCTGAGAACCTTTCCAGCACCTTGTTGATTCTATGCCACGAAGAACTAAGGCAGTTCTGAAGGCAAAAGAGGGTCCAACCTGGTACTAGCGAAATTATATACCAGTTTCTGGATAACATTTTTCAACCTATTGTTCACTCCTTACGTACATATGTTAAAGACTCATCACACTTTCTACAAATCCTTGAATGTCTGAAAGGACAAACGCTACCTGCCAACTCCTGCCAGCTTTTTTCAATGGATATTAATTCTGTACATAGTCATCCCTAATGAAGATGGTTTGAGAGCTTTAAGACATTTTCTTGATGCAAGATCCAAGAAGAACCCTCCTACAGAGATTCTCTGGCTGAACTTGTGTTGAATCTGAACTGCTTTTGACTCCAAGTACTACTCACAAATAAGAGGAGTCAGTATGGGGACTAAAATGGGACCATCTCATGCCAACCTCTTTGTTGGATTTGTTGAGAAACATTTTTTGAGCAATACACTGGACTTGCACCCTTACAATTTTTGAGATACATTGATGAAATTTTTGGTATTGCTATATGCACATTAGAAGAGCTCCAACTGTTCATTTCTTCATTCTGCAAGTTCCACCAGCTCTTGAATATACATGGAATAGTCACGGAGTGAATGAGGTAGCAGGAAGTGAGGCTGGTAAAGGCACGGCTTTACTTTCCACAATGCCACGTAGCGACAATGACAACAATAAAGAGGAAAGCACCTTACCGCAGTACACAAACAAAGTTAGCTAAGGAAGGCGTCCAGTGGTGACTCTTGCATTGCAGCGTCACAGACAGTCTCAGGGTGTGACCCCAACAGACAGCGGCTTAAAATAGTGAACGGAGGGAATTGGGAACAGGTGCATGCAATGATGATAAGTGGTTAATAGACAGGTGATTGGGAAGGAAGGAGGGATGTGTGGGTGTGTGTGTGGGCTTTTGCTCATGTTTTACCTATTCAGAGAGTGGACACACTAACCTATAAACAATCCACTGAGACAACAAGATTTCCTTTGGTACTGACTTATCATCCCACAAATAAAACTAATAAAAGTGGCTAATATTATACTTAAACACTACAGGATCCTTCAGGATTATGTACAGTGTCACGTCTAGCCCCGCCCCCACCTGTCAAGTGTACGTTTCGTTTTTCTAGCCATGTGTCTATGTTTTGGTTCCCCATGTGTTTCCCCTGCCACGCCCAAGCCATTTGTAACCCGCCCCATGATTATCATTCCCACCTAGTTGTTTCCCTTGTTAGTCCAGTGTATTTAAACCCTGTTCTTTGTCTTGTTCAGTGCTGGTTTTTGAATGTTTGAACGTTGTTCCTGGTTGTGTTTCGGGAGTTTCTGGATGGTCTGTTTCAAGTTATTATTGGTGTGTTCCTAGTTGTTGTTTTGTCTTTGTGCTTATCTGGATTCTGTATATCTCCTTATTGGTGATATTAGGTTCTTTCAGTCTGTCGTTATTTTATTGTGTGTTAATATGGATTGACGTGTTGGCTATATGAACCTGGACCGTGACCCTGACTCTGATTATGGATATGCCCTTAATAAACCTCGCTCTGCTCAGCACATGCGCCCGCCTTATCGCTCAGTGATGCCCGAGGCGTTAGACAGACTGCGTCCCTATTTAAGGATCCTCCACTACTTATAGATGAGACAAGAACATTAAAGACATGTTTGTCAAGAATTACTTAATTAACCATTCAGATTCCAAGTGTGGTACTGTAGCCTGCAACCGATCTTAGATGTGCTACGTGTAAATTTATTAACGCAACCTATATATATATATAGAGAGAGCGAGCTAGGGCAAGTTTCCCTAAGAATGGACCAAAATTTCCCAAAGCTATGATTCATGCCATGAAATGATTTCCAGCCAAAGGTTTTGTTTAACAGAACATGACAGCAGGCCGTCTGTAGGCCGTGGCGTGTGACTCGGAGGCTTCATAATGGTGCCCTTTGTTCACTCGTGACATTGGGCCTCGCTGATGTGGCCGAAAGACGACTGCTAGTCCAGTTGGCTGATGCTGGGTGGGTCTCCATTGGCTGACCCGTGCTCGTCCTAACCACTGGTCTGCTGCTCCGACTCCTACCATGTGCTCTGAGCCCGCAAGTCCGTATAATGGCAATATCACATGAAGACAAGCGATTGTGGAAACATTGGTGAAGTGGGGTTGGGTCGCAGTACCAGGTCCAACACGTCGTCAGGTTTTTCTGCCAGTAAAGGTGATTAAAAAAACACAGTGAAATACATCAAGCCCCAGTCCTGTAAGAGCGTGTTCTCCCTGTCAGTAGGATATCTTCTGTGAAGTTCTGAAGCAGTTTTTATCGTTAGTCTTTTGTTTCTGTGAGAGAAAGCTGTGATTGTTTTATATGGATGCAAAAGTGAAATCTGTTTGTTGGAGAGAGACTGTAAGGAATACATTACCCACCGAGTGCCTCAGGAACATTAAGTTAATTCTGTCAGTGCAAAAAAAGCACTGTGAGATAATTAATGAGCCTAATCTTTTAATCCCAAAAGGTAAAACCTCTTTGCTGTTTGACACGAACACCATCCGCTTTAAATACAAACATGTGGCAAGTGCGGAGGGGGTGAATTGTCCCTCGGAGACTCGAGTGCAATTATGATCATCAATGATAGGCCTCATTCTCCTTCAGTATGTGCAATTAGATTCCAACTGCTGGGAGCTGCCCTGACCCAATAAAGGAGCCCCTCTCACCTCCCTTATGGCACAGCACCATTACTGCAGCCCACTGGATGTTAGGAAGAATATTTATCTATGCCATATGCTTACAAGAGATTTCAAATTAAATCAAGAGAAATCAGAAGCCATGATAGGTAGCCCGAGGTTGCATTTAAGGACAGATCACACACATAAATGCACAAAGAAAATATTATCCACTTGTCTCCAGTTCCCAAGGGCCCTTGAAATGGTGTGTCATTTTGATCTGGGACATCCAACCAATGCTGCAGGAAGTTCTCTTTGTGTTTTGCATCCCAACCCGTGCATGACTTCTACGAACAAGCCCCAATGTCATATACACCACCTTCTCAGCCAAATCCCCAGCAGTACATTTCGCTGCTCTGTTTGCGGTCCAGGTAGAAACCCTTCACATGGCTGAAATTCCCCAGTTTCAGTGTTGCCGGGCTACCGCTGGCTACTGAGGCGAGGGGGGAGGGGGGGTGTGGCTGTGGGGGGGCGTGTTATTATTCTCTATGGTGACGGACTCCCCTTGCCTGAGAAACACACGTACTCGTAGCGTCCATTAGTCATAATGGCATGGAGCCGCGTCGCTCTGCTGTGCTATCTTGAAGCAAAATAAAGGAAGCAGGTGTGGGCAGGAAATTAATGTAAATCCATCAGCTTTCAATTAGGCCTGCACAAAAAAGGAAGAAGGAAGCGCATCTTCTACCCCAACCAATAGGGCGCCACTTCCTTTGTGCAGCAGCAGCATGCCTTTCTCTTCATCCATCTCTTTGTTTCTGCAGATAAATGGCGCTAACTTTAATTATGAAAAAATAGTTGAACAAATTTATCCAGGTGCATCTCTCCCTCTCTCCCTCTCTCTCTCTCTCCCTCTCTCTCTCCGAGGCGAGCAGCCTCACTGGTGGGTTTCTCCATTAGGCTGACAGCGTGGCGGCGGCTGTAGAGCGGTGTGTGCGCCTGGAGGTGCTGAGAGCCCTGGTCCTCAGTGCACGGCCCCCCAAAAAGCACTCTAACCTAATTTGTTTCTAATAAAAAAAACACACACACACTTGCAGAAAGTACACCTGCCATGTATCAAGCCAGGCTGGTCAGAACCGACATACAGAGCACACAGGACCGGAGATGTCGAGTGTTGTTTCGCATATGTAACACTGCAGGGATCTACACAGGGCTTACTTTATGAGTGGGTGATGTATGCATTTCTGTGGCGCAGAGCATAGCATTACTGATTTTATCATGAAGACTCTGGGCACTGCTGTTATACCACTGGAGCGATATGTAAACTATTTTGTTTAAAAAGAAGAGCGCGTGGAGCATTGTGGGACCGCGGCAGCTCTTTACTAAGTCTGATGCAAGCACAAATGAGCTAAACTCTCCTAGAACGCTGCGCTAATGACCAATTAGCACATGACATCGACTAAAGCAAAGGACCCTTTAAACGAGAGACGGCGAATGAAAATGAGGGGATCGCGTTTCGATCAGTGCGCCGCCGTAATTTACGACGATGGTGAGAAGCAAGCAAGCAAGCAAGTGCGCTGACTGAGCCTCTCTGCTGAGGTCACCGTTACCGCCTGTGCTTCCCGTTTTATTTAAGCATACTTGACTGCTTTTCAAACAGACGCCAATAATGTCGGCCTGTTAGGAAGTTACGAATGAATTGGGAACTTGAGCTCAGCTCACAAAGGATCTTGCTGTTAGTCCTAAACGTGAGGTAACGGGGGGATAATGTGTCGTTCGGGATGCTGTGCAATGCGGATGTTGCCCGTTGAGGTTATATCTGGTTGCAGAGTGAGGACGCTGCGCACTTTACGTAATGGCTCGCCAAGGGCATTGGTGTAAGCTGAGACGGAGCGCGCCTATCTCCATCCGCTACCTTGTCGGCTGAAGAGAGCGGTCGTCCTCTCTGTCGGAGGTTATCAGCAGACACATCCGACCGCTGGTGGTAATACTCGGCCTCCCATTGTATTTCCTAACGAGGCAGGAGCATGTTCCTTTGACGTGTGGCTTCCTGTGGCAAGCGTAGGGGTGGCGAAAGCTTTCTACAGATCACATGAAACATTAGCTGTGATGTCTGGCCGTCGGGCCGCTGCCGCACGTGCGATGTGAAAACCCAACGACCCCTACTGAACGCACACCGCTCCCGAAAAGCTTGGCTTGTCACCAAGAAGACGGGCGAATTTAATAAGTGTTATGAAGAGAGATTAAAAGTACAATCGCTGGTTTTAAAATCACACATTTCTTCATGGGTTTGTGCTCAGTAAACAGAAGCTATGAGAGAGGCTTGCTGGTGGTGGGGGAGGGGGCTGGAGGGGGTTGTTTGGCACACTTAGCTGCTTGTGGAAGGAGCAGGTCAAGTTCTTGGCAGAGAAAGTGCAGTGTTGCCATGGCGACAGGAGATTTTCCTCTCACCGTGTCCCGGGGTTAGGGCGCCATCAGCAGGGTGAGCACTGCTTGAGACATAGTATGGTCCAGCTCTTAATCGGACCCCCCCCTCTCCT